>CM060956.1:76251942-76326942 GCA_030765055.1 Mantis religiosa
TATTATCAACTCTTTCTCCTTTGAATATTTTTACCTCCCATGCTTTCTTACTTACAAAGTTAGTCAAAACTTGTAATTTATTTACCAATTGTTGATCTCGAATTATGTCATATACGATATATCCTGCTAGCGCATGCCTCTCTTCTTGTTGGTGAATTGCATATCTTCCACATTCAAATACTGCATGTTCAGGATTATCTTGTTTGTTACATAATTCACATATATCATTTTCAGTTTTATTGATTTTCTTCCAATAGGTCTTATAAGGTCCGTGTCCAGTTATATAATGTATAAATCCCTTTGTTGGTTGAATAAAATTCAATTTTAGTCTCTCTTTGACGTTCTGAAAAATTTCAAACACTCTTCTACCTTCTAGACTCTCTGTCCATTCTTTTTGCCATTTATCTTTTAAACTATTTTTAATCGCCCAAGATTTGTTTGTTCTGACTCCAGTTATATTATAAACTTTTTCTAAGTTTCCTTTTTTCGCCCAAAATTTTGCGCCCTTCAATCTTATTAATAAATCAATCGGCCAAATGGCCGTTGTTACTAGCAATGCCATAGTTGGTGTTGTTTTTACAGCTCCTGTCAGACGTAATAATACTTTTCTTTGCGTTCTTCTCAACAATCTTCTTATTTGTACATCATCCATCCTTTCTGCCCAAACTGCTGCCGCATACGTCATAATTGAAGCAAAAATGGTGTTATGATATATCTGTATGTTACGCAATGGAAGTACAAAATTTAAATTGGTTATTCTTGCTAGCTTAAGCATTATTTTCTCTGTTTTCTGCCTAATATACTCCGTGTGTTTTCTGAAATGAAATTTTTCATCTATCATGATACCCAAATATCTCATCTCTTTTTCCCGTTTAATGTTCTGATTATTTATCTTCACTGTAGGATCCCGCTTTAAATTTCCCTTAAAAAGCACATAATTTGACTTGTTTGGTGCAATTTTTAGTTTTGTTCTGAAACACCAATTTGATAATGTATTTGTAACTTCTCTTGCTTTATTTTCTAGCTCTAGTCTGCTCTGTCCATCCATCATTATGACTATGTCATCAGCATACGCTATTACATCCAAAACCTTATGATCTCTTTCCAGTAGTTCTAATAAATCTTCTGATAAAATATCCCAAAAGAGGGGCCCCAAGATAGAACCCTGAGGGCAACCCTTGGTTATCTTCTTCCTAGTTTCAAAATTTGATCCACCAATGAATACTTCTCTATTGGAACAATAATCCTTTAATAAATTATAAATAGTACTTGAATATTTCTTGTCTTTTAAAATGCCGAAAAAATACGGCCACCATAAATTATCAAAAGCGCCCGATATGTCCACAAATAATCCAATTACATAATTCTTTTGGCTTTTTGACACTGTTTCTTGAATTTTTAATATTGCATCCTCAGTTGAATATCCCTTTCTGAAACCAAATTGTTTATTATTCATACCCAGCATCAACCTATTTTCCATTATTCTTTTATATATTAACTGTTCAAAGATCTTGCCAATAGCATTTAATAAACATAGATTTAATAAACATAGATTTTTGGGACAGAAAAGGAGTATTGCTAGTGGAGTTTCTGCCTCGTAATGCGACAATCAATGCAGCGTCTCATTGTGAGACATTGAAAAATCTTGCGCCGTGCAATCCAGAACAAAAGACGTGGCAAGTTGAGTAAGGGTATCGTTTTGCTGCATGACAATGCTCGTCCACATGTGGCTAATCGGACCAAAGATCTCATCAAATCTTTTCAATGGGAAATTCTAGATCATCCTCCATACAGCCCTGATCTGGCGCCCAGCGACTACCATTTGTTCCTGCACTTGAAGTAACATCTGGGCGGTCAGCGCCTTCAAGACGATAACGAAGTCAAAAAAGTTGTGATACAGTGGTTAACACGTCAGGCGGCAGAATTTTATGAGGAGGGTATTCAAAAACTGGTGCCACGTTATTACAAGTGCCTCAATATTCACCGAAATTATGTAGAAAAGTAGATAAAGGTACAGTCTTTCATGTAAAGATAAAATTATTGCGATGTCTATGCACGTCTTTTCTTAATTCCAAAACGGTACTGACTAAAAAAACAGGCCTCGTATTTAAGCTAATGAAAAATACAAGACCAAAAACGGTGGTATCATTTACTACTTTCCTGGTAAGCCGTGGTCAATATTGTTGCGTATATAGGCTGAGCGAGACTTGGAAATTACTTTAATCGTTGTTATTTAACATTCATTTTCTGTGCCTTGAATTTGGCCACAGTTGTTTGTTCATGGTTAAGCTTAAATTTTGCTTAATAGCAAAAACACTACTTTGAAATGGTGAATCATACATCTGCTTATCAAGGGAAACAATACACAGGTCGCCACTGACATGTCTGAACACGTTCTCAATTACTTAAACTGTGATTGCACAAGATGATTCAATATTTTTTAGGAAAATAATAGCTAGCGTGGGAATTGCTGATGTGGCTAGAAGCTGCCATTTTGGGGCAGGAGCCCTATTTTAGCTTGGATGAATAGCGCATGCGTGGACTTAATGCTGTTCATTATACGAGAGGTCATTATGCTGGGCAGTTTATGCTAGGGACCTTATGCTGGAAGGATATGCAGGAAAAATACAGCGGGTCACTCACTAAGTCTAGTTTCTCCGGAGTTCTTCCTGGTCCAAAATGCAGGCTCATGATGCCACCGAATAGTGGTGACTACTCTACACGTTGCATCCTCAGCTATGTACAAACACATCTCCAAGGTAAATCCGGTTGTGTTTTGATTTTCTAATGTAACTGTTGTCCTGAGACCCAAACATTAGGTTATAGTAAACTGGCATGCTAGAAAACCTTATGTTGTCTCTATTTATGTATCATTAACCTAACCACAAACTACCTCAACCATTTAGTTCTACCGTCTGTTCCCCTATCCTTTCAGCTACGCTCCCATTTGCAGAGCAGATTGTAAACCCTTAAGCTGAAACCCCTTTAAGTATACACAATTATATTCTCAACATAAAATATAATTCTCCCAGGTTTACACTCATAGTTGCGACCATATCAACGAACAAGCGTGGTAGTAGTTATGCTGCAGAAGCTCTGTTTGCGGAATATTTTTCTCTCTACTTTCCAAATAAACAAATAAAATAAACTATACTCTTTTAACGGGGATATAATTTCACCCGCGGTATTTCGCACAACTCCATTTCGGGCATCTATTGTATTTCTTTTTTGGGTACGGTAGGAATAAGGCGAAATACAGTAGGATTGTGTTCCAGTCAAATCATTTAAAATATGGTGGTATTTCTGGTTAAATTTCATTCTTTTAAGAAGCCTAGAAGACAAATTTTCTGAGTTATGCAGGCATATGAAGCTTTTTGCTTAAATTTGTATCAAATACCCTTAAAAACCTCTCATTATTCTATTCTTCGTATTAATCGAGATAAGGAATCATTTATCACACGTTTCCTTAAACACTGGTACAATGGGAACAGAAGTATGCAGTAAACGTAAGTGATAGTAAAATCTTTAAAGAGCTGGTGCTATGCGACTTCTTTGAAATTCCATTCTATTTGCATGGCCAGAGCATGATGATTGTTCTTAAGATTCATTCACGCAACGTTCTCTACTCTCTCTTGCACAAAATATCATATAATGTAAAGTTTATATATAAAGAATTTGTTAGCAAAAATTGTTTTTTTTTTGCACATATGCTTCAGGTTAAAGGAGAATAAATGAATAAGCAGAGCTTAAGCTATATTTAAATCTTCTAAGAGATGGTCTCTATGCGTAGATTTTAAATTATTTAGTTTTTGATTGATAGATGAAAATCAATACGACTGTATTTGAGAAAGTATATTTTTTAAACTAGGAACTGGAGTGTTATATATTTCTATATATGTAGATTTACGCTTATTAAGGTTAAGTATGTAAACTTTACTGTGGCTCCACACCTACACCTTCCACTCACATAATACTGTATATGTATAAGTAAATAAATGTATTTATAAATATATTGTATATTGTGAATTACAAAATATACTATCTATCCAAGTATTTTGTATGCGAAACGCAAACCAATAACAAATTACACCTCAGATGGTCAATTCTAGAAAAATGTATAATGTGCCTTAACAAGATCATTTGTTTGTGTGGCGAGATTTTGTTCGTGTTTTGCGGCTTACCATTTATGAAAAGGAGTTAAGAGGCCACTCCCAAAACATTTAATATATATTTAATTTGTCATGAAAATATATAGAAATATGGCATTTTAATCAAAATGATCAAAATTGTATTTTATAAATTCCAAATTCCATGTAAAGGATGATTTGAGTTTGACAGTTTTGTCGAAGCATTTACTGTCACGTTCTTGGAGGTTGTTCAACTAAAATATCTAACGTTATTTCGAATTTAACCGGGGTTCGTTTTGGAGTTAGCTATTTATTCACACACATAAACCCAATTACTATGGTCAGATTTGAAAGAATGCTTCTCTTTTATTGTGAGTAAATTTTATTGAAGGGTATTTCCGGAAAATTTAATTATAGAATTTTTGATAGACTGGAATACCTCATCTACCTGCTATGCACTTGTCAGAGAAGGTAAATGTTAAGGGAGAAGGCATTGAACTTAAATCAACATTTCAGGTTTGGAACACAATTCGTGCACGTTTATTGGAAAAGCAAAAGCAATCCGCAATGGGAAAAGCAATCCTCAATAGCAATGTCCTCCTTTACGCGCGCGCGCACACACACGCACACGCACACGCAAACACGATAATATTTTATTTTCTGAGAATTTAAGTTTTTTATTCATATGTTTCATCTAATTTATAGCTTTCATTTACACAAAGACATAAACTATTACCGTAGTGACTGTAAACCCCTCGGAATATCGCTTCTTCGGTGAGAACATGAAACACCAAGATAGGATTTTACGCAGAAGAAAAATACTCATTCCGTTTTTATTTTCTGATGTTGCGTGAAAGTTTTTTCTATACTGTTTTGTTTAATGAACCTAATGTACCTCTCGAATATTCCTGCAAAACAGAAGACAGTCGAGCCGGAAGGCTCACAGACTTTGCTCTCCAGCACTGCGTGTAAGTGAAAACAGAATAAAAAAAAACAGCAGGTCTTTAAAGGGAGAGAAATTCCTACCTCTTCTTCTGTTGAGATTATCTGTTCTGCCCTCTTCCATTTGGTACAGAGGAACTGTGATGCTAACACAGGTGCACTAAATTTATATCATCCTAAAAGTACTGAAGATGCACTCGGTAATTCATACTCAAAATTTAACTAGAGATTTTAAACTTGGAAACCAAAATATTACCGAAAACCCAACTTTTGAAATCCTTTCCACTCAAAATAATTTTTATTAGCGTCTTTGTAGTTTTGTTTCTTGTAACCATGCAAAGTATGAAATTTGAATCATATAATGACCCGATATTGGAAGATCTGGTTATCTATTCAAACATTCTGCAATGCATCTATGGCAAAGTGCAAATGATATAGCTTTCAAGCCCGAAATCCCAGATTCGAAAGCATTTTTTGTACAAAGAGAAACACATCCTACCTTTGCAGGTCAACGAATAACGCCTTAAAACGTGTAAGTAAAGTGTTTTGAAGAAATTAAAGTAGAGGCTCTCGTGCACAAATTCCACAATTACGAGACACAGATTCATTTGATGCCGACATAGGCCTTTAAATATCCATTTTGATATCTTTCATTGTTAAGTACTCTATTTGTTAATTCTTTCATGTTATACATCAACATATTCCATGTTTCCAACACTTACCAATAGGTCCACTAGGCCCAAAAAGGAATAATTGGAATATGTATTAGCTAGAAGCACACAGCGAACGATGAACTCACTAATTTTAGAATGACAATGACCATGTCGATGGAATAAACAGAACTTGGACCAAAATGGGCAAAAATTCTTTACCCGATACTACGAATGAAGGCACTAAGCTGCCACAAGATCCCCAAAAAATTACACCTATTTAATTTTTACAATAAATCTGTCCTTTAGGCTTACTTTATCTAATGCGTCCTTATTATTTTCTTCCTTTTGTGTCAGTTCATCTAACGAATACTGAATATATTTTTATAGTTGACGTTGTGTGTCCTGCTCACGGAAAAACTAGGGCTGACTTGGTTTGCCAGTACACACGTCACTATCTTCAGACTTCCTATTATGACATAGTAAGTCAACCACTTACATTGCTAAAAGGCTGTGTGACAACTTTTTTGTCTCAGTTCCGCCCTATCATTTCCCAGTAGGAGATATTTGGTTATTAACGTGTAGGTAATTTGAAATTTGTAATTTAATTCTCATCTTTCCTTTTACATCATCAAACGGAAATACAAAAACAAAATTTAAATTATAAAATTCATGCTATAAAAAGCCATATATTCCTCAATCCTGAAAATCCTACCATGTTGCTTTTCACTGAATGATAATTCGGCCCCCATATATCTAAACCTTGGTTTTTGTGTATTGGAGGCGCTCTACTACCTTTTACACAATTTGTCATTTCACCTATTCTAATCTACATTTTTCTCTTAATTGTTCTTAGTGATTCCTCTTTAACTTTCCCTAAATAATTCCCTATATTTCTCCTGCTCTTTTGGCCTTATACTAACAAAATTTTTCTAACCCTAATTCTTCCTCAAAATTGACCCATTTACGTAGCCAGGCCTGCTCCCTCCATATCTTTGTTTGACTACAATATAACATACAATGGAAATCTGCATTCTCTTCGACACAATGAACATTTATCTAGCTCCCTATCTTGACCAATACTTTTCAAGTTTCTCATTCCAGTTCTCGTCTTAACTTATTACATATATCTATATATCCTTCCCTCACCCAGGTAGTTTTTATTTCTCTATAAAACAACAGTGAGCTTGTGTCACTTGTACTGGCAAAAATGTCTTGTCTGTTAATATCTTCTAATCTTAACTTCTTTCCAGAAGCCTTTATACCCATACTCTGCATTTATCCAAGAATGACCCATTCCTATCTGCTTCAACGCGTCAATCATTTTATGTGCCCAAGACCCTCCCCAGTTACTTCTCCTTTGAATATGAAAACATTCTTTAATAATATTGCCATCTTCCAAGTTAGCGATTCGTATAAATATTTCATTGCCCTTGACAAGATTTCAATTTTAGTAGAGTGCTTGCCCAGTTCCAATTGTGCCGCCCCATTAGGTGAAGTTATCGGTAATATATATACACATATACAAATATACATATATATATATATATATATACATACACAAAAGGATCTATGCACTCTATCAGTCTCTCCCCAAATTTCATCTACTCCCCATGCCTCTGATCCATGTAACATTCTATTTTCTAGTACTGCCGTGTAAATCCTATCAAACCATTTTACATTTATATCTAGAAGTTTATTGTAGCACGATCTTATTACCCTCATGGCCCTTTTACCTTTTGCCACAGAAATCTGTTTTTTTTCCTTTCCTGCTGCCATCTGAACTCAACCTTGTCACCATATAATCAAATATCCTTACCACCTCTATTTCTCTTCTATTAACCTCCCAGTTCTTGTCCTTACGCAACCTATATCGTTTTTTGAAGACCATAATCTTGGTTTCATTCACTTTCAAACCCCATTTATTGCAATAAGAATTGGTTGCCTCGATTGATCTTCTCAGCCCTCTACTTGATATGGACCAACTACTAGGTCATCTGCAAACAGTAGCCCCGAGATTGTTAAAGTGTAGGTAGTTACACTGCGTGAAGTCATAGTTTGCTATCTAATTTTGATTTTGTTCTGGCCTGGTCTACTTATTTTTATATTTAGTACGAGAAATCCTTTAGCCGTGTTGCTACTTGTTAAACTTCATTAAAATTGTTAATAGTTTAACAAATTGCTAATCTGTTCGAAGCTTTCAAATTATCCAAATATTCTATGGTGGATAAATAGTTAATGTTTTTGGATTTATTTAATTTTCTATATTTCGTAATGTAGTTACTTTCTAATGTCATGGAAATTGGCAAGTGTAGGGTGAAGAGCTGCAGTGAATTTACTGAATTCAAAATAATCCACTCTATTGCTTGTTCTAAAATAGTTATATCAATTGTGTGAACCCATGTAATCACATGATTTCCAAAATTTATGAATATTTATGAATATTTAGGTGTTTCAGCACCATATAATGATGAATATTGAACTATGAGAACTACTTGTTAATTGAAACTCAGTATATTCAAATTTGGTTGTTATAAACAAATGATTCAGAGGAGAACCTCCAGTAGCATCGGTCTTACAGTCGATTCTTGTTTATTGTTAGGATGCTTCCCTGTTTAGGTGTCTGCAATTTAATGTGTGCAACAGGCAGGAAAATGAAATGTGTAGTGTTTAACGCCCGCTTTTACTCCATATGGTACCACAGGTGGTGACACTGATGGTATATGAGATGATGAAGATGGTGCACCGGTGGAATGAGATGGCGGGGAAACCGGAGGTCCCGGAGAAAATCCACCCCAGCGCCGTGTTTTCCACCACAAATCTCACTTTGCGGTCGCCTGCGATCGAACCCGGGCCGCCTTGGAGAATGCCAAGCAGTCTAACCACTGAGCCACGGCACGGCCCCAACAGGCAGAAGTAAGAGTTCTCCGACATAGTCTTATGCATATTAATGCAGGTCCATTTCACCTAAATCACACATTTCGTCGTTCCTTTAAGGAGATATTTATGATACTACTTCTTCTGCTTCTTCCTTTTCATGTTCTTCAACTTCTTAGTTTTACTACTATTGTGGCGTTAGGGGATTGTTGTTCTTCTGTCCCTTATGCTTTCTAGGCGTTGGTTGAGGAATAGAAACTCTGGATAAAATAGAGAACCCAGGATGGGTGATCAGCCCGATGCCTTTTTGGACAGTGAGAGAAGTAAGATGGCAGAATGAGGGTAAACTGAATGAAAGGAAAGATAATGGAGCAATTATTGGAATGATGGCCAGGGAAACTGGAGATCCCGGAGAAAAAACATGAACCTGCGCCGTGTTTTCCACTGAAAATTTCAAATGCGTTCGCCTGGTATCGAACTCTCGGCTTGGTGAGAGTCAAGTGATCTAACCGCTTGACCATGGCGCGGCCTGAAAATTCATCCTACCAGTATTAAATCTACTAAACTCATGACCAAGTACCTCCGAAAATAAAAATCGTCTCCCTGAAAAGTTTTCAGGATATAGTTTTGTGTTTTGTGAGCCCAGTGATTTAGTTATATCAAATACGTTTCTTTAATACTAAAATTGATGGAAGTTCTTCTTAACCTTATGTCATTTTATTCACAATATACATCCTCCAAAGTCATATCGGACTCAATTATTTCTTAAATCATTAGTAGAGAACTAATAATCTTCTGAGCTATTTTCTACAACTTCCGAGAAGAAAGGACAAAAGTACTTACGTCTTAAATCCATGTCCATGGGAACGCTGTTCAAACGGGACAGAAATTTACAAAGATTTCACATGACTTTAGCACAAAAAAAGAAAAAAAAAAAAGAACTGCCGAACTTAACGTAGTACGGATTTCTAGATCATAACGTACCCTAACAGATGGGCTAAAATGAATCTCTCTATTTCAAATTATGTATGAGATAATTATAATTCGCTTTCTGTGAAGTAATCAAGAATTCAGAGGTAGTAAAAGTAAAATAAAACTATAGAAGTGATTAAAATTTATATATTTTACTTATAGGGTTTTCACTTTACAGCAGTTCACCCTTTGTTCCTGCTTTCCAGAGATTTCTGTCGTTCCACTGTCCTTCTTCTAGTCCCCTCTTCTTCGTATGACCATATATTTCCTCGTGCCACGTTCTTCTGGATCTTCCCTGCTTTCTTCTGCCTGGAACTTGCACTTTACAACTTGCTTGGGTCACCGTTGTTCCGGCAACCGTTGTACATGTCCATACCACTGCAGAGCTCTACTGGACATTCTGTCTATGTCAGTTTTCAGTACGTCCATTTCATGTTTAATGCAGGTATTCTTTACATATTGTAATCTGGATATCCTCATACTTCTTCGAATATAATATAATCTGACTCTCACAATTTTTTAGGAATGCAACTTGATAAACATGTATCCTTGAATAATCATATTGATAACCTCTTTAAAAATTAGTAAAGGTTGGTACCCAATGAGGGAGTTTGCAAAAACTTGTAATGTAGATGTACTAAAAACGCTATATCATGGATTAATTTGTTCACATATCCAATATGGTATTGAGTTATGGGATGGTGGTAATAATTCTCATATTCAGAGCGTTCTAGTACTACCAAAGAAGTGTATTAGAACAATGTTTAAAATGAGGATGCGTGAATCATGTAGAGAAGTTTTCAGAAAAGAAAAGATGTTTACTGTTGGTTTTTATACATATATAAAGTTATTAATTTAACAAACCAGAAAAGAAAATTAAATAGTGAAGTACACAATCATGGTATCATATGTAAATCTGACTTGCATTATACTAGTTATAATTTAAAATCTATAAATACACATTCATGTATAATAGGATTACAAATCTACAATAGACTTCCAGCCAATTTTAAAACAGAAAACAATGCTGTTATATTTAAGCAATATGTTAAAAAATACGTTTTATGTAATTCTGTATATAATATAAATGAATTTTTGTAATCTATATAATGTAAATCTTAATATTTTAAACTGTACTTTAATGTTATAAATTGTATTTTAATGTATATTGACAATGATTGATACTTGTATTAATCTATGGGCATTAAATGAATTACGATTATTATTACTAATATAATGTCCTGCATGCTTCTATTTATTATCCAACTTTCGGAATTACATGTAAGTATACTTTCTATTATTGTTTCTAAAATTTGTTGTTTAGTTTTACTAGTTAGATTCCTATGCCATAAAAGACTGTTCAAACTTCTAATCGCTTTCCTTGCACAATTTACCCTATTGATAGTATCTTTTTCACACTGCCATTCTTATCTATTATAGATCCAAGGTACTTATCACATCATTTAGTTGCAGATTTTCCGAATTTCCTCCTATTACCATATATTGAGTTTCAATGGAATTTATTTTTAATCCGCCTACTTCAAATGCATTTATTAATTTTCCAGTCATCTAGAAATATCATCCGTATCATATTTATTCTGTCCTATTATAATCTTGTCATCTGCAAATACTAAATTGTGCAATAAGCGGCCATTAGCCCCATTCCCCTGCATCACTTACTCTATTTTCTCAACACCTCTTCTATAAATATTTTAAACAGCGTAAGTGACATGCCAAAACTTTGTGTTAGTCCTTCTGTTGTGGGGAATTCTGCTGATACTCGGTTTTCCATCTTAACACTTACCTTACATTCATACATTCTTTAATAAATTATATAAGTAACTTAGGTGTTCCATAGTTTTCCATTGCTTCCCATCGTCCATTTATAGGTACAGAATCATCTGCTATTTTAAGATCAATGAATACCAAATGCACTTCTTTCCCTTTAGCCAACATATTTTCGAAGATTCCTCTTATTACTAGGGCCCGGATTTTGAAGAAAATTCATTTTTTTTAGTCGCAGACAATACTTATTGGAAATTAAGCGCATTATGGAAATAATGCGTTAGATATGTGTGGTTTTAATAGGTCATCAACATGCATTTTTCCACATTTTTATAATAAAGTCATTTTTAACATTTAAATGCATTTTCAGGTCTCTTTCTTTCTTTTTCAACAATTTATAGGGCGTTTTCGGGAGGCCCGGGTTCGATTCCAGAGGCGGACCTGACACTGACCCATGGGCTTTTTGAGGGCTCTTAAAATAATCTGTGATTAAAAGTTCATTTATATATCTTTTATGAAATAGTAACTTTGTAAGTATGGTAAACATGTAATTAACACAGGTCAGCGTCCTAACAGTGCTGGTGTATTTATGACGCATCAGTTCAAGGAATGGCCGATCATGCAATACGCGTGGATTGCATCCACAGAAAAACATAGTTCGGATTGGCGCCATCAAAAATATTTGCTTTACTGTGGAAATTAATCTTTCTTCAAATTTTTAAGAGCTCGAAAATAAATGTATTTCAAAGAAGATACCCCTAATATAGCTTTGCCCCCGGCATCAATTTTAACACGCGGTTTTTTAAATTATTTTTTAATTTACGTCCTCCAACGTTAAGTTATATCAGACGATGAATGGAATAGGTGAAGTGATGCTCAAATGAGCCCTGTATCCATAGAGCTTAGAGATACCCTCATTCGTCTTTGAGGATAAGGGAAAACCCAGTAAAAACCTCATCCAGGTAACTCACCCTGACCGAGATTCGAACTCGGGACCTCTTGAACGTCACGCAGATATGCTACCACCACACTACCGAGGCGGGCTTAACACGTGGAGCACATGGTTAACTGCATGTATATCACTGCGGAAATTTTCAAACAGTGACAGAGTAGTGAATATTTTAGATAGGATAGATTCTAAGACAATTGAGAGCGCACAGGATATGTTTTCTGATACTTAAATCCAAGGTAAAATATCTTTCATTAATTAAAATTTTATATCTTTGGCGAATACCATAACCCACCTTGAAGAAAGTGCCATGACACTGGATAAGTCGATTGAGTTAGTGAAGATTGCGGAAGAGAGGATACAAAAATAATGCAAAAGTTGAGATTTGGGACAAAATTAGACAGAAAATAAGATTTGTGTTGGACCAAAATAAAGGATACCAAACAGTTTGCCAGATTGCCGATATATGTCAGTAGAAAACTTCAGAACTTGTATTTCTGAACCGGATTTAACAGGCAATGACAGTGTTTTTCAAATATGCACCCTTAACATCTGTGGAATTGCAGAGACGTTTCCCAAAGTATAAAACACTTTTGACTGACCGCCGTTCCTTTACTTTTGATAACTTGAAGATGACCTTGGTGGAGTACAGCAATACTAAGTAAGATATGTTTTGGTTAATAGGCACAGTAACTTATTTTTTTCATATTTTATAAAATTGAAAATGATCTGACAAATTTTGAATTTATTTATCATCTAGTAGCAATAATTGCATCATTTACTAAGAAAGTTAGTTTCAACATGTGGTTATTGGAACCATATATTCATTATTTGTCGGTGACAGTTATTAATTTTATTATTATAAAAGAAATTAATAATTTTAGGTCATTTTTTACATTTTATTTGCATTTTTTATATTTTAAGGGCATTTTATAGCTCAATTTTAGAGAATTTTTAGATCAACAACATCCGGGCCCTACTTATCACAAATAAATTATCACAGCATGATTTGCCTGATGTAAAGTCTACATGTTCTTCCGATATCTTATTTTTTATTAACTCCTCCAATGTAATTGCAATAGTAGTGCTTAAAATTCTGATATTCCAATAAGAGTTCAAATTGTTATATTTTGTTAATTTTTGCCATTACAGTCCTTCCTTAAGATATAGCTGTTTGATCAATTGATAAGGTCTAGCACCATCTTAAAGCATGATCGGTTATTTAAACAAAGGCTGAAAGCAGCTGAGAGCGTTCTTTAATATCTCTCCATAAACAGTCAAGGTACTTGCTCCACATTATAGCAGAAAGGCACGCTTAACGTAGTTTAGGAGTTTCCATAAGGGCCGGTCTCAGGTGTATGGGAGGAGAAAATTAGGATCCGGTTAGTTCTTTTTAAGTTTGCAAACATCTTTTCTGCAGAAAGGAAGAGTGGAACATAAAGAATGTTATGTTACCGTGTGATGCAAACCACATTTTGCTTCTTTGCCGTTAACCTTTGATGATACGCTTGATAAAGAATTACAGGTAGGCAATAATAGGAAACTAACTCAAGAATCACAACAGTTAAAAAAGTTCTGCTATGCCACATTCGCAAAACTTTACTTATTCACTATCTTTTCTGTCTCCTCTACAGATATTTATTATCTTCCCTTCCACTTATATATGAAGTAGAGACGGTTCTGCATTATACTGTGACTCTGGTTTCGTGAAATTAAAATTCCAATTGCGCAAACTCAATATGTTTTTCATTTCCACCGAATTACAGTTGGAACACTTGCCAATTACATAGAATTACGTAGCACAAACAATTACAATTCAGCAGTTCGTCTGTCACAGGTCCACCCTACACTTATAATTACGTACAACTCCTCGGGTGCACGTACACAGTCTTCCAGTCAGTTCACTAGCACGGCGCTCCTCCTGCTGCTCACCAAGAACTGAACTGACTTGCCAACCGCAGACCTTATATAGGGAAGATCGCCGTTTCTGGAACTCTCGCAGTTCAGTGAATCTTCCCGATTGTTCCAGACGTCAGGGAGAGCGAAAGAGATGGATAGTGACGTTTTTCCAACCATCCCCCTCGTTAGCGCTACAAGATAAATGGGTAGGCGTGGTCTAAATGCCTCCTGTTGCCCTCCCAGCCGCTAGCTGGTCGGGCCTTCCGATAATTAGGTGACAATACTAAAAAATTCGATAAAGATGTCAGCATAATTAGACGTTTTGAGGCTGTGAGTTTAAAACAAAAAATCTGCATTATAGCTTGATATAAAACACCCTAAAATTTATTTTCAAAATAACATAATTTGGTTAATGCATCTATGTACATAACTTCAATAATACACTTTAACCCTCAGAATAGAATTTATAACTGTCCAAATCTTGTTTTACACCACCCAAGAAGCTCTAAAACCACAAATATTTCTTTACTTTTTTAGTTTATTCATAATTTAAATTCGCTTCAAGAATAAATACACACCTACATTGTTTTCAGTCGGTGAGATACATGAATTTTACTTTGAATTTAAACATTAACATAGAATGCCTTGATAAAGTTGATAACCCAAAGCTAGCTGAAGGTTTTCAGGAACTCCATACTAAGTCGCTGGCGAGTGTATCTTGAGCAAATACTAAGGAGACTGTGAAAGGCGAGAGTAGAATTGCACAGAGTACATGTAGGACAAAGTTCATGGCACAGAATGTAGGAATGAGTAAGCGCAGCGTGACCAATGCATAGTCGGTTTATTAGTACCTGGTCTCGCCGAGTTAGTGCTTTAGTAGTTTTAGACAGGTTAGGTGTTGGACAGATATCATGGAGTTTGCTTTTGGATGTAGTTATCCAATTTGTCTTCCATCGGTGTTTGGATAGTTCATCTAAGATGTTGAAAACAGTTTTCATGTGGAAGTTTATGACCTGGTAAGTTTGAAGGATGCTTGGTAGCTTCTTTTGCGATAGTGTCAGCAAGATAATCACCTGGTATGTTACAGTGAGATGGTATCCATGCCTACATCAGTTGTTTGCCTGATCAAATAGGTCGCTGCACGAGGGATATCGGTAATTTGTAATTATCATCCGGTAGTAATGAAAATTTTTCAGTATCATCAGTGAACCTTCGGGACATAATGCTAATAGTTTCAGTAACTTGAGTCCTTTTTTCTACAGTGAGTGCCAGAAGTGACTGAAGTGTAAGATGGAGAAAATTGAGGCTTGTAGTGTAATCAAGTCCCTGCATTTGAAGGGCAAATTTCCCGGGAAATACGTGATGAGATGACGGCTGTTTATGGAAGTGATTGCCAAACGTATGACACTATTGTGAGGTAGAAAACGAATTTTCAAACTGGTCACATGTCCCTGACAGATGGGCCAAGATCTGGTAGACAGTCAATGACAGACGATGGTGTCACAATGAAGAAAGTGGAGTGTTTAATAATGGAAGACAGAGGCGCAGCCATCCAAATGATCATGAATGAGACACATCTTAGTTGTGGTAGTGTGTGGAAAATTATTCATGACAAATTGCATATGAATAAGGTGTCTGCAAGGTGGGTTCGCTTTTGCTAACCCCTCTCCAAAAGCAAACACGGCGTGGCCTATCAAGATAGATGTTGATGCTGTTGGAACAGGATAAAGATAATGTTTTTGATCGTCTGATAACCATGGATGAATCCTGGATCTATCAGTATGATCCAGAGACAAAAGCCATGAGTATGGAATGGAAACATGCCGATTCTCCCCCTCCTAAAAAGGCAAGGTGCAAAGGCCAGCTGAGAAGATCATGCTTTCAGTTTTCTGGGACTGTCGTGGAGTCATCCTTACAGATAATCTTGTCAAGGGTCAAACCATCACTGGCAGGTGCTACTGCAATCTTCTGGACAAGTTCAGGCAGCTCTGATTAAGAAAGGATGCGGTATGCTCTCCGAAGTTTTCGTCTTCTGGATGACAAGACACCAACTCAAGGGATGTGGCTTTGAGACCTTACACTGTCCACCTTATTCGCCCGATCACGTACCAAGTGCCTTTCTTGTTACCGGAAATGAAGAATCTGTTACGCGGTCGCCGATTTGACAACACAAATTACGTCATTAATGAAGTGGAAAGGTGGCTTAAAGCAAATTCTGCAGATTTCTACAATCACGGTATTCGGGAGTTCAAGAAAGCTGGAAAAAATGTGTAATTCTTGATGGTAGCTACGTAGAGAAGATCTAACAAGCACATATCAACACGAAATATTTATCACAGTTTTATTTAGAGTGATACTTGAAACTTTAGGACACCCCGTCGTACAATTCACTTGCTTCCCTCACCAAGGTGTGGCAAGGAGATCGTTGTTATATATCCATTAACGCGCTTAAGGAGTCTCAGTAAATTAATTGAAGTCTTCATAATTTGATATATAATCCACGGAGAAATGGAGAGAAAACAGTACACTCGTAGCCTAAAATAACAAATCATATACTCTGTAATGTTGTTAAACACTGAGTAATAAACAAAACTCGTACCTTTTAAACAATCGTCCAAGGCCTCCTATCTGAGAGTTTTGTTGTTCTTTTGCAAATTATCTATATTTAGCAAAGTCATTAAGCATAGCAATATAATTGTAACCGTCCTAATTTAATCTCAGAACGCTAGAACATATAAAAACTGGCATATCTAGTATATTATTTCAAGATTGTTAGTGTTTTATAAAATGTTGTTTTTCAGATATCTAACATGGGAGACAAAAATATATTAACCAAAAGTTGCACAATATATAACTAAAACACAAAATAAAAGCTATCTACTTACTCACAGTAAGCACATTTGCATTAGTAGATTCCAATATAAACATAGAAGTGTGGAAGGGATCTCGCCAACATACTTTACACGGTTGTCATGGAGACCAAAATATGACAGATGTGCTTACTATTTGCTCAAAACATGGCAATACCTTTTGTCGTATATGTTTGCATTAAACTTCTTGTGCGTCACAAAACACCGTCACCCTTCAGATAAGACAGATGAGTGATATGGACTTTTGTTCTGAAGTCGGTTAGATTCTCCTTAACTACGTTAAATGTTTATAATTCTGCCGAACTGTTCAGCCACATTACGTCTGTCACAACATACACTTAAGTGAAAAGCCTGCGTGATATCACATGGTTACTAAGGAAACTAAGTCAGTAACTGGTAGGCTTACTCGTTTAGCAGAAGCTTTATGTCCAAAGATTCTCGTTGAGTTAAACACCTAATTTATTTGAAAATGGCTGAACAAAGAACAGAATGTATTTTTTTAAAATAAAAATATAGGGAGGAATGTAATGCATTGCATTTCAGCTGGAATATTTAGCATTCATACATCCTTAATTAATACAAATATTTAGATGGATGAAACAAAGCTAAATGAAGAAGATTGATAGGAGGATCAATGTTCAGATGGAAGTGAAGCTGGAAGAGGCCAATGGCCGAGGCTGAAAGGAGGAAGAAGGAAAAATATAAAATGAGTTTGTACAAGAAGATCTTATAGAGGAGATACACAAATCAACAATAATGGCTAGACAAAGTTACTCTGCTTCCTTGGTATTGTTGATTTGTTCTTTATATTCAACCACCAAAAGAGTGTTAGGTTTTCCACTTCTTCACCGATATAATGAATAAGTGTTACTTACGGAAACTAATAAACCTGAAAGAAAGCATTCATTCTTCCACAATTTCGGTTTGTGGAAGATTCGCATATTCTGCAGTAACCTCGGTAGAGATTTATGTTGCAGAACGCTTAGTCTATCGAAATATGGATATCGGAGATAATATGGCATATCCGTTTTAGCAGTTAATGATGGGATGCCAGCACCTGCTCTCCCAGAAGAGAAGGATGACGACTATAAGGGAGGAGTGGAACATGCTAATGTTATTAACACTTGCCGAGAGGGCAGATTGATAACCCGTGACGTCATCAATCACTTAGTCCCGCTGTAAAAATGTTGCGCATAGGACGGCCTGTGTGTCACGGGAACCTGTTACTTGACTGACGACCCAGTCACACACACCTACGGACAACACCTGTATCTGATTATCTCCGCCATTTGGACGGTCGGATACTGATTGCCTCTTTTTCTGTATCGCTGCGATACAGCTCTCTGTTTTCGGAAAAGATAAAACTTCCGTTTAACACCTTCTGTATTGTTGACTATATTAACTACCCTAGACAGGTTTCCAGATTTGACTGCAAATGCACGCTTTGAGGCCTTTAAGCGGAGCAGCCTATGGAAACACTTGTCCAAAATTCTTTATAGTATATCTTATGATGATTACAAATTAAGAAGTATTATTTGTCGTATATTAATTTGACCAATTCAACTAGTTCTGCTTTTAACATTTGTCAGGTCATATTTTAATTCACACAAGTAAGGATGAAAGCAACACCTCGGATATTTAACGTCCTTTTTTCTTTCACCGTGTACTTTTTCAACGCAGCAAGTTCGAAATGCTTCTTGCAGTTCTATTTTCCGCCTATGAGTTTGACACATTAGATCCTTTAGGGAAACGTGAAGTGTCGAGTTTAGTCAGGTACACCCTTGACAAAGTGACCCTCTGTTTCTAAACTATTAAGTGAATTACTTTGTAACCAGCCAGGCACATATATCAGGCTATGGAAAATACCTATGGCAAATTTCATTATCCTAGCTTTCATACTTTATGTTTAAAAATTTTGTTTAATAAGTACATTTAAATAAATGAAATAAGGATATATTTCTATCCCAAAATATGAATAACTATACATAGTACAGCACTAAAATACCTTAACTAGAGCCTCATGTGTCCTTTATAATATTTGCTTAGATTATGTAAATATCTCTAATGGTATTGATAGAATATGTTTTACAATATTAAGAAAAATGAAAATTTAAAATTTAAATTTCCCCCCTAAAATACATGGTTTCCAAATTCAAATGCAGAACTAATTCATAAAAATTCTATGTAAATATTTGTACAAAATTTCAAACCTCTAGTGCTAATAGTTGAAGAAAAAGGGCCATAGAGATGAAAAAAAAACTGTTTCCCAGATAAAGCTCATAAAACGTGCCATGTCACCATTTAAATGGACTGCATCCACACTTTCAAAGCGCATTTAAATAAATAATAACTGTATATAAAACATAAAACTATATTACCTAAAATATCAGAGAATTTAATTGAAATGAAAATGAAAAATTACATTTTTGACCCTCACCTCCCGCTTTCCATAACATTATTTTAAACAAACATTTTCAGTTCGTGCATTCAAGTTTAATTATTTATGTATGGATTTTAACAATTTTGCTGTCATCTCTAGGAAATATAAATGCAATGAACCAGTTACTAATAATTTTTAATAATAGGTAGTTTTTATATATAAATGTCATTTAATTAATTTTATAAAACGATATTCCTGGGCGAAAAATGTAAATTTTGTTATAACATTTTGAAAACTAAGCCAAATACGTTTCCTTCCTTAGTCATGAATTTATTTGAAAACTAAGCAAATATTTATATACCGTTTGTAGTATGTGGTAAAACATGAACTTATTATTTGAAAAAACGTAGTATTTAAAATCTTTATATGCCAGTCCCCTTAAATTTAGCAAGTAAAAATGTCCGCTTAAGCTCACGGTTTCTGAAGTTCCTCAGTAGTTTCGCCATAGACAATAGTGGCTATATATGATTATCTCAGAAGTTCAGACGGTAGGAAACTGTCATTTGTTTTCTTTTCTTTTCCTTTCATTATAAACTTCAAAAAATAATCTTCAGTTCTGTACAAATATCTGATAACAATATTTTCCCTACCCTCGTACAGACTGTTATTAAAAACGCTTACTCTTCCATCTACTCATGTTAAAATAAATAATTATCTTACTGGTAAGTTTCCCTCAGGTTGGTATAAGAATATGGGAATACAGTCCTAGGCTTTAATCAATAGTAAAATCCCTAAATGAGACTTGGAAAACTTACTCTTTATGCAATGACTTTGTAATTCTGTTCTCTTTACATAGCCAATAGGTAAAAAGAAAAGAATTAGATACCTGTTCGTATTTGAGGAAAGTTTAAATACTGCAAATTTCGAATGTATAACAAGAAATTCCTGGAAGTGGCAGACTCCACTCAAGAAATGAATTTCATACAAACTGTGTCTGCATTTTTGTGTATTAATACTGCGTTTATCTCTTACAATATACCAGTTGTATAAAGTCATCTAGATGGAAGAGGACTTCTAAGGAGATTCCCGGAGAAATCAATATATATATTAATTTATATATAATTTTTTTCATTTGTCCTGAAGAAACGTAACATGTGGTACTTTAAGAAGAAGCGTTAGAGAATGTTTTTAGAGAATCAAAATTTTTGAAAAATGTCTCATATAAAGGTATAAAAGGTAGGCCTTAATAATCTTGTGTCGTAGGGTTTCAAGCTGTTAAACTTTGGTATTTAACCAAACTTTCAATTTTGCTGATGTTACTGACAGACACATGATCGTGTACATAAGGATACTTTCCTGGGATTTATTTTTTTTTGGGGGGGGGGATAGAGGAATCTCAAATCGTGTATTTACAGTAAAGTCTTGGTCTCGGATATTTGGATGGAGTGAAATGGTTTCTCTATTTACTATGAACGTGTTAGATGATGTAAGAGTTATTCTAGTACTTTCTCTACTGCTGAATTATGACCGACAAAAGTAATATTATCACCGATGTCATCGTTGTAGCGGGAGCCGGGCAAGTAGGTAGGAGAACTGGGCCCTTGCCAAGAGAAAGAAAGAGACAAAGAAAGGCTCCGGAATTTTCTGTCCTTCTCTTGCCGCCGCGTATGTTCTCGGAAGGTCTAGGGTATTCTAGAAACAATGTCTGGAGGTATGAATACCTACATTTCCTTAAACCAGACTTTTAACTTTACGTAACCCATGCAGTCACAATATATTTCAATAACACCGTAGATGCATGCTAAATTCAACAACTGTCAGATGTTTTCCTAAGTTGGTCAGAAGGTTAAGTTCGCTGCAGCTGATTTTCTTTCAAATTCAAAAAAATGGTTGTAGCTGCTTAAGTATGGTGTCTGGGCACTTAAGTAAGCGCAACCGTTACCGTCGTTTCCAATGAGTTATTCACCACATTGTGGTGGCATCGGTTCGTTATATAACTTGAACTCTTTAAAGTAGATAAATGTTACTCCAGCGGGTAACTAACACGATTATACAGCGTAATAATAAATAAAAACATATTTAGGCAGCTGGCACTAAAAAGAGCTTTTAATGCGAACCAATTTCAAGAATAGAGAATATATAAATTGAAGTATATATATATATATATATATATATATATATATATATATATTTATATACTCGTTTAGCAGTTTATATTATTAATCTTAATGTTTAAAGTGCTCCATGTATGGAGTGTATAGGCATTGATAACTTAAGTTGAAAATTTGCAGCTTATCTTTGAAAAATGCTGAACTTACAATACTAATTTTGGTCTTTAACTGTTTTGCTGTTCCTGCACGCAGGGCATGCACGTTAAGCACGCAGGTTCATTGGAAATGTGCGAACTTTTGAATTCTATGAATGTATGAATTTTACTTTCTCTGACCAGTGTGTACGTGGCAAGAAAAGTAATTAAAACTGATTTTTGTAGATTTATTTACGATTAAATTAGAATGCTTAGAAACAATTTGTGGTATTTGAGCAATCACATAAGCACCTAATGTAGCATTCCAGTAATTAAACATTTCAGTCACTTGGTTCTCTTCTACCCAAGAAAGAACTATTTAGAGCTGTCACAAGGTGCAATTTACAAAACTGATAACAAGAACTGCCTTAATCCAATTTGGAGGCAAAAGGATAAGAAGAAGAATTGGACAAACAGGAAATGAGTCCTCCTCCATCCGCCTTGTGTATTTAGGGAGATAGTCAGCGAGAGAGAGAGCGGTAGAGAGAGAGAAAAGAGAGAAACCAAAACAAGAAAGTAAAAATAAATACGAAGAGAATGGAGAAGGACTGTAAAGGAAAAGACAAAAGAAGAAAACGGTTCTTTTTATTTCTTAACTTTCTTTAGAAAAAGAAAGCAAAATTCCCTCTTCGCTCGTTCTAGAGCTAGGAAACGAGAGAAAATATCTCAACTTTCTCCTCTTCTTTGTCTTCACAAAATACTGTTGCTTTTGATCACCCAGTTGTCCTCGCTTTTATTTAGACCTTGCCATTTGAGTCAGTGTTTCTCATTACCTGCTTTTGGAAGGAAAACAGGCAACGAATTTGTTCCACATTGTACATGACACGGAATTACAAATGTAAACATTATCTAAACAGACTAAAAATACGAATTTTCTAAGGCTACCTTTTAACTGAAACGATTAACAAAGTTGTTAGTAACGTTAAATGTGGTTGCTGTATAGATTCATAAGCTCTTATTTGACGCTGATTCAGTTTTAATAATCCTAACAGATCAATGGACTAACCCATTTGGTTGCACAGTAACGTGAAGATCCGGAGTTTGATGCTCAACAGTTTACTCAATCTGGTCATTTTTCTATAGCTTCCTCGATCTAATTCCCGTTATCATATTTTATTTCATCTACCTGATCTCTTTTATTTCAGGGTTATACGTTCGGGCGGCTCCGATGGTATGTTCGAGACGAACGGTGAAATTTGTCATCTGGCCGGACAGCTGAGGCCCATTTCTGAGGTTGGCTACAGTTACTCCAAAAAGGGTTCTTCTAATGTATGAGTTTATGTTTAAGAAGGTATGGATAGTGGAAAATCGCCAGAATAAAGCACAGCAGGAACACTGTCTTATTTATTGATTAGTGAAAAAGAGAATACATAAATAAATAATATCTATTCACATAAATATAGTTAAACATTCAAAAGAAATGATGCAATATATGATGCAAAATAAGTATTCGTCTGCATACTGAAAATGGCGTAGAATGTTACGGTTAGTACTTAGTAGGCCCTCCATTCCTCTTTATAATCTCCTGCATTCTCCTTGTCATGGATTTCACCAAAGATTGTGTTTCCACTGCATTCCTCTAGCAGAACGTTCATTAGATACTTTATATTAGATATCTATGATTCCTAGTATTTTTGTCCGTATACTCCACAAGTCTCTATTGGATTCATGTCTCGGGACTGCGGTGGTGTCGACATCCATATTGGAGTATTATACAACAACCATAGCCTTGCATCTAGAGCTCTGTGAAAATATAATCCTTAGAAAGACCAATATTATTCACACTTATGGACAGATGTGTTTTTAGGATATTTATAGAAACATATGGCTCATAATTCCATCAATAAAATACAAATACCCCACACCATTTGCACTCATGCAGCCCCACACAAGTACTGAACTGCCGCCATGTTTAACTGAAGCTGTTTTGTCCTCAGGCTCACAACTCTTTTTTCTTCACACTATTACTCGCCCTTTTGGCTTAAAGAGCTCAAATTGAATCTCGTCAGCAAATACAATATTCTTCCAGAAAACAAACCCATCGTATTTATGTTCTTTTGCCAAAGCAGCTCGCTTCATTTTGTTGATTTTACTGATGTATGGTTTTCTACGGGCTGTTCGGCCTACATACTCAGCTTCATAAAGCACGTTTCTTAGAGTTTGTGCTGAAACGGACTTACCTGCGTGTGTTTGAACTGCAGTAGCAAGTTTTATAACACTTAGTTTTTGAATTTTTCTTGACTTCTCTAAGTAACTGTCGTTTCTCCATTTCGGATAGAACCTCAGGAGGACTGCTTCATTATTGATTTTTGTAAGTTTTGTTCTGATGAAACCTGTATATAATAGTCTTCACTGTACTGGTTGGTCTTCCAATGGTTCCTCCAATTTCTTGAAAAGCTGTTCCTCTTTTAAATAACCTTATAAAATGTCTCTCTCTTCTGTTGTAGTTTCACGACGTTTTCGACTCATATTACTTAAACAGCAGTCAACGGCTTTAAAAACACAACTGAATAAGAAAAGTGAAGGTGTGTGTCCGCAAGGCACCATACCTGGGATCTTGTTTACTAGACGAATACTTGTTTGACATCAAATGGGACATGCATTTAAATAACGTAGAGCTGTTCACTAATTAAGCAATATATGAACCCAAGTTGTTTTTTAATCTAGATATCAACCGATGTAGGGAAATAGTTATTGTTCGTTTCTTATCTATCTTTTTCTGACTGTGCCTGTTATATTCTATGTGCTCAGATTGGACGAATACTTTTTGGAGTATCTGTACATGCAGTCGGGATCCTACCTGAAAATGGCTCAGGCAGAAGAGCAAAAGTCAGGAATGCTTAGCTAGCCTGCAGTCTTCCAGATCAATTTCGGGGGTTTCCTAAACTCCTTCCGGGGATTCAAATGGCCTACTATGAACTACCTACTGCCCAGCTATGCTCTAGTTTCTGAAGGTCCTTTCGTCTGGCCAATCTTAATCTATCAAATTAGTACTACAATTCAGAGTATAGGTAACTGCCATCTTTCTGTAGTCCAAACACCCAAAACTTCTCTGGTTAAGTAAATCGTAATAATTTTACATGAATTTTATAATCACGATTTTTTTTTTTCGTGCCAGTACTTACAATTATTTTAGTGCCACATTTTGCAGCGTTTATATTAAGTTCTCAAAAATATATAATTTGAAATGTTAATTAACGAGTTGAATATTAATCAATATTATTATATTTAAATCCATTAATTATATATAAGTGCTACTTACTTGTAAATACATTTTCGTTATAAAACATTGGCTGGGAAAACTAATCTCAAAATGCGCGTAACATTGAACTGTACATAATTCGCAGAACAAAACCTATATTAATAACTATTGCCAATACGAAAACACACAACTCTACTTTTAACTTTTATTTCCAGACAAATATACTGAAGTTACCTGTAAAAGTGATGAAGTACACAACTTTTAAAATTTAGCTAACAGAACTTAATAATATGACTCGCCTAGTTAAAACACATAGCATTTGAGATAAGGAAAAGTCTCAACATGTTTCTAATTAAAACATAAATTTAAATGGTGCTAAATAAAAGGTTTAGTTTAAAAATATTCAAGTTCTGATAATACTTCTGTTCGGTGCTTTACATTCAGTTAAAGATACAATATAGAGATGGGTTATATATATACGGATATATGGATATACGAGCAGTAAATCAACCCCGGGACTTCCTAAAAGGGATAAGTATTCTTGTTCTACAATAATTGACTCTAAACGCTGGAAAAACCTAACAACGTCTACAAGAAACGTTTAATAAAAGTAACTGTAAATTGTAATCCTATTTTAGAATGTGTAGGAATGTTTATCGAGTTGGAAATGTAAACTTTTTAAAAACAATGCAACTGATTGGATGTTTCATGTAATAGGATAACTATGTGATAGGACTTTATGTTAACTAAGTACCACACTTAATTTAATTATCAGCACCTACAGAACAATAATGGAATACACATTTGTGGATGAGAAATAATTATTGAAATTTACTAAATGATTCACTTTATTTAAGCTTGTGCAAGAGATGTATCCATGTTAAATTGTTTATTGTTTCACAATTAGTAAAGATAAAATAAAACCGAATGCTTCATTGCCACTATACTTAGTATACATGTCCTTCCAGCTTCACTTAACCCAAACAACTTGTGCGGATAAATTAGCATAAATTGACCAATTGATATGTGTTTACAATATTGTAAGTCAATACTGGGAAATGATATCCCCGAACTAAACTAAACTGAGAATACTTCGTCGTTTATCGAAAATAAATGAGTCAATTGAAGAATTTAACATCCAAACGAAACTTTGTCATGATATGAGATGGCTCCAAGGCTCTCATCTAGGAGATCCTGGGTTCGATCACTATTTGCCTTTTACTATGACAGGGGATTTTGAAATAAATTCCCTGTTTGGCAAGGTAATTCCGGAGTGGTGTCTTTTACCTCCTCTGAGATTCTGTTCGAGTCTCCACAGCCGAGTCTAGTTTCCCTCAGTTCCCGCTGGAGTGGATTGCTGAGTCAACCACCTGTTGTTTCGACAGGTGACCGCAGTACACCTCGCAGCGGTCTGTTTGTGCCTACATTATCCGCCCCTGCACCCCATACTTGTCAGGGCTTCCTCCATCTCAACTCATTTGAATGTTGGATCAACAGCATTTAGGAGTATAGCAAAGCTAACTTCTTCTTCTTCTTCACTCCAAGGGCTAGGCAATGCTGCCTGTTCCGGCATAAAACATGTCTGACCATCGTTTTCGTGGTCTTCCCGGATGTCTCTTTCCTCTAGGTTTATAGTTTATAACTCTTCTGGGGATCCTATCTGTCGGCATTCTCTCAATATGCTCTCTCCATTCATTTCTATAACTTATTAGTTTTTTTCTTCTAAAGAACTTATTTCTAAATCTTCTCTTATTTTTTTCATTTGGAATTTTATCTAAAAGAGTACATCCCTTTGTGTGCTTTTGTTAATGTCCATGTTTCAGAACGAAAAAGAAAAGCACGCATAGCCATTACTTTATAAAATTTCAAAGCTAAATGAATATAACAGTCACTCATTTTTTTAATACTAGAAGCATTATACTGCTCATCATAATACAAATTAATAAGCTACTGTAAATCAGTAACCATGACTAATTAGTTTAGTTTTTTCAGTTTAAAAACAGGGGTGGTCATATGTAGGTATACAGTTGCACGATTAATAAATCTGATTTGTCTGATTCTTTATTTCGTAATTAAATTTCCCATCTATGTAAAGCGGTAGTGCACCAAATAGTGGTCGATCAGTCACCATTACAACTCCTGAAAATGAAATGCTAGTTTTTCAGCGTTTTTCCAAAGTCCACAAAAATCAAAGCAAACAGCAGCCATGGACAATCGTTTAATCCTAAGATGTTTCATTTAAAAATTGAAAACATATTGACCAATATTGTTACATGGTTTCCTCCAGATTTGGTCCTATGCACTTTTTTTGTTTGTTTGTTTTTTGTTAACGATAAGTTATCAACATTTCTGTTGATGAAATGATGCAGTAAATAAGAGAGGCGTACCAAGAAACTAATGAAGTTAGACAATTGTGTACATAGTTTGAGTGTAGATGTTAATTACAAGATAATATAAGTGCTGAAGGCAAGCGATTTGAACATTTACATTAGTAATAATGGTAGTAATACTCAATGTTAGTATTTCTTGCTATTATGTTTGTATTTCAGTGATTTTATTTGCATATATTTAAATAATACATACTTAATGCATGTACAGTTAGGGTGAGTAGTTTAACAAAGTGCTTTGAGAAAGCGGATTCTTAGCAGGCATTCTAAGTGGATAACACTTGACTCCGTTTGAAAAGACATTGTTTGGACCCTTACGGAGACTGATAATCACAATGAACAAAAAAGTCACAAAAGGAATTTTGATGCCAATAAAGACAGGCTTCGGGAGGTGAAAGTCACATGCAGCTGCAGTGAGAAAGACACACAACTGGGCTGGCGGTCCATTAAGAAAGACAGAAGATATTTTATTTTATTTATTCACAAAAGATCCAGTTGCGGGTAAAGGTACTTGGCGTAATCTCTGCTTGCTAATCCACCTCTACTTAAAGTTCGGTTGGTTCGAGAATAGTTCGGCAATCCGAAGTTAGGGTTTCCATTCCGGAAGTGCTTTTGAGTTCTTCAGTCTAGTTCCGTATTTCTGATGTTCAGTTAGTTTGTACGAGAATAATAACATATGTTAACGATGTCCCAAAAATGGCACACATCAGGTTGAAGTCTATTTTAAGAAATCCGCCTGCTCTCATTTCTATTCCCGTTGCATCCAATTGTTGCGCGAAGCTTTGAAGTTCACTAATGCCTGCTGGGTCTAACGTTTCTAAGGTCATAAGGTACTGAACTTCTGTTACCAAATGTTTGAACTGACTGCGTAAGAGCTCTCCAGTGGTTGTCAACGTTGCAATACAAATCGCGTACAGAATAAACCCAAAAATGAAAATGTGGAACATCTGCTTGTAAGGTTCAAATATCAATGCATATAAATAGTAACAATGAAATGTTAAGCCCAACAAACAGAGCAAAATCTGCATTAATATTGGAATCCCATATGTCGAATTCAATAGATCACTAAGGCTGGAGACATCTGCGTAAAGTTGACGAAGTTGACGAATTCTGGTGATGTGATTTTTTCTTCTGGATTCAAACGATGCTGTTGTGGTGAAGGTAGCTTTAAGTTCAACACAGAATATCTTCAACCGCCATTTTAGATACAAATTGCCGTTTATGAATTGCACCATAATGACACTGTTTATCATAGTTGTCAGTATTTCTAATTCATACACAGGTAATGAAGTGAGTGTCGTTATCAGTGGTTGGATAACAGCAGGAATCAACCATAATGCTATAACCATTACCACTTCTGTGATCACCAGCTTTCTACAACTGCTGTATACCTGACTTTGTGAGTAGCTATTTAAGAGTGTTTTATCTATAGCTATCATATGCCTTAGTATACGTACCATATGTGACAGACCAACAGAGACAATTGCCATGACACAGCCAATAAATTGCAAAAATGTAAATACAAAATAAGTAGCTGCATATTTACTGGTGAAAATATTGATACCTTTCTTCCTTGCATGAACTTGTGCTCCACATTCAAAAATTGTCAGTATTAGCACTGCAACAAATGACCAAAATTTGCTTCTAACAATTACATGCGAGTTGCACGTCTTTTTCAATCTATATGGTGCAATACCTAAAGGCCTGGAGATGAGGTATAGTGGTTTGACAGAAGACCAGAAGTGCAACACTGGTTCTCGCGTGAAGTTGTCCGAAGTTGATCTTCCAGCATCTTTGTCCCTCATGGTGTGCACTTCTCAATTGGCTGAAAATATAGAACTGTGTGAGCTTAAACTAGAAAATGAAGCAAATAATAGAACAAGGCAAATCTTCATAAGAATAAACGCACTAAGTTTTTATTGGTATGTAGTTAGTACCTTTGCTTATCTCATGGGATACCACTTTCAAATTCAAATTTCAAAATTACACTGTCCCGATTACTATCTCACAGAAATCTGAAGACGTAATTAATTTCATCATTCAATAAGGATATTTCATCTGATGTTATATTTTAAAAGAGGACTTGATGATGAATTCTGTATCTCAAACATAAAATTAAATTCAGTATGTTATTGCTGTAATTCAAATATAAATAATGATATTCTTAATAATAATTTTTAATAACGTAATATAAGAGGTGTAATATCTACATAATTAATAAGGGGAACTACCTCACAATAGCCTCTTAGAAAAGTTTTTCTTACTTTTGATTTGTAAATATTTTAGACTTCGGGAGAAAACAATGGAAGACAATCACCTTTTTTAGGGAGGATAAGTAAGGTAGCAATAAGAATTAATAAATATTTTAAGAGAGCCATTAAAAAGTTTTGCTTTGCCTTATGTAGAGGTAATTTATTAGATTTATCATCTATAATCTTTAACTGAAACGTTAAGTAAAGACAGTAGTGTATAATATAGTAAACATAAGGGTGAAAACACCGAACTCGCAAATGCATAACCAGAATTTGCGCAATGTTCTTAAGCTTGAATTAATTTATTAAAACTAGTTTCAGCTTGAGTTGTTGGGGAAAAATTCCGATATTTGCTCTCATTTTTCAATAAAAAGTTTATATAAATTTTCCTTTATTTATGGCTGCATTTAACATAGCAACTTGGCACAATGTTACTGTCATGTTACATTAATGTCATGTCGGCAAGTTGTCCAAAGTAGCTCAATGGTACGGCAACCAGGAGATCCGTGGTTCAACACCCCGCTATGGCATTGAATTCTTCAGTCTGACTCTATCCTTTCATATTTATTTTTGGTTTGAATTATATGTTACAATCGTTATTCCTTTATATAAAATGAGACGTAGTACGTAGTATGTAGGGTGCAAAGATTGAATGTAACAGTGAATGCGAAAGCGGCTTAAACAGATAACCGGTGCAGCCGTCGCGATGGAGGAGAGCAACCTAAAATAACGATTAAGGGGGAAAGCAAGAGGACTCCAGTGGTGATAAGCCACGCCTCCAGCTGTATTTTCTTCGCGGTCTAGTTATAGTACCGTTGCCAATCGAAACGAGAATAATCGATACTTGCGGTTTCACAATTGGCCAACTCTGATTGGTCGAATACCAACACTTGAATGAACAGGTGTACTTTAATGAAGCCCATAAAAGTAGTGCTACCAGACTTATAAACATTAAAGTTTGGCATGGTCGAGCATAAAGTGTATTAAAAGATTACCATTACACATTTCCACACATATAAAATTTATAAGAATGAGGGGTATACTCAAATGTCGTTCCCGTCTCGTTCAGTACTTAATGCATACTTTTCCTGCGCTTTCATCTTACTTTAGTGCAAAGGATCCACCCAAAAGTCCGAAGACTCTGGCGTCCTTCAACCTGGGAGCGATGGATAACTCCGAGGCTCTTTCCATAGGGCAATACCTGATTACTTAAAGAGCCCCTCGTTCACAACAACGTCAAGACGGGATGGAAGTGGATACGCCGCTTACGCGCGTCGACCCCACAGGGAGGAATACCGAAAAACCTCGGTGCTGCCGCCTGGTGATCTAGCACCTCTTCTACTAGTTATGCAGGCTATTACCCGGGACTTATGAGGCAACCCTCTACCCCCTCAGAGCGAACGAGGCCTGGTTGGAGGTACCCAATTTCCCATGTGTGTCGGGAGCACACTGGCCCCTCGAGTTCAACCCAATCAAAACATCTCCCCGATGGGAGGAGCTTGGCAGTTTGGCCCGAGGTTCCTCTAGTAACGTCAGAGGTTCCACGAGTGCTAAGGGTCCGCAGCACCCACACCACACACTTTCATCTTATTTTTGTGTCTGTTTCTTTATTAGTCATTTAGTATCTGCAGCAATGATTTTGCCACATACTTCGTCTTTGTTTCCAAGTAAGTTCATATAAAGACACACATACATACATCGACGAGCACTGATCGCAGGTGCCCTTGTATGTTAAAGAAGGAATGATAAAAGGTTGCTTCATTTGGGTACAACGGAATGCAAATCAAGCATTTCCGGTGAAGTTTTGATGTCCAGAGTTTTGGCTGAAATACATTCTTCCTCTACCTATCATTGAAAACGTTACATAAAATAAAAGTACTTAATGAGTATAAATTATGAGATCTTACCCTATCTTTACTCCTAAAACTTACTGATATTATATCAGCTAGAACCACCTGTCAAGGACTGACTTTAATGAAGCAAACAGGTTTGGAAATGTTTTGTATTCTAATTGCATTAGTAACGGTATAAGCTGATGACTAATGGTATTAACATTTCCCAAGGTACCTTTAAGAAAATTACTGTAAGTGAATTGTTCTTCTAGAACATTATATCCGATGTACTAATACTCCCGTGTAATCAATTACTTAGAGTGCTGCCATTACATTAACTAGTAGCAATATGACTTGAATTTAAACGAAGACATCGTCTAATCACTTTAGATACAATTGATGTTTTAATTTGCTGTTTTCACTTAGATAAACTATGCATTTAACATAAAAGTTGCTTGTAAATTTTTAATATAAATTAGGCGTTTGTGGTTTCCTAAAGCTACAAATATTATAACGAAATTTGAGAAATACAAACAAATATATATATATATACAAAACCTTGTTATTCTTCATATATAAGTTGATACTTGCCAAAATAATTAATTTCATAAACAATATAATAGGGAAATAGGAAAATAACTGAAATAGATAATTAATAATTAATACAAAATTAAGAACCAGGGACTACAAATTTGTCTAGAAATAACATTCATGAGCCTGGCAGTTTAAGTATTGAGCTTCTACGAGTTGTAAATCATTGCATATAGGCAATTACGTATTGCAGTAATTCAGCAAGTAACAATCATAACAATAACAACAATCATATCATCTTCCTCTTCCTCTTCTTCTTCCTCTTCCTCTTCTACCTCTTTCTCTTCCTCATCATCTTCCTCCTCCTCCTCCACTTCCTCCTTTTCTTCTTCCTCTTCCTCCTCCTCTTCTATATATATAGCTTTTGTACAGAATAAACCCCGTGATGAGTTATGTATACCAGGTGAGTCTTCTGCCCCTACTTATTGTGTTCTATGCAAACGGCAGTTTATAGTCTAATGTGAAAACATTGACCCTTTTAGCATAAAAGCCGCTATTGCAGCTCTGTCCTCCTATTCGGTACTCTACTCACCCAGCATTAATACTTACAGCCCTGAATAAGTACCCAGAAGTTGCGAAAAGCTGAAATAAACGGTTTTTCATGCATATAATACTAACAAGGTGATAAACGAATGCTTTCCTAAAGGACACCAGAGAGTACCTGGCAGCTGCCGGAGTGGGTTTGCTTGCTGGAATGTGGTGACAGAAGGCTAGGTTCGAAACGAAGTCAAATAGTTTCGATTCTTTTCCTTTCTCACAATCGTTATTGCCTGAATTTTAGTTACTAATTTGTTTATTATTGCTATTGGTTCTTTTGTGAGCCAAAGACAAAAGAATTACAATCCGATAATTAGGGACCTATAGGGATTTGCTCACCGTATAAGTTGGGCTGAGCTCATCCTAACGTCAGGTAGTTGATGCCCTTGACTTTTAAAGGGTAACCACGGGCTATCTTTATTTTTATTAGGGATCATGTTTAACTTTATGACCCTTATAATCTGCGGTATAAGTGTTGTAAACCATGTTCCGTAGTTGGCTTCAATTTTTAGCAAAATGTCGACGATATTAAATCTAATTGTTTTTGTTTCATGCTTATATCTTATGTTTCACTTTGCAATTGTGAAATGTTTGAAACTTAGTTGAATGGTCAAGAACAATACCCACCATAATAAAATATCTACTGGTAACTACACATTTATAACTATCTGCCAGAGGAAAACATGGTTTTGTTGCATTTTGTAAACACCTATAATGTTATAAAATTGTTATATGTATTATAACATAAAATCATAAGGCCCAAGAGATAAAACAAAGTTTAATATAATGTTTGTACTAATCACGAAGTATTTGAATCCACGTCAAACGAGCATACTAGTGATATAACCTGTATGAAGTCGCTTAGCTAAGGCTACGTTGCTAGGGAAGATTTCTATAAGAATGAAACTAGAATTTTTACACGCTTTCTATAGTTTTATACACTGCTTTGAGCTCGTTTTGTTAATTTCAATATAAATAAAAAAAATCTTCCATTACAACTCCTGTATGAATTACAAACTGCCGTAATTTGTGACAGAAGCGAAATCCATCTACCTAATTATTAGCATTTTTGACATGGCTGTACAATGAAAACACGTGTTTGCTGAAGATTTAAATCCAATTGGTCCTACTGTGTAGATCTGCCATTTTGTGTTCCAATGTTATTGTCAACTGATGCATGTGAAAGGCTGTTCCTTCAGGAGTTGGTTGACTCCAGAGATTCTACTCCCATTAGTCCTGGACTCGTAGGAACAAGACCCGGGCCTCTTTCAACCAGGGAGTATCCGAGCTCTCCCAAAGGGAGCCCCTCTCGTCCTCCGTTTGGCTTTCCATAGGGCAAGACCTGGGTTACTAGCAAACCCCGCAACTGGTCCAAGGACACAAGACAGGATGGAAGTGGATACGCCACTTACGCGCGCCAACTCCAAAATGGGAAGGCTACCGATATAACCTCGGTGGGGCGGCCTGGTGATCTAGCACACCTTCTGCTAGCTCTGCAGGCTAGTAACTAGAAATACGAATGACTTCCCCACCGCTCTCGAGACCAACCCAATCCAAACAACTCCCAGAGGGAGGGGCTCGAATGTTCAGCCCGAGGTTCCTCTAATAACGTCAGAGGTACCACGAGTGCTAAGGGTCCACAGCGTCCGCACCACGGCAGCTGAAGGGGACGGATCCCCTCCCCTACGGATTCCCTCCTCATGCTGTTTCTTCAGGGGTTCCTTCGGGGATCCGTCCCCTTCAGCTGCCATTGTGCGGCGCTGCGGACCTCTAGCACTCGTCGTACCTCTGACGTTAATAGAGGAAGCTCGGACTGAACATTCGAGCCCCTCCCTGATTGGGAGTTGTTTGGATTGGGTTGGAGTTGAGGGGGCAGTGATTCCTGATAACCGTGGGAGATCGGGTACGTCTCCGGACGTTGTTGAGGGAAGCCATAATATTCCCGCCTACTAGCCAGCGGAGCTAGTTGAAGGTGTGCTAGATCACCAAGCGGCCTTAAAAGAGGTTATATCTGTAGCCTTTCCATTTTGGAGTTGGCGCGCGTATGTGGCGTATCCACTTCCATCCCGTCTTGGGTCCACAGGACCAGATGGGGGGGAGCTTGTTAGTCTCTAGGTGTTGCCCTATGGAAAGCCCCACAGAGGCGCCGAGCGCCCTTTGGGACTGCTCGGTAACTCCCTGGTCGTCAGAGGGTAGGGGGGTCAGTCATCACTCTGTGAGGATCTGCCCTAATAGATACCCTCGAGTTTATACATATGTTCCTTCAGGGGCGTGTTTAAAGGTGTGCGTGAATGTACGTTAATGAATAAAAGTGTGTAGACTCTCTAAAATTATTACTGCAGCTTTCTTCTCTGGTTATGACATTCATACTGATTGTTTTTTGTCCCATATAACACTTATGCACTGAGTTATCTACCCATCCTCAATAAACTGTTCTACAAATCTCCCATTAGAAGATATTCAAGACAGGCATAAGTCACATATATTGCCTAGCAAGTTGCATAAATTCAAAAATAAACAGGGGCAGGTGACTCATCTGGTATAACCATGTGAGTCAGCTGCCCCTATTTAATTTAACTATGCAACCCGTAGTTTATAATCTATTTTGAAAATACCGAAATTATTAGCACAGAAGCCATTATTATAACTCTGTCCTATTCGGTACTATACTTACAGCCCTGAATAAGGACCAAGAAACTAGGAAAAGCTTAAATAAAAGACATCTTTTCATACATGTAATACTAGCAAGCTGATAAAGGAGCACCTTCTCAAAGATTATTGTTTATTATGGCTATTGATTCTCTTGTGAGAAAAATACACCAGAATTACTATACGATAATTAGTGCTCCACAGGGATTAGCTTAACATATAAGTTGCTACGATCGAAACCTACCGGCCGGTAGGAAGGATCCTTACTCCTCGAAAGGGAAACTACGGACTATCTTCATCTTTGTGATTAGGATTAGGATTACTACGGAGGGTATTCGGTAATGCGGCCAATCTTGATCTACTGTACCCGGGAGGAAGGATGAGGCAAGAGACAGAGGGCACTGGTACTAAGGAGCCACGATAGGGCAAAGGGCATGGTCCCTAAACTTTATCTATACTCCTCCACAGGAGAGAAAGTCTCCGAGGAATGAGACCCAGTGGGGTTGGCGAAGGTTCCCACACTCTCCCTGGACAGGTTTACGACACCCCATGTCAGTACAGTGACAGACCATTCAAACATATTCTGACGGCTTCTACTTTTGTGAATGAATCTTCTCGGTTTTAATATACAGAGTGAATAGGGCTCATGTTTTTAACGGTTCTGCTGCTTGTGTAGCATGCGTTCCCTGTCACACATTCACTGTACTTGTACCACTGTATAAGAGAGCAAATTCCTTACGGGGACCTACTTTGCGTTGCTGGACTATAGATGGTAACCTCTCCCGGTAGGCTAGTACAACGGACACTCCACCGAATGTGGTTCGGAAGCGATCCCAGCAGCCGGTTCGGAGACCCACACCCGACCTACCAGAGGGGGAAGTGGTAACTCAGGGCATCATCCCGCCATGCGCCGCCGAGGCTCCCGTTGTCAATTCTACCCGGAAAGAAACTACCAGACGACGGACAATGTGAAATGATAATGGAGATGAAACGGATGGACAGGAACTTCAGGGGTTGTAATTAACCTACCCATCATTGGCCTGGTGATCCGGGAACCCTGCGAGAAAACCCGTGGGTCTGGTATATCAGCCACGGAATCGAACCCGGGCCTCCGGAATGCGGGCTACAGAAGAAACCGCCTGAATCATCTCCTTTTAAGCTCGATTATCTTTATCTTTAATTAGGGGTAATGTTTAAATTTGTTACCCTTATAATCTGTATCGTATCTGGTGCTATAAACCATTTACGCAGTTGGCTTTCAATTTAAGGAGTATCTCAACGACAATAAATCTAATAACTTTTGTTTCATGCTTAAATCCTAATTAGGTAGACAGTTTTCACTTCTGTCACAAATTACGGCAGTGTTTAGGTCATACAGTAATTGTGAAGGCGGATGCAGCTTTTTATTTGTGTTAAAAGTACCAAAACGAGCTCAGAACACTGTATGAAGTTGCAAAAAGCGTGTAAACATTTGAGGTGGGTGATGACGTCCGCCGTTACTTGTTCGTATAGGAAGTCTGCCTCGTAGGATAGCGTTGGCTAAATGGTATTATGCAGGCTACTTCACCACTCGGCCTCTGCAAGTTGGGTTCAAATCCTTTGTTATTAGCTCAAAAATTTTATTATCTTTTGTTTTATCTCTCGAGACCTATAATTTGTTATTATAAGACAAATAATATTTTTATAACATTATAGGTCTTTACAATAATAGCCATGTTTTCCACTGGCAGATAGTTATGAAAGTATAGTTCGTAGTAGAAGTTTTATAATTGTCGGTATTGTGCTTGACCCATTCAATCAAGTTTCAAACATTTCACAAATGCAAAGTGAAACTTAAGATTTAATCATGAAACAAAAACTATGATATTTAATATCATCAACATTCTTCTAAAAATGAAAGCCAAAGACGTAACATGGTTTACAACACCAGAAACGGTAAATATTGTAAGGACCACAAAGTTTAACATGATCCCTAATAATAAATAAAGATAAAGATAGCTGGTAGTTACCATTTAAAAGGCAAGGGCCTCAGCTACTTGCCATTAGGTTGAGATCGGCGGAAGTTACATGGCGAACAAATCCCCGTAAATACCTAATTATTATCGGATTATAATTCTTATGTCTTTGGCTCACAAGTCAATAAATAGCAACAATAAACAAATTAGTAACTTAAGTGCAGACAATAAAGATTGGTAGAAAAAAAAAGAAAGAAAAAAAGCAACAACAGTGTAACGTCGCTTCGAACCTAGCCTTCATATCACCACATTCCAGCTAGCTAACCCACTCCGCCAACTGCCACGTACTCTCTGTTGCTCTCTGGGAAAGCATTCGTTTATCACCTTGCTAATATTATATGCATGAAAACACGTCGTTTATTTAAGTTTTTTTGCAACTTCTTGGTGCTTATTCAGGCCGTAAGTATTAATGCTGGGTGCGTAGAGTACCAAATAGAAGAGCAGGGCTGCAATAATGGCTTGTAAGCTAAAAGGGTCAAAGTTTTCACATTAGTCTATAAACTGCGGGTTGCATAGATAAGAATAAATAGGGGCAGCTGACTCATATATATGTGTATGTGTGTGTGTGTGTGTGTGTGTGTGTTTGTGTGTGTATGTGTGTGTATGTGTGACCAGGTTCCACTAAATCATCAACTAATTTTTAAGTTATTATTCCATTTTATAATAGATATCTGTAAGGAGTAAGTTCACTTATTGCGTGTTCTATAGTTTGCACGTTCTCTTTGCACTTGCACGTACTGTCTTAGTTGTTTCTAGCTTTGAGAATATGAATATATCTTTTCCATTACCAGTTACAATGTTATTTTGGCCAATTTTGTTGCTATGGCATTTAACATATTACGTGGAATTGAAAAGTAAGGTTTTGTTAGTTTGTAATTTAATATTAATTGACATTCTTTTGCCATTTTTACAAGCTTAAATGTTGCATTTAATTGTTTATTTAAGATTTTAACGTTGTGTAGAAGCATGGAGTCGGTTAAAATGAAATTGCATTCTTAAAGTTAGCATTTTTCAACAATACATGAAGCTTTTCAACAGAAGCCCCAAGCAGTGAAATTGATTTGAGCAGCGACAAGGAAATCATGAGATCCATGGTTGAAACTTGGGCTGTAGCAGTGAAAATATTCATGATTCTACCTTATAACGAATTTATAAACACAGTCCTGCAGCAAATAAACTGACAGAACTAAAACAGAAACTATTGAATAGCTAATCATGCAGAGTAAGAAATAAGAGCAGCTTATGCCTTCTAATACAATTAATAATAAAGTTAGAAATAGTACATAAACATTTATTATACAATCTACGTGGTGCATATAATTACATTTTCTAAAACCGTATTCATGTAATAGCTATTAATAAACTTATATCTCCAATGTTCAATTAGTTTGTACCAGAATAATAACGTAAGTGAAAGATGTCCCAAAAATACCACACAACAAGTTGAAGTCCATAGTAAGGAATCCTCCTGATCCCATTTTTATTCCTGTTGCATCCAATTGCTGAGCGAGTGCTTCAAGTTCACTAACACTTACAGGATCATATGTTTCTGAGGTCATAAGGCACTGAACTTCTGCCACCAAACGATTCAACTGACCACATAACAGTTGTCCAGTGGAGGTTAACATCACGACCCGAACTGCGTAAAGGACAATCGAAATGATATAAACTTGAAGATAATGTATATAACGGTAAGTTGGTGACGTATTTATGTATAAGTAATAGCAATAGAAAGTTAAACCAAACAAGCATTCCAAAATATGCATTGTTGTAGCAATCCCATATGCAGAATTTAATAATTCACTGAGGTTGAAGATATCTGCGTAAATTTGACGAAGTTGACGAATTCTAGTGTAACACTTAATTCTTCTGTATTCCAAAGGTCCACTTGTAACGAAGGTGGTTCTCAATTCAACACAAAACAGCTTCAAGCGATGTATCAGATACAGGTTACCGTTTATGAATTGTACCATGACGACACTAGTCATCAGAGCTATTATTTGTTCTATTTCATAAATAGGTAATGATTTTCGTGTTCGAATGAGTGGTTGGACGGCAGCGAGAAAGAGCCACAAGGCAATGATCACTACTACTTCAGCAATCAGCAGTTTCCTACAACTGCTATATACTTGTTTCCGTGAGTATCTGTCTAAAAGTGTCTCGTCTATAGCAACCATGTACCTCAGTATGCGTGGTATATTTGAAAAACTAATAGAAACAAGAGCCATGGCACAACCAGAATATTGAAAAAATGATAATAACGTATATGTAACTTCAGATTTATTAGCAAAGAAATTAATGCCTTTGTTCATATAATAGATGTGGGCCGAAAACTTGAAAATTGTCAGTATTAGCACTACAATTAATGTCCAAAATTTACTTCCAACAATTACATAAGAGTTGTAAGTCTTCTTTAGTTTGTATGGTGCAACTCCTAAAACTCCGGAGATGAGGTAAAGTGGTTTCAGAGAAGACCAGAAGTCCAACATCGCTTCTTGTGTGAGGGTTTCGGAACTAGATCTTCCAGCATCATTTTCCCAAAAGTCTTTGACTTTTATCCGAGGGTACCTCATAACGTCTTCTTCTCAGATAACTGAAAATACAGAATTCTGTAAGGTGAAACTCGGAAAAGTAGCTACGAGGGCTGTTAAATAAATAATGATCATAATTTTTTAACGGTCAAAATTTTTGCACTAAAATTCATGAAACAAACACGCCGTAGTAGTTTCATTGTTGGTACTCTTGGTTCCCGCCCGTGAGCGCCAGGCAAGTTCAGACATGTTCAGTATCGCCTACGCCTGCAATGGAGGTAACATCGAGTTAAAGTTGGTGTTAGAGGAAGATCCGGAGTTTCTTTCAAACGTAATAACTGCTGATTAAACTTGGCTAAACTATTTTGATCCTGAGAGCAAACAGCAAAGCTCAGTGTGGAAATCTCCTTCATCGCCAACCCCCCAAAAAACAAAAGTGATTGCTTCTGCTGCAGAGTTTATGGTCTTCTCATTATTTGATATTCATGGAATGGTTTATCAGCATGTTGTACCTACACACTCACCAGTAACTGGACAATACTACAGGTATGTCCTGAAAACATTTCAAGTCCATATCGACGAAAAAGACCAGATTTCCATGAAGCAGGCTGGATGCTGCACCACGATAATGCGCGGCTGCATTTCGCCAAAGTTGTTGCTGAATATCTTGGAAAAATCAACAAGAAGTGCATCCCTCACCCTCCCTATAGTCCGGATTTAGCCCCATGTGACATTTTTCTATTCCCTAACTTGAAGAAACGCCTTCCTGGAAGGCATTATCCACCATCAGAGGCTGTGGTGAAGCCTGCGGAGGCGATTTTGAAGGATCACTCAAAAATGGTGTCCAGCATGTCTTTGAAGACTGGCAGAAACTCTGGGAAAAGTGCATCGTATTCAGGGGAGACTATTTTGAGAGGAGAATCAAAATTTTGAGGATGAGTAAAGGTACGTTGTCAAAAAAAAAAAAAAAAAAAAAAAAAAATGTGATCATTCTTTATTGAACTGCCCTCGTAATTCTGTAAATTGTTCTTTCACACTAGCCATGTGTAGGACGCACTATGAAGGGATAGAGTCAGCCTCAAAAATACAATGCCATAGCCGGGATTTGAACCACTTTCATTGTGAAAGAACAATTAATTTCCATTAATTGATCTAATAGTGGTCCGAACTATAAAGCCAGGGCCTTAAAGTATTTACAGCATAATAAGTCGCTGCTAATATAGCTGTCTTGTGTGTTTATGGGAACTCCTATTGGTTTACCGGGAAAAACACGGGTCAGTTGGAGAATTTCATATCATGGTGGCACGTTGGCCATAGTAGCTCAATGGTTTAGAGCGGCTGGACGGAGATCAGAAGATACGTGGTTCAAATCCCGGCTATAGCATTGAATTTTTCAGTCTGTCTATCCTTTCGAAGCTAATTCTGCTACTTAGGATTAGGTCTCTGAGTAAAGGAGTAATTGAAGTTGTATTGGAATTTAAACCATAACCGTAGCTTATAATAATGGTGAGGCTACTTACAAACTGCTGTACTTTCTCAACCGATTGTCCCAATCAAGATTTCGCCAAATAAACTATGAGTAAAACTTCTTTGACCAGTTTACTCTCCCAAGACTTACTAATTATACCTGTGCCAGATGTCTTCAGACACACTCTTAATCAGAGAAAGGGGCCAAGATGGATGATCAGCTCTGGTATGTGAGTTAAGAGGTATATGAAATTAAGACTAACTGGATGAAACGTAACGTGATAATGCAGCCTTAGGTGCAATGAATATACGGAGAAGAATTAGGAAAATTGCCTATACAGTACTTTGTGCACCACAATTTTAAAGTGTGGTCCTCTGGAATCGAACCTGGGTTACCTTAGTGAGACGCGAGTGTTCTAACCATTGGACCACAGCACTATTGGCCCCATAAATAAATCAAAATAAAGTAAAGTTACTGTACAAGTGGTGTGATCGGTTTTCTAATTTTGTTTTAGGTCTAATTTGGTATCTGACATGAAGGCAGTATTATATTTATTATAATATAAATATGAACGATAGTCATTTTTATCGTGCTTTTTCAGGATTCAATGGCTTGCGGTGAAATTTTGATTAAGATAATTTAGTGAAGCTGTTTCGTTTTAGGTGTTAGAATAAATAAAATGATTCTGGTGTGCAAATTATGAGATCTTACCTTATCTTCTCACTCACAACGTACGTGATACACGTAGCACACTACAATAACGACTGCCTCTGGTGAAGCTATCCTCTCTGGAAATGTGTTGCGTTCTAATTAAGTTAGTGACAGTATAAGGTATCGATCGGTAGTATAAACATATCGATATGTACCTTTAAGAAAATTAAAAAAACTAAATATTTTTTGTTGCGAAAGTGGGAGGTATATTTCAAGTTTCTGCGCCTTAGTTCATTAATTAGAGTGCTTCCATTGAACGCATTACTGACAACTCATTTGAATTTATACAAAGACGTTGTCTAAACACTTTTAGCAGGACTTTTTGTGATCTGTATTGTTAGTGATTTTTAAATATATTGATTGTTAAATTTCTTTTAATTCGTTTATGTTGCATCTGCTAAACCAGTGGTGCGTAGTCTAAGCACACTTCACAATTAAATTGACTATCACTTTTCCCTAGAAATGTGTTTTTGAGATTCCTGAAACTAGAAAGCATTTTAATGGAAGATGATTTGCATGTCGACTTGCGTCGACTTGTTGCCTGTGAGAGGGGCAGGAGAGACACGGCTTTCCATGCGGCGATACTGGTTGACATCAGGAAGGCGTCACAAGGCTGACAGCGAGCTATGCTAATACTGCATGAATACCTTTCGAGACTGTCCTAATCCATAATAAGAGAAACCCTAGTTCTTGACGATTCTTTCCGGCAGAACTATATAGGAGGCGATGTGAGACCCAGTGAGTGTTGTTTCTTTTAGAGTTCACGTGTGTTCCGTCGACAATTGCAGCTTCATGTCAGGAGTTCCCTGTGTAATACATTATGTATCCGTACCGGAGTGTACTACATGGCAAAGCATGAAGGTTTATCGGAAAAAATTCGTAACACAAAGATGTTTACCTGAGCTTATCGCACATACACGGTGAGTTCAGTGTATGTATAGTCTGTTCAGATATACACATGTCTTCTGGACAGCAACGTGTCATACATCGGCAGGCGCGAGAAAACATATCATATAGACGCAGGAATCTTCCAATCGCTCTATTTGTGTTTCGTCACTTACTGTGCTCAACTTACTAATATTTCTGGGTCCATATCAAGTGGAGGGCTGAGAAGAGCAATCGAGGCAGCCAATTCTTGTTGCAATAAATGGGGTTTGAAAGTCAATGAAAACAAAACAAAGATTATGGTCTTCAAAAAAGGATACAGGTTGCGTAAGGATGAGAAATGGGAGGTTAATAGAAGAGAAATAGAGGTAGTACGGAGATTTGATTATTTGGGTACAAGGTTGAGTTCAGATGGCGGCTTGAAAGAACAAAAGAAGATGTCTGTGGCAAAAGGTAAAATGGCCATGAGAGTGATAAGATCATACTACATTAAACTGTCAGATATAAAAGTCAAATGGTTGGAGAGGATTTATACGGCAGTAGTAGAAAGTAGAATGTTACATGCATCAGAGGTTTGGGGAATAGATTAGGTTTGGAGAGAGACTGATAGATTGCATAGATCCTTTTGTAAATACATATTGGGATTACCATTAGCATCACCTAATGGGGCAGCACAATTAGAACTAGGCAGGCATTCTATTAAAATTAAAATCTTGTCAAGGGCAATGAAATATTTATACAGTATCACTAACTTGGAAGATGGCAATATAGTTAAAGAATGTTTTCATATTCAAAAGAGAAGTAACTGGGGTGGGTCTTGGGCACATAAAATGTATGACTTGTTGAAGCAGATAGGTATGGGTCATTCTTGGATAAATGCAGAGTATGGGTGTAGAGGCTTCTGGAAAGAAGTTAAGCTAAGATTAGAAGATATTGACAGACAAGATATTTTTGCCAATACAAGTGACAAAAGCTCACTGAGATTATATAGAGAAATAAAAACAACAAAAGCTCACTGAGATTATATAGAGAAATAAAAACAACCTGGGAGGGAAGGATATATAGATATATGTAGTAAGTTAGGGCGAGAAGGTTTTGCTTGGGCGAGAACAGGAGTGAGAAACTTGAAAGGTATAGGTCAAGAGAGGGAGCTAGATAAATGTCCATTGTGTGGAGAAGAGAATGCAGATTTCCATTGTATATTAAATTGTAGTCAAACAAAGATATGGAGAGAGCAGGCTTGACTACGTAAATGTGACAGTTTGGTGGGTGAATTAGTAATTAGAAAAATGTTGTTAGTAAAAAGAGAAACGAACAGAAGAAATATAGGGAATTATTTAGGGAAAGTTAAAGAGAGATGGCTAAGAACAATTAAGAGAAAAATGTAGAGTGGGATAGGTGAAATGGCAAAAAGTGTAAAAAGGAGAAGAGGGCCTCCAATACACAAAAACCTAGGGTTAGGTGTATGGGGACTGAATTACTATTCAATGGTGGGCAACATGATAACATGATAGAATTTTCAGGATTTAGGAATATATGGCATATTTCAGTATGGATTTTATAACTGTAATCTTGATTTTTTATTTCCATTTGTTGATGTAAAAGGAAATAAATTACTACTATTACTATTACTACTAATATTTCACTCTTCTAATCGCCCAGATAAGACCCGATAAGCGATGATCACAGGCTGGTCACCTGAAGGTCAGTACGCCTCAACACTCTGTCGAGTAATACACACACAGTGCTTCGATATTCTTGTTGACAGACGTTTGTTGATGTCGCGCTTGACCTTGTGTAGTATCTGTGCGCGTACATTGATTGCTGAGGTGTACGGGATCCGATGTCTAATAATTATCAAAGGCCGGAGGCGTGTGCGCTTTTCCTTAGGTATAAAGCACATGGACTGAACTGTTAACTGTTGCACATACAAACCACTGGAGGTGGGTATGACCATGGCAACGGTCTCACTGTCAGAGGAAACAAATCAATCGCGTTATACTACACCTTGACCGTGCATCTGCATACACTTGTAAGGCAATGCTTCACTATTTCGAAGGTTTACAACGTTACGTTGTTTTGCACATTTGCACATTTGATGGCCGTGCAGTGCAACCAACGTCATTCATATTCTTGTCCAGCTAACTTTTAAAGCATACTAACGCCCGTCTCTCCGGTCTTTAATAGTTACCAAGCAAGTTATAGTATAGCAACGCAAAGAAAATCCCTGTAAGGAATGTGCTGTGGGACAAGGACAGCGAATGTGTGTGGCAGAGAACGCTTGCTATACAAGGAGCAGAGTGTTAAAAAAACATGCACCCTATTCACTCTGTACATTAAAGCCAAGAAGATTCATTCACAAAAGTAGAAGCCGTCAGAACGTTTTTGAATGGTCTGTAACTGTACTGATATGGGAAGTCATAAACCTGTCCAGGGAGGTTTTTTTATTTATTTATTACACTGCATGCTCCATTACATCGTAACACTACATGCGTTCCTTAAACTTATTACAACGAGTTGTAGTAATTACAATTTTTACAAGTGTTACATGTTCTCATTATATGATACAATTTTTTGATTATACTTTTACATTTTTTCAAAGTCTATTTTGTTTATGAATTTTAAAAATTGTTTTTGGTAGTGCTTGATTAGATCACTGTTTGTTGCCGGCCACTGTCCACCCCTCAGTCTAATGTTTTGTTTGAGTTCTAGTCTTTCACTGTTCAGAGGAGGACAGTTGTATATTAAATGATCCACTATTTGGTTTTGTAGTTCACATTTGCACATTGCACTTTCCGATATATGTCCAGGGAGGGTGTGGGGACCTTCGGCCAACCCCCTGCGTCTCACCCCTCGGAGACTCTCTCCTGTGGAGGAGTATACATTAACAGCATCTTCCAGTTGATGTGTCGGTCTGCATAGCTTAGTTGGTGTGACACCAACCTAACGATTCCAAGGCAGTGGTTTCAAAACCTGCGCAGACCAAAGGTTTTTAAGTACGTTGGACCCATGACGGTAGATTTACTGTCATGTAAAAAGAATTCCGGTGGGAGGAAATTCCGTCATATCGGCAGTGCTTACATGATCCCGACCAAATTTTTGTATTCACTTGCGGTTTGTGTGTATGTTACAAGTGATTGATTATTGCTAACTGCTCATCTGAATGAAAATTTCATCAGGTTTAAAACTAAGTTGGCAGAGAGACAATTTACACTAAATATAGAACACAAATATAAATGTTAATTTACCACTGATTAAAACCGTTAAAAGAGGCGTACAATAATATTTAATCAGTGTAGAAGTATCAATAATTGATCTCTCACATAGAATTTAGCTATAGTAAAGTTCAAAATAGGGCATAAGATTGAGAAACTCATTACCGCAACTTTCAACCATGTAACGGGATAATGTTAATGTTAATTCTGATTTCTTACTTGGATACTCCTGTACAAGGCATCCACGCCAACATCAGCTCCAAAATTATGTTCATACGTTCACTTCCATGATTATTTTGAAGTATTAATCGAATTCTAAATAAATCATGAGACATACGTGTTTCAAGGCGTCGTTCGGAATAAAGAAGTCAAATTCTGTAATTGGTTATATTTATACAGATTCAAATTATAACTTAAAATGTTCTTGATCTAGTACCAATATTCATCACAATACACCATTACAACAAAAATCTCTTTCTCTTTATAACAAGATTATTGATTTATCGTCACTATTCAAGACTGAAGAACATATCTTCCTCATCGTAACTAAACAAGACTGAAGAACATATCACTCTCCTAAAGATTATTGAATTCTCGTAATGTAACAAAACTGAAGAACATATCTGTCTCTTAAATATTATTATTATTGACTTCTCGTAATGAAACAAAACTGAAGAACATATCTGTCTCTTAAAGATTATTGACTTCTCGTAACTATCGTTACTTCTACTTAATTCTGTGAATGGCCGATCCAATGGCACGTCACCACATTACGTCATATTACGTCATACCATTATTATTTAGGCCAATCACACAATTACATACATTTTTACATATTTAAATTCATAATTCCTCCGAACATAATCCAAAATTACTGTTACAACCATAACATCTTTAACCTTAGTCAGCACACGGTCGTTTAAGGAACAACTAATTAACATTCATTGTGATAATAATTATTAAATATAAAGCTAGAGAATGTTTTAGAATATTCTAAGCTGTCCTTAAGTGATTTTAAAGAATGATGAAAACCCCATGGTATCTATCGAGGAAGAAAACAAAATGTTGGATGCTGCTAAGTTTAGCCTAGCAATTGCATGGAAATCCGAAGAAACGCGGTTCAAATTTCGGCTATAGTATTAAATATTTCAGTCTAATTCTACATTTCTAAATTTAATTAGTCTGTATGAGAATGATAAGATACGTGAACGATGTGCCAAAAATGCTACACAACAGGTTGAAGTCTACATTAAGAAATCCTCCCAGTCTCATTTTTATTCTTGTTGTATTCAGTTGTTGTGCCAGGGCTTCAAGTTCACTAATACATACTGAGTCAAGTGTTTCCAGGGTCATTAGATACTGAACTTCTGTTATCAAACAGTTCATCTCATTACTTAACAGCTGTCCAGTGGTTGTCAACATCACGATCCAAATCGTGTACAGGAGAAACCGAAACAGATAGATGTGATGAATCTCAACGTATAAATAGAAACAGCAGAATGTTAAACCAAATAAACTTTCTAAAACCTGCATTATTGTCGGAATTCGGTATGTAGAATTCAATAATTCACTAAGGTTAACGATATTTACATAAAGTTGACGAAGCTGGCGAACTCTAGTTGAGACTTTTAGACTTTTGGAATCAAATGATGCTTTTGATTTAAGGGTAGACTTCAACTGCACACAGAATATTTTCAAACGCTCTTTTAGATGTAGATTAGCGTTTATGAATTGTACCATGATGGTAGTGTTGATCAAACTTGTTATTTGTACCGTTTCATATATAATTATTGATTCTCGAGGTGATATTAGTGGTAGAATAAAAGCGGAAATTAGCCACAAGGCTGCAATCACTATCACCTCTACGATCACCAGTTTTTTACAACTGTTATACCCTTGTTCCCGCGAGTAATTGTTTAACAGCTTTTTGTCTATTGTTAATATACAACTTAGCACATGCGGCATATTTGAAAAAGAAATTGAAACCAGTGTCATGGCACAACCAGCATATTGCAAAAATGATAACAAAGTGTAAGTAATTGCAAATTTATTAACGATAAAGTCCACGTCTCTCTTCATTTCATAAATTCGTGCTCCACACACAAAAGCTGTCAATATTAGCACTACAGTAAATGTCCAAAATTTGCTTCCAACAATTACATAAGTATTGGACGTCTTCTTAAGTTTGTACGGTGCAAGTCCCAACATCCTGGAGATGACGTACAACGGCTTGATAGAGGACCAGAATTTTAACGTTATTTCTCGCGTGAAAAGATTTAAAGTCGACTTTCCAGTACTCTTTTCCCAAGAGTCTACCATCTTTATTCCTGGGTCCCTCATGATGCCTGAAAGTACAGAATAATTATGTGAATAATAACTAGAATAAGATCTCATAATTGCACTAGATTGAAGTTGTGTGGTTAAGTAGGTGGTACCCATTGCTTATCTCATGTACAACTTTAATTATTCGAGGTAATAGAGAACTTTGTCACCCTGACTAACACGGCTGTTTGTAAGGACATAACAAAGTATGAGTTACTGTAAAGCTGACTTCAGTTTCGTTTTCGTGTTGATTATACGAGGGTGGGTCAAAAAGTTATGCCTCCTATTTTCTTTTTCTCTCTTTTAATTGCCAAGAAAATGTAATCCAATTTACATAGCTTGAAAATTAAAACATTGACGATTAATTTGTCACTATTCAATATAATTTCCGTCCCTTTCCACAGTTTTGTTCCACCTTTTAACTAGGGCATGTATTCCAGTGTGGCAAAACACACGGTCTTGCTTCCTAAACCATTGAAGCACGGACGTTTTCACAGCCTCCTCATCTTCAAAATGAATCGTTCGATGAGCTTCCTTTAGTGGCCCGAACAGATGGAAGTCTGTAGGTGCCAGGTCAGGCCTGTGTGGTGGTGAGGTAAGACTTGCCATCCCAATTTCTCAATTTCTGCAGTGGTGTAACGGCTCGTGTGTGGTCTTGCATTGTTATGCAAAAGAAGAACAGCCACCATAGTTTTTGTTGGGCGAACTCAGCGAATATGTGCTTTCAGCTTTTTGAGAGTTCTGACGTATTGGACAGAATTTATTGTGCATCCCTGCTCCAAAGAATCAATCAAAAGCACACCCTCTGCATCCCAAAACACTGTTGCCATAACTTTACCTGCCGACCGCTGAGTTTTGATTCCTTTTTTCTTCGGTGACGTTGTGTGATGCCATTCCACTGACTGCCTCTTTGATTCAGGTTAAAAAATGAACCCACGTTTCGTCTCCAGTAACAATTTTTTTCATAAACTGCTCTCCCTCCAAACTGAAGCCCTGCAAGTGTTCAGAGGCTATTATTTTCCTTGTTTCTTTGTTTTGGGTGGTTAAAATTCTTGGTACCCAACGTGAACAAACTTTTAAGTAACGCAGTTGTTGAATAATCGTCATCACACTGCCTTTACTGAATGAGGTAATGCGGCACAATTCACCTGTTGTTACCCGGTGATCACCACGAATGATGTCATCGACTCGCTGAATGTTACATGGAGTCACTGCAGTCACCGGCCTGCCGCTTCGCTCTTCATCTGCCGATGGTGTTTGCTCTTCAGCTTCGTTACAGCGACGAATCCATCGTCTAACGATGCTGACATCCACCGTTGCATCACCATACACATTTTTTAGCCTTTCGTGAATGCGAATTGGCGTTTCACCTTTCGCAGTCAAAAATTCAATCCCAGAACGCTGTCTAATACGAATGTCGATGTCAGCCATTTTGCAAGAGGATGCAGTGCTGCCACCTGTTGACTTAGGCAGTTACTATTGCAGGGTATTGGAGAAGAAGGTTTGAGGAATTGCAAGTTCAAACTTTTTGCATAACTTACTTATTTAAGGGAAAAAATAGGATACATTACATTTTGACCCATCCTCGTAGAATTCTCGACTGGCACGTGTGTACAATTGTGGGCCAAATACATCCAATGGTTTCTTGTGCCGATCAGAGGACATCGAACCTCTTCGTAACAAATGTGTTCACAATGCATATACAGAAAGTTACTGTGCAAAATGACCACATCTTAATCTACTGAAAGACAAGGCAGCTTACAACGTTACACTATCAGAGAGGCTAAGAGCCTCAAACTCATTGCTTCCAATATTGAATTTATTAGTTTTACTGTTTATTCTACTATTATTTTATGACCGGGTGATTAGAATATAGTATTTTATTAATATAACTACAGTATTTGAAAATTTCAGACATACCTATGCATAGAAACGTAACTAAGTTAAGAAACACTAGCTTTAAATAGCTAAACAAGGAAATGGAAATAACTTACCTTGTAAAACTAAAGAACATAGTAATCAAACAAAATTAATATCGGATCTATCATCCACCTGCACAAATGCATTCAATTTTTTCAGCGTATATGCACTTAAATTCCTGTAGCAACGTGAACGAGAAGCAACATATTCCATTGTTTATGAATTTGTGTCCAAAAACCTCTTTTGTGCTTTGTGAAACTGAAAGGAAATTAAGTTCTGCTCCCTTTTCACCTGAGCCAGAATATGAGCCTTGTCTTTCTGGTATCTTGTCTCTCTTAGAACCAATTTGAAAGCTTTCGACACGTTGGACAGGATGATCATCCCCTCTGAATTCAACAATTCAACCAGGATATAACCAGATGATAGAACATTCGATTCCAGTTTGGTCCAGAAATCTCTCGAAATTATCAGTGAGGTATTTAAGGGAGCGACGATTCGCCGAGAGTGTGTGGTAAGCAGCTGTAGTAAACAGTAGTAAAGACATGTAGCAAGATTGGTGTAAACAGTGGAAGTTAAATAAGCGTTTGTTATTGTCATGGACCTTGGTAGACTGTGTACGTAACATAATGCTGCTGTAATCTATAAGTGTATTTCTGCGGAAATAAAGAACATTTGACATATCTGGAAATCGGCTTTTTAATTCTACCAACCCACAAAGTCACAGTATCGTTAGACTTCCAAAAACGCTCGCGCACGCACACGCACACACATCACTCACACTCAGAGAGAGAAAGAGAGACAGAGAGATGGACCCTCGATATCCAGATATACAATATAAAAGAATTGTGAAGTCATATACGAGGACTGTTTTCTTTTCAACCTCCGATACGTAAAAAGTACATTCATAGTAAACACTTATTCTAGTATCAAAAGATTGTGCACACTTGTCGTTACTTTTCAACATAATCACCAAAAAGTTTGAGAGATTTATCGTACCTCTGGGCAAACTTTGCAATACCCTCTTCTGAAAATGTTGCTGACAATGATTTCAAATTGGTTTTGACGCTGTTTTGAAGATGCATCCACTGTGTGATTGTCGTTTTGTTTCAGGTGTGTCGTATTGGATCCAAGTTTCACCTCCAGAAACAATTGATTTCAAAAAAGTTCTCTCCTTCACCGTGATAACGGTTAGCTTTTAAATTCATTATCCGTTATCCTTCTACTCGTTTCAACGAGAGATGCAGTTTCATGTATTGTCATTGCGCAAGGTTAAGAGATTCAGAATGAAGTGGAATTGAAAGATTTGTGAAAAACACGAATACAAGTTTGTAAGTGATAAAAATGTGTTAAAATTTAAAAACAAATCACAGCAGAGGTTCCTAAGAAAATTAATATCATCGAAATGTTAGTTTGGTATAAGCTATAGACCGAAAGAGGACACCTCGCGTGCGCAGCTTATTGTGATTAATACCCTCCATGAGGAAGGGATGAGGTGAACCGCAGAGAGGCCACATAGATGCGAAAGTTCAACATTCTAGACTCGAAGACTTGTCCCACCGCTGAAGCAGCCTAAAGAGAGCAGTGACAAATCCCATAACCAAGTAGCTCTCCTGTGTTTACGGGAAGCACTGTTTCCTTTAAGGAAGCATCTGCACTATCTGTCTGCGTCACCGCACGCCATGACACCTATAAATTTGTTTGAAAGACGAGTATAAAATGGCTTGAAAGAAAAACATAGCAAGTAAATTGTCAACATTCGCTTAACGACCTGGGAAAACCACGAATCGAACACGAAATTTTCAAATGCGACTTTCACCCGCTACAGCGGAGTCATCTAATGAAAGGAATGCAATCGTCAGATTTTAGTATGGCTATCACCAAATATGAAATTTACTCCTCCGATTCCCAACCGCATATACAGAAGGTCGTGGACCAATTACATTCCGACCAAATATTCGATACCAAGACTTGATTAGAATTAAGTTTTCAGGTCCTTGAAACAAAGAGGCATTTTAAAAAGGTCCGCATTTATGTGTGTGCGAGTCATCTAAATAAAACGTTCCTGTTTAGTTTCAGAATTTTCCAAAGATGTGATATGAAGATTCTAAAGAAAACACCCTCGCTGGTAAATATTCTTTGGATTCAACATCTTTCGAACATTTTTATTTCTTCAAAAATAGTATTAACAATTTTTTTTATAAAAGCATAATTATGTATTTTCATGACAAATGAATTGAACATCTTTAATTTTCTTGTAATAGACTATGTCCCCTTTATTCTGAAATGAGGTTCAGTTTTTGTTTATGACCGTTCTAAACTGCTGCGATTCGCAACGTCTCAAATTCGCATATCCCCATTGTACCTACCATTGGAACAATTTCTTAAATAGCTGACAAACACGAAGGGATAGAATATATAGGTTGAAGAAAATGATAAGCTGAAATTTTTAGTCTTGTACTACATCTTTGCACATTCATAGATATGGATTCTAGCTAAAAAATTATTTCTTTTGGGTTTAAAGGATTAAAACCGGAATTCTCTCTGAAATTTTGCTTTTAACGTTTGTGTGCAATGCAATACTTACTCTAGCTATCTTTATTACTGATGGAAATAACTGCAGGTAGTATGTGGGAGGCTAGCACTGTCTGGATCTCTGGTAGCCGCAAACGGGAATTTCTCTTGATTTTTCGGCGAGCTGAATGCTGGAGAGATGTCTTCTACAATCTTCAATTTTCTCTCATTTTGTTTCGCCTTTTCATGCTAAAGGACGACTCTCGTCCTGTTTGCTGGTCGACGGAGTCTTGCAACGAGACTTAGATACTATTTGGAACTGATTCTTCGCTCCGACAGAGATTGACCGTTACACAGTTTGGTGGGACTGTCCTCGGTTCTCGCTGCAGGGGAGCATCTGATCCATCCCCAGATGATACAGCAGTGAATGGCCCCACCGTGTTGGTGAAGTCGACCAATGTAAGGGAACTCTTCCCCTTACATCGTCCCTTCTTTCAGCCCAAATTCTCCTGAAATTCCTTGTGAGGTTCTAGGTGCTCCTTCGTTACTAATAAATAAATACTGGAAATACTTCTTGGGTGAAGATTGTGAAGTCTTTTCCTACGTTCTGCCTCACAACGTACCACCTCAAAGCGTCTACCAGTAAGGACTGACCAAGGCAAAGGGAACAGCTTTGAAAATGTTTTCTGTTCAATTATATTAATAGTGGTATAAAGTATTCACTAGTAGTTGAAGCTTATTGGAAATACCTTTAAGACAATTACTGAGAATGAAGTCTTTTAGTTGCAATTCTGCACCTGTTCATTCAAAACTTTAATTAAATAGAGTGCTACCACTAAACTAATTTATGACCTCGTTAAGATGAAACTAAGTAAACATTTCAAGTGCAACTGTCACTCACTTGTATATAGAGTGCTTTTTCACTCTATTAATTCTCTAATGTTTTATAGATCTTACCCTTGTTCTACCGCTGATGTAACTCTGCATTCAATAAACATGGAACAAGAAGAAACATAAATAATGGATATTTCATGAACTTATTATGAAACAAAAACGTTATTTGGAATATATAAATTGGAGTGCTGCAGCGTTGAGTCCACATATTAGATGAAGCTGTGCGCTTCCGTAATGGAAATGCAGACAAGATGACAGGCATCCAGTGCTATGGCCTCTTGCTTGGTCCAGTGCCCATTCATTGCCGCGTACAGCCTCCACCTGTACATTCCTTCCACGTATGTGTCACCGTCGAAGCAGCATGCTCTTTTTCAACCGAAATGTCACGGTATGACAAACTCGCTTCCCCGATTCCCCGCCCGATCATACTGCCCTATTTGGACTCAGTCACATGTTGATACTACTGCCCTTGACGTTGAAGAGGCATACTGGCACTCAGTTTAACATTTCCACTTTGTTTGACAGCGCTGTACCAACTACACTTGGTGCAATACCAACACGACAGGAGCCTGCTCGGCCTACGTGTACCCTATTACCCTGTACCCACAAAGATCGGATTCATTCGGAGATTTCTTTCATGGTGTTGTAAATTGAAGCATATCATACATGAAAAACAATACCAAATTCGTAAAGACGCTAAAGTATTTATAGATTTTTCGCAGGTAAATTAGGATAAACACCTAATTTGTCACGTGAATAATAATGAAACGGGAATTTCATAGGTTTTAAGGTAGCTGCGATGTTTCAAGCTGATCGTTTTGAAGACCCAGTTTGGGAAGCCATATGCAACAGGATTACGCATATGGGTTGCAGATGATGGAATTGTTCTCGTAGATTTACTCAAAGTTGGATTCTGGAACACTACCTCGGTTACTGTTATATTAGTATGAGATTCTATTTCAGAGTACTGTCGCAGATGAGGGATAATGGTGGCGGTATTTGTAGATAAAATAGATTTTCTATTATTTCATTTTCAAATCATACTTTAATTTACATTTTGTTTAAAACATTTAAAACCACTCTTTTAAAACACTGAACAAGTAATAACTTTGTTACCTGGTTAAAATTTTTTTGTTGCTTTCGCAATAATTTATGCACTGTAAGGCGGTCCGGCCCTTAGCGAACCACGTCGAGCTCTCCCTTGTGCTCAACGCCTCACAATTAAGGATTGGTGGCGTGCGGAGATTAAGGATAGGGAGATTGGAATCGGTACGAGGTGACTTCTAGCTCCCGCGTGAGAACTCTTATCGGTACTTCAGGGAGTGGGTACGTCCTGACTGGTTGTGGGCTGAATGAAGATGACACCTCGAATCTGGTAGACAGAAGTTTATTGTTCTCCTTAGACTCCTTTGCTCGCCACCGTAAAGTCGTCGTCCATATGGTTGCTGTGTTTAGCGTCACTGTATCCCGCATCGATATTGTAATGTGTAGCGCAGAGGTAAAAACACTGTGTAGTCGAACTAGATGTACTCATCGTCTTCCCTATATATTACTCTTTGCGCTAACTCTCACTGGAGCGACTGTTAAATACTGCACTTTGTCTCGGTGCATGGCGCGGAAGTATACTTGTTAGGATGCGCCGAATACGCATCCGTCTCACGTAGATCACAGGATCCAAATATTATTACTATAAAAACCTACTTTCCCCACTCTATGTATTTTAGGGGGTTTGAAAAATCACATTAACAAATATTAATTTTTCATTGGCTGGTACCTATCCCCACTTACGATAAGTGTTCAGAACTTTCATTTTCGGAGCTAATGTCAGAAGACGCTTTCTCTAACGGTCCGCATGCAAAAATTTAAGCGGAAGCATGCGTTCTGCGCGGCGGTCAAAATCTTAAAGGCTGTTAGAAGCACTAACAGGATTTTAACAATGGGTTAGTTTGCGACTGGGTGGCACCAAATTTCCGTTTAGGGCAAAACAGACAGTAGAGCAGGGTTGTTTGTTTACAAGGTTTGCAAAGGGAAGTTTACTGACCTTCGCAGGATGGCCTAGTCACTGTGGCCCTCTCTGGAATATATGCTAGCATTATGGCATATATCTATTCTGGTATACGTCATTTATTTATATGTATTCGTTTGTTTATGTAAATGTCTTTTTGATATCAAGATATTTGTCGTCTCAGTGTTTCCAGGTGACAGGGTCTGCGTCAACTGCAGACTTACATATACTAATATACACATCCGTACTCTATGACGGCTAAACGCAGGAGAAAGAAGCTTTATCCAATCTCAATTAACTGGTTCTTCCGTTGCTATGGAACTCAATACTTTGCCATTGGTCCACGTCATAATAAATATTATAATTATGTTCGTTGTTAGATTCAATAATATTTTTATCATTTTAAATCGGGGTTCAACATTGAAAATGATATTTGTTCTTAATTTAAATTAATTTTGCTGTTTTGAAAATTGCAATTAATATTTAATTTTCCGTTCCTTTCACTTGATATCATTAACTTCCTATTTTATACAACATAATTAAAATGAATTTTTAATAAAACTGCACATAAAATAACTATTTCAGTAATGATGATGATAACGTTAGCTTGCACTGACAGTTAAATTTAAGCGCTACGACAATCATAAATTGAACAGTGCAAAGACTTCCGTGAGTTTCTTAAATACTAGTTTTAGAATATAATGTGCTTTTGTTCACAAAGGTGCCACTTGAAACACCAATTCTTGCTTCAATTCTTATTTACCCACGCTTAAGCTTTAAGTTGCTTATGAAATAATTTTTTCCACAGTGGCTTGCCAAGTTCTCAGAATTGTATTTCTATTTACATATTTAGGATTAGCTGTGGAAGGTTCTGGCCTCCAGTATTTTTTAAACATAACTAATTTTTAGACGCAATTGTTTTCCTAGTGATATGAGTTCATAAGAACGCGAATTATGTTAGCTACATTGGCTTACAGTAAATCCATTTTCTTTAACATGGAACTCACTATTGATCACTTCAGTCCTGTGCAAACCGCTTCAATGGCCCTACTACGAGAGCTGTTCAATAAAGAATGATCACAATTTCTTTTACAACGTACCTCTACTCATCCTCATAATTTTGATGGTCCTCAAAATAGTCTCCCCTGAATGCGATGCACTTCTCTGAGCGTTTCTGCCAGTCCTCAAAGACATGCTGGAAACCATTTTTTTGAGAAATCCTTCAAAGTCGCCTCCGCAGCCTTCACCACTGCTTCTGAAGATGGATGATGCTTCCCATGAAGGCGTTTCTTCAAGTGAGAATGTCACATGGGACTAAATCCGGACAATAAGGAGGGTGACGGATGCACTTCACGTTGAGTTTTGCAAAATATTCAGCAATAACATTGGCAATATGCGGCCGTGCATTATCGTGGTGCAGCATCCATCCTGCTGGTCTTATGCGTCTAGTATGGACTTGCAATGTTTTCAGGACATCCCTGTAGTATTGTCCAGTTACTGATGTGTGTGCAGGTACAACATGCTGATAAGCGATCCCATAAATATTAAAGAATGAGGTGACTATAGCTTTCGCAGCAGAAGCAACCACCTTTGCTTTTTTGGGGGTTGGTAATGAAGGAGATTTCTACACTGAGCTGTGCTGTTTGCTCTCAGGATCAAAATGATGTAGCCAAGTTTCATCAGCAGTGATTACGTTTGAAAGAAACTCCGGATCCTCCTCTAACATCAACTTTAACTGCATGTTACCTCCATTGCAGCGGTAGACGATACTGAACATGTCTGAACTTGGCTGGTTCTCACAAGTGGGAACCAGGAGTACCAACAATGAAACTATACGGCGTGTTTATTTCACATTAAGCTAACAGAATACAAGAAGATTGAATTTTAGTGCGAAAAATTATGAGCGTTAAAAAATTATGATCATTCTTTATTTAATAGCCCTTGTATATTAAGCATGGATTTTAATGTACGGAAACTCTCTCTGAATTTTGGTACCATTTCCTTGTGAAATTATAGGTCAATAATTCTGATATTGGTAACAAACCTTTCACTTAAGTCCAAGATATTTAATTATTTATAAACTTTGTAAGAGGCTTTTAAACTATTGTAATATACCAGTTGTATGACTTTCTTAATTATAATCCACGCAGTTCCCAGTTAAAGATAATTTCTTTTGCTCCTTCATTTGCCTATTTAATGCGAATGTGATCTATTACTACAAAGAATATAAAGGTCTATTCATATACACCTTTAGGCATAGGTGAAAATTTCTCTAGGCTCGTGTAGCACTTTTCGTGGGTAGTGAGGGTGAAGTCGGCTCGAATCGGCTCAATCCGAACTAACGTCCCCAACTAAGCTTATTTTTTCAGTCTTATATTGTCACTACCGCTATACACCGTAGACTTTCTATCGCACTTAACAGCATATCAACAACACGTATGCAGGTATGTTTTAAATTATTTCAAATACTATGAAAAAGTCAGAAAGCCTACAGGAGTTTCATTGAAAAAGATAAATGTCTTAAGGCCGTTCTTACAAACGTCTGTCAAGTGTCGGTAACAGATTCGGTCAGATAACCTGTCATTTAACAAATCGACTACAAATAAAATTCCACTTTAAACAATAATAATAGACAATGTGAACAGATAATGTCATTGAAGTTCAGTATTTGAATAATTAAAACCATAATAACGAAAAATAAAACGAGGTGCTAATTGGAAATAAAGGTATTAGGAATTCGTGAAAGAGATGCTTCATTTAAGAAATGGTTATTTTTATTGACAATTTCTCTTTATTGTGAGTAGTAAAGCGTAAAACATCAACAAATAAATGTAATTACACGTAAATAATAAAAATTATCACGCATTAAAATGACGTTTTGCGTTTATTTTCATTTTCAATTCATTGGTTATGTTTTTCCACAAACTGAAAGTCCGACCGAGGTTCAAAAGATATGATACATAAATTTATTTTCCCCTCTTTATTTTGAAACTGTACTGTACTTTTATTTTTGGAGAGTAAAAAATTTGCTTAGGTGAAAATTTCTCTAGGCTCGTGTAGCACTTTTCGTGGGTAGTGAGGGTGAAGTCGGCTCGAATCGGCTCAATCCGAACTAACGTCCCCAACTAACCTTATTTTTTCAGTCTTATATTGTCACTACCGCTATACACCGTAGACTTTCTATCGCACTTAACAGCATATCAACAACACGTATGCAGGTATGTTTTCAATTATTTCAAATACTATGAAAAAGTCAGAAAACCTACAGGAGTTTCATTGAAAAAGATAAATGTCTTAGGGCCGTTCTTACAAACGTCTGTCAAGTGTCGGTAACAGATTCGGTCAGATAACCTGTCATTTAACAAATCGACTACAAATCAAATTCCACTTTAAACAATAATAATAATAGACAATGTGAACAGATAATGTCATTGAAGTTCGGTATTTGAATAATTAAAACCATAATAACGAAAAATAAAACGAGGTGCTAATTGGAAATAAAGGTATTAGGAATTCGTGAAAGAGATGCTTCATTTAAGAAATGGTTATTTTTATTGACAATTTCTCTTTATTGTGAGTAGTAAAGCGTAAAACATCAACAAATCAATGTAATTACACGTAAATAATAAAAATTATCACGCATTAAAATGACGTTTTGCGTTTATTTTCATTTTCAATTCATTGGTTATGTTTTTCCACAAACTGAAATTCCGACCGAGGTTCAAAAGATATGATACATAAATTTATTTTTCCCTCTTTATTTTGAAACTGTAATGTACTTTTATTTTTGGAGAGTAAAAATTTTTATAAAATTGAAAACTTGAATTGAAAATGTATTAATATCCGTATCAATTGTGGCATTACATTTGAAATGAATATGATATGTAATAAAATATGGAGTAATGAGTATAGTTATGGATATGTAATAACATGTGTAAACTGTATATGTAACCAAACATTTCCGAATATTCAAAAATATGCAAATAAGCGAATGAATATAATGTAAATATATTATAAGATATGTTTGAACTTGTATTTTTATTAAAAATGCAATGAAATATGTGTGTCAGCAAGAAATAAAATACGAAAAATGATAGCGAAATAGCATGTATTTTAACATAAAAATAAAACACATGTAAAACCGTATATTATGTGCTTCGATTTTACTTCCTTTATACATCCTTTATGTATAAGACTCTTCGCACGGACGCAAGTCCGTCGTCATTCAGCTTTTTCAGAGGATTTTCATTTACTAGCACACTTAGCGTAAGGCATGAAATGTTTAGCTCCAACTGGCCTCTTTGCGCAAGAATGAGTGTCAAAATTAATTTTTTAAAATAATTTTTAAGAATAATGTATAACGAATAGCATTTAAGTTTTCAGTTTTGTTGTGTGGTCTTAAGTGTACACAAGTTTTTATATTATATATTCATATTTTTGTGTTTGTTTATTTTCATTATTTTTCTATTTTTAATTGCCAAATCTAGCATTTCAAATATGGCAATCTGAAATTTCAGAAAGTATAAATAAACGTACAGCGCTAAATTCGTTTCAATTATTCAATTTGGTCATCTTTTAAACTTCATGTTCTGTAACCTTTTAGTCAGTTTAATCGTTTACAAATTTGTCTAGAAATAAGAGAAGTGTCACCTATCGAACAGGTCACTAAAAAGAAGTACAACCGACAAAAGCCGCTTTACCCATTTACTATTTCATTTCTCTAATTTCGTAGTACCATTCTTTTCTTCTTACCTATAAATTAGACACAGCTTTGGATAAAAAACCGGAGATGGTTATTTTAAGGGTCTTGCCGTATGTGAATAACTTTTATTGGCATTTAGAAGAATTGGGTCAGCAGGAATGAAGTAATTCAGCTCATACAAGGAGAACATTAAGCAAAATTGGCGCTGCTGTGGAACGATCACTACAGCAATAAAGTGAAGGTGAGACTTCCGAAATAGTAGAGGTTAAACTATTGAAATTAGATTTCTTAACAGCAGATCTTGGTGGAGCCTGGTAGTACATGTCGGGATAGTTATTGCTTTAACTGATTTTCGAGACATAAAGGATGCTGGAATTGATCTTCCAATTCTATTTCCATCGATATAATTGTACTCATGCTCAGAGCATATTTATAAAGCTATTTAACTCCTTACCCTTTAAGAGAACTGAACTGTATAAATATATAGTTTGATGAAATTGGGTAGCTATTTTTGTAATAATTACAAGTAATAAAATGAACACAGGTCGCTCACTCCCATCTAGGTTTTTTCTGGATTTCCCTGGTCAGTCGACGAATGCTGGTGCTCTTAAGCATCTATCACGGTATCTTTTTCCTTGTTTTTTCCTATTCTCTTACTTTGTCACGTTTCTATACTTTGTAATGTGCGACAGCATTGAGCAGATAATACATATGTCTTTCATATATATGCATATACATATACATATGTTCCATGGGTCTTTCATCGCCCTCTATGAGCAGTTTTCGAACCACAAACAATCAACAATTTCCTGTAGATCATTCACTTAATCACTTCGTCCTGGAAGTTGTCAATTTACGCCAGTTCCAGTGAGAGCGGTGTCTCCTTCATTGTATACTTAGAGTAAGACTTGCATCAATCAAAGCTGCATTAAATGCAAATGACACTTGAGGACCTTATTCTGGTCACCGCCTCCATGACTACCACTCGATGCAGTTCACAGATACCAAACATGCCAAAGCGAATGTGCAAATAGCAAAAGGCAGCATCGAGAAAATCATTTTACCTCAGTCTAGGGAAGAGTGCTCCTTAGGTGTGAATAGGGCAGTAATAACAAGAAACATACAATCAGCATCTAAAGCTGACCTTTGTGAGCACATCTCTGACCCCCGCCCTATGACGACCAGGGAGTTACCGAGCTGTCCCGAAAGGGCGCCCGGCAACTCCGCGGGGCTTTCCATAGAGCAAGACGTAGAGACTAACAAGGGCCCCCCCCCCCGCATCTGGTCCTATGGACTCAAGACGGGATGGAAGTGGATACGCCACTTACGCGCACCAACTTCAAAATTGGAAGGCTACCGATATGACCTCGGTAGGGCCGCCTGGGGATCTAGCACACCTTCTACTAGCTATGCTGGCTAGTACGCGGGAATACTATTGCTTTCCTCAACCTCGTCCGGAGACGTACCCCATCTCCCACGGGTACCGGGAACCACTGCCCCCTCTAGTCCAACCCAATCCGAACAACTCCCAATCAAGGAGGGGCTCGAATGTTCGGCCCGAGGTTCTGCTAGTAACGTCAGAGGTACCACAAGTGCTAGGAGTCAGCAGCGCCTGCACCACGGCAACTGTCGGCTGTACTGACTGGCCGGGGAGTTTCCAACTGGTTAATTGTAGGCACCCCGCCCTCTACACTGCCATGACTTTTTAGGACGACCGCGTCTACCTTCTTCAAATCATCGTTCCTCTCGGTGATGCCCCACTTGGGACATAGATACAATAGATCAGGAATGGAACTCCGTGTCGAGGCCCATCCATAGCGTAACTATCCAAATCCAGTCCAACTCCACTGTGTATCCAGGTTTCAAAGTTTGGAGGTACCTCCGTAGTCTATTCCTCAAATAGATAAACTAAGGATAGACGTTCACACCTGGTTGTGATGTTAAGATTTTAATTCTGTGAAATTTTGCTTTTTTTTTTGTTTTTTTTCCTTCTTCCAAATATACTTTTGTACTCCATAATATTTAAGACAGTAAACTTTCATTGTCACCTAATAATAAGTCCTTGTACACCTCTATCTTAAATAAAGTAAATTCAAGCAAAGGAATCAAGAAATTCTACTTTGTCCCGGGACAGCATTCCTCCAGATTTTGAAAGCCTGACTTGACAGTTCTTCTACATATGGTTCTTAAACCCTCCACTAAACAAAGGCTTACTTCGCTATTTATAAGCCCGAAGTATTTATATTAACATATTTATATATTTGGATTAAACTTCCCAGCTTAATTTGCCATTAAAATGAGGAAAATGCGTCAACTATTTTCATTTAATATCACCAATCATTTGTAATTTTAAAAATAGTTTTAGCATGGCGGCTATTGTCCCAATTTTTTTAAAAATCCTTGTATGATTACATAAAACTATAGCTTTAAAAGTTACATAGAACATCTTAGGAAGACTAACTTTTTCTAAATACCTTCATGGACCTGATCTCAGTCCCATGCGTAAGAATGCCTAGGCGGTAATCACGTTTGTCACAATTTCAAGCTAAAATATGCCTTTTAGTGAAAACATGGCCTAATGAATTCACCCACAATTTATTTACAACGTTTATTGATTTTTTTTTTAGAAAACAAAGCGATGGGAGGAGGTACATAAATAGTTTTTGTGGTGAGTATGATTAAAGGTAAAAGTTTTTACCATCACACAGTTTACAGACTTTTCCAAGAAATTGAACCTGCTTGTTTGTTAGAGGAAAAAGAACGTACCCCGAGGGACTTTGGAAGTCACCGAAAATACCTAGATCGTCAGTTGAGTTAGGATTTTCTCGCCGGCCAATTCAAATAAACTGCATTCAGATCTTCAAGTTTTACAATACAAAATATTCCAATCTTTGTGATGATGTGCAAGAAATACGAGGCGTGTACGTAAGATAAGGTCTCAAATTTTATTTAATATAGAAAACAATTAATGTTACGTTGATGAAAAGGCGCTCAACCTCATTTTTCAAATCATCGTCGGTCTGGAAATGTGTTCCAGCCAGGTGTGACTTCAACTCAGGAAACGGATGATAATCACTAGATGCTAAGTCTGGACGGTAGGGGGCATGGGTGAGGATGTCCCATCCCTTCAACACGTTCCGTTTATGGTCTTCGGTGAGCATTTTGGGGACCCACCTCGTACACACCTTGCGATAATTCAAATGTTAAGTCAAAATCATGTCAATCGTAGTCTTACTGACTTCAGCGATAAGTTCGCATAGCTCGCGAACTGTCACACGCCGATCTTTAAGCATTTCTTGCTCCACTTTGCAATTTTTTCGGCTGAAACAGAAGGCCGACCAGAACGCTGTTCATCATGGACGTCTGTACGTCCGTCTTTGAACTCTCTGACCCACTTTCGCACGTTTCTGACGTTCATACACCGTGTCTCATAGACTTCGCATAACAGACGATGAATTTCAGTGGGGGTAGTGCCATTGCCGCTCAAAAACGGATCACTGCACGCAACTCGCACTTGGCGGCGGGAGTGATAGGAAGCTCCTTCGCAAACGGCTGCTCAGCCAAGACTAATGGTTGCAACGGGTTCGTTGTGGTGGGGATTTGAAGGGGTGGAATCAAGCTACACGCCAGTGTTGCCGGATCTCGCGTAATAGCGTTCCTCACGACTCCAGCGCGTTGGTGACCTTATTTTACGGTCACGTCTCGTATCAAGCCTTTGGAACATTGAGCCAATTTTCAAGATGATCCCGTGAGCAGCGATCGATAAAAAACTAGTTTGGAGTTTAATTTCATCTCACAAATAGTGCCGAATGTTCTGTCCCTTGTAACTTCCTAGTTTTCCCGATTCCAGTGACATTCTCCTGACAGTCAGTTCAGGCCTCCGTCGCTTCACTTTCTGTGCGCTGTGATTCTCCTGTCCTTCTTCCTGAGAGTACTGCTTCGAGTCCTGAAGGTGGTAGTTGTGCTGTCTTCGGCGTTAATCACATCTTAAGAGAGTGTTTGCGCTATGCCTTTTATTTTTGGGTATAAATGTTTGCCCTTCTGGGTCTTCACTGATCGTGTCTTGCTGAGCTCTCAGTATATGTATTGGGCTGACTTGCATTTGCTCTCCCAAGAACATGGTTTGATGCGTTGGCTGCTAGCTAGGATAGCTATAATTATAAGGTTAATCATCGTAACTTAGGCCGTTTGCTTTTAAAGGACTTTTTTTTCTTTTTTACTTTTTAAGATCATCTAAATGATTAGGTAGCTTGTTTTGGATTTTGTAAACCTCTTTTTATCGTATACTGGGTGTGCTTTTCTTTATATTTACATTGTTTAATGGGGAACCTTTTGTTCTCAGTTTCAAATTGAAATTGTTGTTTCATATTATTTTTAGGAATATACACTGTTGGATTATACAGTTATCTCTTTACAATTCAAGATGTTATACTAAAGCTCAAATTGTTATGAGTTACCTCATTGATTGCCGATCCTGAAACCTGGGCCTCTGTTTAGCCTTAAGTGAAGTATGGTCAACAGGTATAACTTATGGTATGCATTAATCAGATATGGGGAGGGCGGCGTCACAAACGTGTTGCTATAATTGTATCTATGCAAACGCTACGTTCATGCAGGATGGAGCCCCCGCCCACACTGCAGCCATAGTTGTCAATTTTCCACAAGAGACTTTTGATTTGCCTGTCACGTCACATTTTCTTCTTCTTCTTCTTCTTCTTCTTCTTCTTCTTCTTCTTCTTCTTCTTCTTCTTCTTCTTCTTCTTCTTCTTCTTCACTCCATGGTTTGGGCATATCGCCCATTCCGGCTTCATAGATGTCTCCAGCGTTTCCTGAGTCGTCCTCAGTCTCTTCTTCCTTTTGGATTATGGTTTAATACTGCATTTGGATATATTCCATCCTCCATTCTTAATATATGTTCATGCAATTGTTGCCTTCGTTCTGATATTTTGACATGGATTGGTTCTATTTCTAATTCCATTCTAATATCCTCATTTCTTATTCTGTCCGATATTGTACAAACTTTAACATCTCTTAAAATTTCATTTCTGCAGTCTGTATTTTATATGAATCCGTTTGTGTTGGTACCCAGGTTTCGCTTCAATATAGTAAAGTTGGAATAGCCATTACCTTATACATTTTCATTTTTGTATCCTTTCTCACTCTGTTTCTAAAAGATCTTTGGATTGTCCCACATATTGCTCGGAATTTGTTTACTTTTCATTCCCGCATTGTTTCTAAAACTCATGTTTCATCCTAAATATTTAAAAATCTATATTTGTTCTAAAATCTTATTTCCTAAAACAATTTTTGATCTTACAATAAAATTTCCTTTAAAAGCCATAATTTTTTTCTTTTGATGTTTAAAAAATTTTGTACTATAATATTTAGAATATACATTGATTTTTGCAGATGATATTCATTCCGATGAACCAATGTTTTGTCATCCGCAAACAGTAGGGTATTAATATAAATATTTTCTTTTATTTTGATTCCAGGGTCTACTAAAATCTTCCATTCATTTAGAATATCGTCCATATATATAGTAAAAAGAGTAGGTGATAAGCTACAGCCTTGTCTTAGTCCACTATTGGTCGAAATTTGTTTTGTTAACCTATCCTCAGTATCAATTCTTATAGTTGTATTTGTGTATATGTCTTTTATTGCATTAATAATATGTGGTGGGTAATCCTTACTTTCTAATATTTGCAACAGTTTTGATCTATTTATTCTGTCAGAAGTCTTTTCCAGATCAATCAATGCGATATGTGTTTCCAAATTCCTTTCCCTTCGTTGTTCAATTGGACAGGTAATCCAAACTTGTAAAGGTTCTGCTACTCAAAGGCTTCATAGATTTCAGCCGGACAAATAAGGGTGGCAAGTTGAGACTGGTAGACCTTATTCCGGGGGACTACTTTTCTGAGGATAGTTTAGGTACAGTGTACCAAAGGAGGTCAGAAATCATAATGCAGACCAAGACCGAAATATTATAGTCATGCCGTGGACTACACAAAATTGGCGATCGTTTGATAGGAGCACGTTTTCCAGATCACAATGTAATTTCGCTAGCACTACTGTACTACAGTAACCCCTACAAGTAAATGTGTATTATGTTTAAAACAAGTGTTCAAATGTGTGCCTGTCTGTAAGTTTAGTGTAACATTTCAGCGTTGTGTTTGAAAAAACTGATTACAACTTCAAGATAATATTCTGTTTACGTGCTAAGCATTATAACAATGTACACACTCTAAATTATAGACTTGTGTTAATTAATTATTAATTCACTATAGTACCAACATTACTGTAATTACATCGTTGTTTGAGGTCCTCACTACTTTGAATAAAGCATGTTTCCATGCAATCTCTCCCAGCCATTAATTTACTATGCAGAAATAGCGTTTATTTCTGTTTGTTGTTCATTTACTTAATATAATTAATGTCACTCTTTGCCTCCGCAGTACAAAGCTGACCCATAAGTATCAAAGAAAATGTGATTTTTTTTCTTTAAAACTAAAAACCTTCATTCATTTAATTATGCCAGTATACAAAGTGAATCGTCAAAATGAATACTCCTAACTCTAATGGGAAGATAATAATAGATTTAATTAGAGAATTCCATTTCTTTGTGCAAACATAAAGTCGAAATTGCATGTTGGGATATACATATCATAAACTGGGCTTACTTTCAGAAGCTCCCAGTTTCGATCCCCGCTCCACCCATTGGTTTTTCCGTGGTTTTGGCACGGCGAATTTTAGTCCACTGATAGTCCACGGTATACTAAATTTATCTCCCTCTTTCAGGTTTCATGATACATGTAACGGAGACATGAGAGACATCCGGGGTGGTCATATAGAGAAGAAGCTTTGAATTTGAACTTCTTGGCTTCGTCTGAGGTTAACCTTTCAGGCCTCCATGCGATGCTAAGCTCTCTGCTGGAGGCAAGCTTCTGAGCCACCCTCCGGCGGTTTCGGCAGGTCGCCATCCAATTCCATATGGTTAAACCAGTAACTGTTATGGAACTTTTTTTACGCCCTCCAACTTTAAGTCATATCGCACGGGGAATGAAATGGGTGAAATGATGCTCAAATGTGTCCAGGGTCCATGGAGCTTAGAGCTACCCGACATTCGTCTCTGAGGATAAGGGAAAGCCCCAGAAAAGCTTATCCTGGCCGAGATTCGAACTCAGAACCTCTTGAACGTGAGGCAGACATGCTACCAACTACACTACCGAGGCGGACTTATGGAACTCTGCGCGTCTTTGCCACTTACGTTGTCATTCCTGCAGCCCATGTATTTCCTACGGTTCCTTCATCTCATGCGTTCGTCTCCGAGGTGCACAAAACGTCCAATGGCGGATCATGGTATCAAATGTCCCCTACTTTACATATTCTTCCACTTTCTCTAGAAATCGTAGCTCGTATTTTCAAGAGTGTAAATCTTGCAGTATTAAAGTTAATAGCAGCTTTTGCCAAATGAGAGAAGCAGCGCTATCTAAAACATGTGGTACAGAAACTTTGCTTTTTCTCATGCACTCTAACGTTTTGTGAAACAGTTTTGCGAATTTTGGGTTCGATAATGGAAGCTAACATAGAAATTTTAAACTTGAAATAAATGGAAATAAATTATTTATTAGAATATTTCTAATTTAATTAAGGGTTTTATTCCATTAGAAGGCACTGATTCCCTCATTGGAGAGAATGGAGACAGTACGAGGTGGGTTCAAGTTAAAACACCTACTTTTTCCGGGCTGGGAAGAGATAGGAACTTCTGATTTTATTTTTAAATACACGTTGACCCATTGTGAGTGCCGACGTTAAAATGGCGACGTTTCCACTGCAAGAAGAGAGTGTAATCATTCGTTTTCTCCATTTTCGTGGTGTAACAGCTATTGAAATTCATCGCCAGTTGAGAGAGGCAAGTGGTGATGGTACCATGAATGAGTCTAATGTGCGTTCCTGGGTGCTACAGCTCAATGAAGGCAGAGCATCATGTGGTAACAAAACCAAGAGAGTAACAATCACCTACAAAATTGGCATTTACATCGGTGATCCTCCAAAGCAACGGAGCAATCCATATAATAGTTTTAGTTTCCTTAGCACATATTTGTAGTAAATAGAGCAACTTCTGTGCCCCAGTGATTAAGGTATGTACATGCATACGTGTATACCATTACTCCCAACTAAAATATTGTATATATCCCATGCACTATTCTAAAGTCAGAATTTTCCGAAATGCTGATGAAACGAAGGCTTTCAAGAAAATTATGGCGAAAAGAAATGGTGATTGAATAAAATTAGCTTCACCTTTATTTATCACAAAACCATTAGCACAATGATTTAAAATGACCTTACTTTTCCACCAACACATAAGCTCGACAAGTGTGCATGTGTCTTTAGCATGCACCACCTTGTGCTGCTTGTGTTTCTGATATACCTACCTCTTACACGGAGCTACACGAATATATTTCCAAGTAAACTGCTTCCCTGCCTCTTCCACAGCCCACCGATTGCTTACGATGTAGGCACACTTACTTAACGGTCTGCCGACTCCTTTCCAAGGAGACGCCCTCTTCAAATGATGCTCGGAACACCCACAAACTTTAAAACTCTCACTACCATCTATACTCCGGACCTCGTATTGATTTTATGCGCCTATCGGGCATAGATAGAACCTTATGTTTTTGATCATTCTGGAATTACTTTCTAAAGCGGCTTCTCTCACTGGCACAGCTATGTCAGCACAACTGCGCTGTTCAACTCTTGCTTTCCAGATTAGGCTCTGCGAAACCATTGTGACAATATATTTGATTTTCTGAAACCAAATGGCTGTCAGTTTTAAATAACACATCATTTAAGGTAGCTGAATGCCTGATGAAATGGACATCTTCAACTTTCTGCAAACAGTCTGGGAAATCATCTCTATTTAGACCTACAGTATGTAAAATAGTTTAGAATTGGTGGGAGACCGAGGTCGGTAAGGTATTTACTCGTTAGTGGGTGAACAATCCTTCTAGTATCCTCTTCTCTGCGATATTTTCTCCAGAATTTCCCCAGTCCTCATAACTAAAATGCACCATGGAGGTATTCTAAACTTAGATCTGGAAATCTACCTTCCCATATTTACATTCCCATAGATGTTCAATAGTAACAACCTTAAACATCACAAAATGGGGTAGAAAATCTGTAATATGGATAGCAATTGTTTAACATGTTTTGCCAAGGTTAACAGGGTTACCATTTCAGAGTACTTTGTGTTTCTCTTTTGGAGCATCTTGGAAGGCTTGCGATGATTTATTTTCATTCTATTCTTCCATCGAAAAATCTCTTGTCAAGAATACGTTAGCTGATAACTGGTTTTGCTTATTTGAACTTACAAATTACTGCTTAATTTTAAATCATTGCCTACCAAATTATATTGTGTGCAACACAGTATATATTTAGCTATTTAGCACGGTTTCCATGGAAATAAGTCATAAAATTCGAACAAGTGACGGTCGTGGCCTTGGCTTGGCAGAATTTGTAATACTCCTGTTCTAAGAGTTATATTTCATCCAAAAAAGCACTCCTTACCTTTCCATCAACGACTTGTTAACTATTTAAATACTAACAGCATAAAGATCCCTCCCATAATAACCAGGGACTTCCATGAAGGACCATACTGGAAACTCAAAATTCCCAAGATATATACCGACCTAACATTTCACCAGAAATGGAATACCGCTGCAATTGTTTACCAAACACTATTTTATGAAATGTGCAACAATTTCTCCAATTATCAATTTATTTACACTGATGGATCAAAACGGATCATGGTACTGGATGTGCAATAATAACTCCTGATAACATTCTACAGCAGCGGTTACCTGACAATTATTCCACCTACAGTGCTGAACTATACGCCATTTATCAAGCACTTACATACTGACAGCACACCACAACTGCTATGCAATGTGCTCTGACTCCCTGAGTACCATGCAGAGCATGAAGAACTACGCAACAGACAACAAATTAGTTCAGGACACACAAACACTATTCAGTAACATCACCGATGCTTGCAAGGACGTGGTTTTCATTTGGATCCCTTCCCATCAAGGAATAACAGGGAATGAAAGAGCGGACGAGGCTGCTAAAGATGCCACATCACTACGCCAACAAACGAACGTCCAAATTCCATTTTCAGATATTATAAATCGTGTCTCCAAAATACCAGTATAAAAATGGAAATCTGAATGAAATCAACAACAACCAGGAAAAATAAAACAAGTGCGAAAAGGATCCACCGCTCTTCACCCAACCATGCCGCTTACTAGAAAGGATCAAGTCATTCTCACCCGTCTACGAATTGGTCACTCCAGCCTCACTCATTCATATCTTCTCTCAAGACAGCCGCAGCCTACGTGTAAAGAATGTAATGAAAACCTTACAATTTACCACCTTCTCATAGAATGCAATGAATACGAAAGAAACAGAAAACAACACGGAATCCCACAGGACATCTCCATACTGCTAAACAGTTTCAAATTACGACGCAATCTATTTAATTACATAAAGGATATAGACATTTGGAAATTAATATAAATTATGTGCAATATACTTTAATCAATTGTATTTCATAATCTACGTAACGGTGTTAAAGTAATGAAATTTTTGTTTTGCAAAATAGCGTTGTTATATTTTCTTGTCTTTGTTTTCAGTTATCTGCATTGAATGTAAATTGTTTTCATAATTAATGTTATTAATGTGTATATTTTGTATGTTTGATTGTAATCCTCTATATTGAATGTAAATTTTTATATGTTACTAATTGTATTATTTTGTAAAAATGGTCGCGATATGACCCAGGAAGTTAAAGCGACCTTAAATAAATTAAATTAAAATAAAAGTCATCAAATTCTATCAATTTCAGAAGAATAACAACCATGAATATTCGCATTATTGATTATTGATACTTTTATAATATCTTCACGTGTTTCCTCGTGATTTAAGTAATTTAAACATAACCGATACAAGCCGAACAAAACCTATGGGTTTCATTACATAAAAGTGTGAAGCTTGCACTTCATAAATCTACCCTCTATTGTGCGAAAAGGTGTTTTTCAGACCTGTAGCATAAGGTTTCGTTTACCTTTAACATAATTATTGTGCTTAAATGTGTAAAACATCTATTGTGGCCCATTAATTTGGAATTTATACTTTAATTCTGATGCACTTTTAGATGATTTAAAGTTTTAATTAAAGTCAATTAGTTTAATCCCTTTATGTACCAAGTAAAACATTGAGGTTGGTCAGCTGACTGAGCAAGCTTGAGGATTCAAATCCCAGAACAATTTTATGCAACTCGGTTTCTTGAATTAGTGAGCTTCAGGAAGAATTTAAATTGCTTATCGTAAAGAAGAAAAACAAAGATCGGTTTAGGTGATATTTGGTTACGAAGCCATGCATTCGTGACGACACTTTGTCCATTCCTGGTATAACAGAGACATTGCACTCATACTCTGCAACGTATAAAAGGAGTACCTTGAATTGTTATAGAACAATAAAATTACATAGAGGAAGGTGCATCCGGTTTAGTTAACAAAAGGGGGAAAGAGCTTATTACACGATTGAGGTTATTATGAGGGAGTGGATAAACTATGTTTATATTACTCTTGACGCGCATCCAATTCGTGGGAATAATAAAAATGGAGTCCTAACTTTGCTAAAATGTAAAGGAGCCGATTAATGGAAGAGAAAAGTGTTTAGAGTATGATGGATTAGGAGTATAAAAAGTGATTTAACAAACGCGAATTTCCTGCTTATTCTGGGTTATTCTGATATTCAACTGTTTTTATGAAGCTAGATTCACCTTCTCGGCATTGTCTCTCATACATCCAAGTATGACAGAAATTGACTAATTAGAATTATTGCAAATATCTGTGTTTCAAAAATATTAAAAGAGAGAATATTACGCTGAAGGAAGTTACGTAATAAAAATGCTTCTAAAAATTCATTTACATTCCCATTAGAAGATAGAATAATAAGCGTAAAGAATGACTTGTACAAGAGTAGTTGGTGCAACGCGAGAGCTAAAATTAAAGGTAGAATATAGTGATCATACGAAAAAGGTTCGATTAGATTGAAAAATTACCCATAAAGGAATCTCTCATATGGATATGGAGACCATATGAATATATTTTGTTAGTAGTGCAAAACGTATCAATACCAAAGTACTGTTCTCTCTGATAATTTAATTTACCATTAGAAGACTTATAGATAATTTATTCTTCTTCTTCACTACATGGCATAGGCAATCAAGTGCCTGTTCCGCCTTCAAAGTCCTCCAGCCATCGTTCCCTGGGTCTGCCCACCGATCTTCCTACCTTTAGGATGATACTGTAATATTAATTTTGTAAGTATATTATCTGGCACTTTTTCAACATGTTCCTTCCATTTTTATTTGAGATCTTTTAATCTATCATTCATACTAAAACTTTCCAGCTCTTCTCTTATATTTTCATTTCTTATTAAGTCCCTCTTAGTCCATCCTTTCACACTTCTCAAGAATTTCATTTCTGAAGCCTGTATTTTACTCTGTCGCTTTTTAGTTAACATCCAAGTCTGACTTCCCTATGTCAGTATACATACAGCTATAACATTGTAGAACTTTAATTTTATTTCTCTACGTATTTTGTTTCTAAATGTTCTATTTATTGTTCTTTTTGAAATTGCATATTTTATTAGAGACATCATATTCCTTGTCATAACTAACATCAGTTCCCAAGTAGTTAAAATAGCTTACCTGTTCTACGCAACGATTATTTATAACTATTTTTGTTCAGAGTGGCTCTTTCCCAATGAATGCCATTACCTTTGATTTTATGAAAGAAATTTTCATATTATATTGCTTACGATGTTCACTAAGTTTAAAAATAGCTTTTTGCAGGGCCGACTCGCTATTTTGTATAATAACTAAGTCGTCAGCAAACAATAAAATATTTAATTTTTTTTTATTTTAAATGTTAAAAATCTACATTCACTAGCTGCTTCCATTTGCACACTAGGTCGTCAATATAAATACTATGAAGTGTAGGTGATAAAGTACACCCTTGTCTGACACCCTGATTAGTAAGCATTTTTTTTAGAAAATTATGGATAATTTCTGTAACAAAAAGAGACCCATTAATAGAATAAGATGCATTACGCTAACCGCAAGGAAAACCACTTAAATCCAGAAAATTAAAATAAGGAATTTGTAAGTCAGCACACTGATTTGCAATAATATTTTTCTTATTTAAAAACTGTCACCTTAATTGGGCAGATGTGCGTAAAAATGCTATGTACTTTTGAGAGATCACCCCATAGTACACCAAAAACAACTTCATCAATTTTATTTAATGATATAAAGCAATAAAAAGGTACTGCGCCCACTTATTATTTGAGACGTGCAGGATGCAGCAATTTAAGGAAGATAGGAAACTAGTGTTAGAAAACTAACTTTACACTGCCGAGTATATATTTCCCTTATCCTGGGGCAACAGTATACAACGCCGTGATGCCACATGCTGAACTCTGTGGAGTATGAGCATGTTCAGCAGTTTAAGCTATACATGGATTCTGATTTTTTTTTTAGTCACGATATGTTTGTTGTTGCTGGAAGAGACACAAAATTGAAAGAAGCGAGCTTGAGGTTCGCCCTTTTGTAAGAAATGGAAACAATTTAAATGTAACATTGTTTGAACCGAAACTTGAGGTGAGATTCAGGTTCATGAAGTATCCAAAATTATTGGAAGACATTTTCAATTTCTTACTAAGTGTAATTTCATCAGTTACTGTAAAACAGGAGATAATTTTTAGAAAATCTAAATCAGATGAATTGAGTCTAACTTTACCTTGTTTGCCTCACCAATAGAGCTTTGTTTACAACCCCAATGAGTTTGGCGGAAATTTCAAAATTACAAATATAAGACACTATTAGCAAATTTACTGTGCTGGAATATGTTACAGATGCTTTGCACATTACTCATAATGGATTGTAATGCCTTTTCTACTTTATTTTTCTTGTTAGAAAACAATGAATAAAATGCATGGGTTGGTTATTTGAATCATGTCTGTCCGAAGTAATTCGGGTCTCCACGAAGTTCAGCCGAATACACATCGCACTTATTATTTGATTGAATATCGTTATTATTTATAAGTTTTGTGTTAAAAAGTCAATATTAATTACTTCATAGCCAAAATGTTCATTTGATTTTGCTGCACTTCTGCTGGTGGATAACCTTTTTTTAATAAGCGAGAAGTGTTGGTAAGTGAAGACAGTGGTTAAGTGCCAACATTTGAGCTCTTGTTGATAGAGGCAGTGGATATTCGTCTTAATTGAACGGACACCTGGCGGACGATGTTGTGGCTACTGTCTACTAAGAGGAAGGGACAAAATGAAGAAACTGCAGGCATACCGGCCACTAAGATGCGTAGAAGTCAGAAATTATTCATATCTGATGACGCTTTTTACTGCTGGAGATCCCTAAAAGGACAATGAACAACCCATTGTTCAAGAAGCCTACTGGAGTCTATGAGAAATACTTATTCCTTTGAGCAAGCATCAGCATTGCCCGGCACCTACAAAACCTAGAAGATCTGAA
>CM060956.1:76329442-76594442 GCA_030765055.1 Mantis religiosa
TTATGTCCAGAACTTGACACTGTCTTGTATTTCTGTCACTGAACAGTTCTATAAAAGGCTATTTTGGATGAATTTGCTTAATGTACATATGCATTCAAATAACTCTTACATATTTCATTTCGTGGAAGGTGAATACAAGAAATGAGCCAATAGCATCTGTTCTTCTGTGTTTCATGTTTCGCAACAGGAGTTTCTACACCAGAAGGTATCTTCCGATGCATGCAGTGGGCAAAACAGGAATCAGACTGTAGTTAGATGTTTCCTATACATTTCTGTGATATCGGGAGTCAGCATTAGACATATTTTACCTGTCTGGGGGCATAGTTACTGCCAGAGTGATGGAAATTTTGTTAGATTATGATACAGTAAAAAGGCAGAGTTATCAGTTGAAGATACCGAGTAAAGGACTTGACTTTTACAAAGCTCGAATGATATCCTCCAAGCCCGATGGTACTTTAGTTGTTCAACAAAATTACTCTGACAATATGTCCTAATAAGAAGAAGCTTCAAGTTATACAGTTTGTGACAGTTCCGAACATTGGTGTTTAAGAAGGCCAAATTAGATGTCAAATCCCAGTCCCGTTACTTATCAGAAAAAGGCAAAATGTTTTGAGCAACTTTATTGAACAAGCAGACACACCTCAATCACAAAAACTAACTGCAGTTGAAGTGAGAGTGGCTAGTGAGGATGTTTATGTGACTGGTACACACGTAAGATTAAGTGGTGATTGAATTATAATATTTTTATGCTTGTGAATAAGTTTCTTGCTTCCAAATGGTGGTGAAAATCAAAGTGCATCTAAAAGCAGAGTGAAATTACAATTATTTTCTTATTTCGAACACAGTTAAATTTTTCTGAACATTCCTTGCAATAAAGGGATAAGTCATTTTTCACTTTTATTATTTTTATATATCTTACAATTAATTTCAGGTACCATTAATATATCAATAAATGCATTCCCAAATGCTGTCACATAAGGACCGCCAGGTCTCGAAATATTATAGACAGCTATTATTGAAATGTTACCTTCTGGAATTTTTATTTGACTGTAGCTCAATTAGATGTTTTATCACTTAACCCATTATTGCATGCGGGTGTTTATTAATAAACGATAAACGATAGGGAAAGTCATATGAATGGAATAATATGGAAGCTTTATGTAACAGGCTTTAATAAGCTTCTCATTTATGTACGAATAAATGATTTTGTGCATTTATGCATGAGTTCTGCTTTCACACATTACTGTAGCACACCGATGACAATACACGAATTTCATAACTTTGTCGTGGTAATATTTAGCATCTTAAAATTAGAATGTATTTATATTTTAATGCTCTATGGACTCATGTGAAATTCCTTCAGAATGCAGTAATTAATTGTTCTTTCACACTGGCCGCGTGTAGGCTAAAGTATGGAAAGATGGAGTCAGACTGAAAAATTCAATGCCATAGCCGGGATTTGAACCACGGATCTTCTGGTTGCCGTCGAGCCGCATTAACCCTTGAGCTACTATGGCCAACGTGCCGATATGACATTAAATTCTCCAAATGACTCGTGTTTTTCCCGGCAAACCACTAGGAGTTCTCATAAACACAAGAGATAATCACCTTAAAGGCGACTTACCACATGAAAGTACTTTAAGGCCCGGGATTTATAGTTAACCACTATTAGGTCAATTAATGGAAATTAATTGTTCTTTCCCCCTGGCCGTGTGTAGGCTAAAGTATGGAAAGATATGGAGAGATAGAGTCATTTTGGAGAATTTACGTCATGTCGGCACGTTGGCCATAGTAGCTCCAGGGCCAGATCGGCTGCACGGCAACCAGAATATCCGTGGTTCAAATCCTATACTTTAGCCTACACACGGCCAGGGTGAAAGAACAATTAATTTCCATTAACTGACCCAATAGTGGTTAACTATAAAGCTCGGGCCTTAAAGTACTTACACGCTGTACGTCGCCATTAAGGTAGTTGTCTCATGTGTTTATGAGAACTTCTAGTTGGTTTACCGGGAAAAACACAAATCAGTTGGCATGTTGGCCATAGTAGCTCCAGGGTCTGAGCGGCAGGACGGTAACCGGAAGATTCGTGGTTCAAATCCCGGCTATGGCATTGAATTTTTCAGTCCCACTCTATCTTTCCATACTTTTGTATAGATGTTATGCAGCAGAGCTAGCAAGGATGCGCGTTTCTTTAGTAACCTTTTTTCCCCCCAAGGTCATATTGGCGGCCGTTTTCCTTTGGAACATATGGAAGGTGTTAACTCGCATTTGGGCTTTAATCTTGGTATGAGAAGAAAATATTCTGGGCAGAATAGAAGCAAGAGCACTTTAGAGCATGTCTAGAGAATGATTGAGGAAAGGTTACCAAAGAAGATTACCAGATGGTCAGCACCTGCTGGTCGAAATACGCGTGGAAGGGGGACAGTGGAATCACAGAAGCATGGCGAACTGGTAAAGGACAAAGCAACTGCTGAAAATTGGAAAGCCTATAAAAGTAAAATTAAGAAATTGGCTATAACTTTTCGTTTCTATTAATAATATATTCTAAATCTCTACAATGCTCCTTATTTTTAACAACATGTAAGACAGTTACTCAGCTAACGGGAACGGGCGCACAGATATCAAACAGAAAATATACAACTTGCCTACACTACATCATTATATGGTGTTTCTATACAGGTAGTAAAACAAATGAGGTATTGGACTTTTAAGTTACAGATTGCACAAACTTTGCGTTTAACGCTTCCCCACATCTGCCCTTTATTGGGAATCAAAGCCGTTTAAGCTGCAGTTGTGTTGCCATCAGCAAAGCTTCATTAGCTAGTGACTTGGCACCTCGACAATGGGAAACGCGGTGTTTCGAAGGTTTGTTAGCAGTGCTGACGGGAGAGTAGTGAAGCTAGATTTTGAAGAGGAAATACTGAAATTAACTGCGGATTAGAGCGCCACGTCAGATTGGGGAAAGGTGAAATAGCATGAGGGAGGGTGGATTTAGAGGGGCACTAACCGGAAGGAAAGCTAGTTGGTTTAGGCTAATAAAGAAACTTTTGGATACACGCAGTAGGGGGATTACATGAAGGTTTGCGTGGGGACCCAAAGGCGCGTGACCTGTCAAAGCACCAAATTACATCGCACTCTTCTTCTTCTTCCTCTTGTTCTTCACTTAGTACGCATGTGTATGCTTGGCTTGACCGTCCCAGTAACTTTTCGCTGTCTTCGTATCATTTAATTTACGGCGCAGAGGATGAGCCTGTCGGATTAGGGCGCAACTTTACCCACAGCTTCAAAACCAAACCCCCTCGCACCAACCCGCTTGTAACTAAACTAACGAGAGACTGTTTTGGTGCTGGCATGAATATAAAGTCCCAGTTTTATTCCACTTCCCAACACAAAATCCCCTAAAAGCATCATCATCCTCAGCAGTGACCTCAGCTTAAAAACCAGTTCTAGTTCCTGGGGCAGTTCATCAACGTTCTCTTCACACAAGTGAAAAGCCATTGTTTATCCTACCATAATCATATTTAGATTTCAGGAAAATTGTATTAACACACATCTAATATATACGAGGGCTGTTCAATAAAGAATGATCATAATTTTTACGGTCATAAATTTTCGCACTAAAATTCAATCTTATTATATTCTGTTAGCTTAATATGAAACAAACATGCCGTAGTAGTTTCATTGTTAATACTCATGGTACCCGCCTGTGAGAACCAGGCAAGTTCAGACATGTTAAGTATCGCCTACCGCTGCAATGGAGGTAACATGAAGTTAAAGTTGATGTTAGAGGTAGATCCGGAGCTTCTTTCAAACGTAATCACTTCTGATGGAACTTGGCTACATCATTTTGATCCTGAGAGCAAATAGCAAAGCTCAGTGTGGAAATCTCCTTCATCACCAAGCCCCCGGAAGGCAAAAGTGGTTGCTTCTACTGGGAAAGTTATGGTCATCTCATTCTTTGATATTCATGGAATGGTTTATCAGCATGTTGTACCTGTACACACATCAGTAACTGGACAATACTACAGGGATGTCCTGAAAACATTGCAAGTCCCTATCAGGCGCAAGAGACCACATTTCCATGAAGTAGGCTGGTTGCTGCATCACGATAATGCGCGGCCGCGTATTGCTAAAGTTGTTGTATATCTTGCAAAAATCAACGTGAAGCACATCTCTCCCCCTCCCTATAGTCCGAACTTAGCCCCATGTGACATTTTCTATTCCCTAACTAGCAGAAACGCTTCGTGGGAGGCATTATCCATCATCAGAAGCAATAGTTAAGGCTGCGGAGGCGATTTTGAAGGATCTTTCAAAAATGGTTTCCGGGATGTCTTTGAAGCCTGGCAGAAACACTAGGACAAGTGCATCGCATTCAGGCGAGACTATTTTTAGAAGTACCATAAAAATTATGAGGATGAGTAAAGGTAAGTAAAAAAAAAAAGCCTAAGTTGATCATGCAACAAACAGTTATTTTTTGCCATGTTTATTAGTACTTTCTTTTATATCTTTGAACTCCCATTAATAGCTCTGGCTCTCAGAGACTCATGCCATGTTAAGTGAGAAAGTTTAATTTTGCTCAGAGGCTTAACTTAACATCGCCTTCAATGCATGGATTAGATAGGTACATTGTCTGTTCCACTTTTTACAATAAGGCTCTCCATTTCTTCTGCGGTTTGCCCACATATCTTCTCCCTCTAATTTATAATTTAGTGCTATTTTCAAAAGTGTATCATAGATCATCCTTTCCACATGTAACAGCCATTTATTTCATAATGTTTTATTTCTTAGTTTATAGACTTCAATTTCAGCTCTGTTCGTATTACAACGTTATTTATGTGGTGTAGTTTTGTATATCCTTTAGTTATTCTAAAGAAATTCATTTCAGATCCACGTACCATACTTCTCATCTTCTTTCTTATAACCTAGACTTTACTTTCATATAAAAGCACTGACTTTGTCATTGTTTTATAAAATTGAAATCCTGTAGCCTATTTTTTTTATTTCTTCAAGCGTTGTGTAATGCTTCACATTTAGTTTGAAATCTTCACAGTTTCAAGTTACTATATTTATTTCCCTGTACCTATTTCACATCCAAGGTATCTTAAACTTGAGACCTGTTCTAAAGGTTGATCATCTAAAAAATACTAGGCACCAAAAATAATTTTTGAATGTTTCGAGCACTTCATGGCAATTCCTACAAATTTTGGGTTGCGAAAAATAAATATGACAATGAAAAAATTGTATTAGCTCTAGTTACTATGATATACAAAATGTGGAAGTATTACATATTATCGGATTGAGAGAAAAGGATACATTTTAATTACATACATGCTAACAACAAGGGCCACGCCGTGGCTCAGTGGTTAGACCGCTTGGCTCTCACCAAGGCGGCCCGGGTTCGATCCCAGGTGACCGCAAAGTGAGATTTGTGGTGGACAACACGGCGTTGGGGCGGGTTTTCTCCGGGACCTCCGGTTTCCCCCGCCATCTCATTCCACCGGTGCTCCATCTTCATCTCATGCATCATCAGTGTCGCCGCCTGCGGTGCCATATGTAGTAAAAGCGGGCGTTAAACACTACACATTTCAATTTTGCTAACAACAATGAAAGTCCATTCCAATTTTTTTAACTGGTAATTACATTCTAAGAGTTCAAAACTGCTGGAAAAATACTTCGCAGATAGTCGTGTATGAAGAGAATCATGTGGTGGCCTATTGACTTCGTGGTCTTTTAACCTCCCTCTATTGATGGAGTTCTGCAGAATCCCTATACAAGGACCAACAGTAACTCGCAAGCATTACTTCATCCAAAGGCCCTGATATCTTTGTTCCATAACAGAAATGTCCTGATGGAATCTCTCCCCAAGTTCCACAACTAGGAGAGAAAAGTCTAGTTGGGAGTGGAGAAAATGGATTTTAACGGACATGTTGCATCCAAGGTTACGGTATTTTTGCAGGAACACTGTCACCAAATGCTTGTAGTTGTCATCTCTTTTGTTGCCTAAAAATCCATGAACAACACCCTTGAGGGCTTCCCAAGCTTCCTTTTCTTTCCCCTCCACAATTTGGTCAAATGCAGGATCCTTTCCAAGTTCTCTTATTTCTGGTCCAACAAAATTACCTTCCTTAACCTTTGCATCACTTAATTTCCAAAATTTCTCTCTGTGTTTTGTAATTTGACAGGTATGCTAACTCCCAAAATATTCCCCGGCATTTCACTCTAAGAATGAAATATCACTTTATCTTCAAAACAAGAGCTAATCAAAGAATTTTATGGTGATTTTTGAATTCAGCAGATGGAAATACATCTAAATTCACTATTTTTAATCCCGAAAGGTTTTCATTGTTGCCCAGTGTAATTTTAGATCTTACTTGTTGCTTACCCCAAAAAGCCATTATCTTTGTTTTAGTTTTAGAAATATTAAAATCATAGTTCTTAAATATTAAGCTTCATTCATATATAGAGGTTGTAATCATATTCACTTTACTGTATTAATACTACATTGTCTGCATATATATTCGCATATTTAATCTTATACCTTTTTTTAAAATTAGCAGGTAGTAATCATATTCACTTTACTGTAGTAATACTACATTGTCTGCGTATATATTTGGATATTTAATCTTATACCTTTTTTTAAAATTCTGCTTCCATTTTAGGAAAATGTCATTTATATTCGTAAAATAAATAAATAAGTAGCTTATCTTATGCCCAAAATCTTCTTCTACCGATTTTGGACTCGTCAATTTGGAAACCAGAGCCTGTAATACACATTTTAAAAGAGCCCATTTACCTGCTTAAGTTTGGTTTCTGCAATAGAATTTCATATACAGTAGAAGAAAGAGCAAATAAATTTTCCTGCCTCTTCAATGTCCACTTCTTTATAATACACGTCTTTGACTTCAAATTCTTCTTCAAATACTGACATACTGTTTTGTCTGAGAAACGATCTCATTCATCACACATTATATTTCAAAGTTTGGTACATTTATATCTTAGTTAAATTATTGGACTTCGTTGCCAAATTTTCGAGGTGACATGGATAGGTTTTATTGTTTGTTGATGTTAAATGGGATGGGAATACCAGCCAAAATAACCTTCATGAATCAGTATGAACAGGACAATGACATACTTTATTTGAAATAGCATATAGTTTGAAGCTTTTCTAATGTTGAAACTACTTTCCTAAAGGTTGTTTTCTTTTTTGCCATTTAGTATGCAACGTACAGGAAACCTGGCCTAATTTCACTCAGCCTTCGATATCATTGTTCCATCGGTTAGTCAAAAACAAGTGAAAATCAAAGGGTCCAACGGTTATTCAAGAACAAGTGAAAATCATAGCTCAGATAAATGTCAACCTTTTAGTTATCTTTAAACACTTCACAAGAAGAGATTGTAGCAATTTAGGTGTTTATAACCACAAGGGCCTAAAGCACAGTATCGTCGATTTTAGCATGTACGCATGCTGCAGACATTTGCCAACCTTGTAGTCAACGAGCTGTAGCTGTTCTTTAGGCCCTGTTTGATCTAATGAAACATTCATATGAAGCTGTTTTCCTGGTATTCAGTTACATAAGGGCCCAAAGCACCATGTATAATTTTGTTTACTGTGCGCTGTTTATTTTTTATCTAATGTTGCCAGCATAATTTACTCTTGACATCACGTTCGCAAGTAGTACCTCTTAATGCGAAGTTCTTGCATATAAATTTTGATTTTAACAAAACATCTGTTTTTCTCTAAACTATCTTTCCCTGCTTTGTAACTTTATGGTTCTCTGCATCTCCAGGACTTCACACCAAGACTTTAATAACACCTAATCTCATTTTGAAGGCATTTTAGGTTTGATTTTATTGTAATAATTCTAAAGTTTTAATATTAAATTTGAATTTCCTGATTAGTAAAATGTATATACTACATCTTATGCAAATAGTGTATGAAATGATGAAAATGTATCTTACATTTATATAAACACTTTTCTGCACCAAATGTGCTGTTCATTAAAACAGTTTTAGTTGAATTTTAATTTCCCTAGCTTCTTGTTACTTAATACAGGCAAAGGAAATATTGTATTTTTCCCACCCAAAACTTTAAAATTCATATTTTACCAAAGAGCTGTCTTGAGGCTCCACTGAAGGCATTTCGGTGAAAGATTTTTGAGCGAGCTTATATGATCAAATAGCTTTTCGATTCTCTAGAAAATGGGTTGAACACTTTACATAAAGATAATGCATCTTTGAAAATAAAAACAACTTCCAGTTTTCTTCTGACTGCTTTTAAACGTTACTATATAGCTACAACATAAAAATCAAACGGAAACGAAATTGTAATGTCCTATGCAAAAATACTGTTGAAATATTCATATTTACTCAAACCTAATCACTTTGTTATGGTAATATGATTTTTCTCTTTGGACCCTGCATTTCACTGTATTGCTCCCATATTTAGGATTTCAGCTTAGTACAAAATATAAAGAAATTGTTGTAGAGACTTCCTAAATTGTGATTACTATATATATGAAGTATTTTTGTGCCCATGTTATTAGTTTTCAGAATTACCAATTTGGGTCATAGTTTATTTAAACTTTATTATTTAATATTTTTAACTGGTGCACAAAACATGTATTATCCAATATAGGTTACTCTCCTGAAAATTTAGAACTGGTAACTATGATTCAAAATGTAGTCCATGGAGTCAATTTTCAAGTAAAAAATTCTGAATGAAGAACATAGAAAACCTGAATACAAAGTTCATTGCGATGCTTTACCGAAATGGTGGGGACCAATAACAACTTCACTGTCACTATAAAATATTTTTATAGAAAACTGCAATTGCACGGCAGGTAAGGAGAAGTAAAATAAAAAATAAAGAAATAGAAAATAAAAATAGAAAATAAAGTGCAGCTAAAATGAAAATCAACACAAACGGTAAGCTATAATATCAGTTATTCTTTTTGAATATGAGAATGCAGATATCTCCCGCGTTAATTTAGCTGCTTATATTTTAAGGTATGTACAAATACATAGAGGCGTCATATTTTGGATCATTGGGGTTATAGCGGTGTCGTGCAATATTTAGTGTGTCGTGTTGCTACCGAACTCCAGAATGTTAGCTTCTGTTCTTTCGTGGCCTCCATAAATTGTGCAAAATTGTATAGCTGCTCTATTCTGGACAGGGTATAGCCACCTGTTGCTGTACATCCGGATTTATTCTAGTTGAATAAACACTAATAATAAAGCTATTAATCAGTTTCATATTATACTGGTCTGGGTCATTTGCAATGAATTAGATATTATTTCCCGTTGTTTCCGGTTACTTTGTTGAGATGTCCCTTGATTTTCCATTCACAAGCTTCCTACTTCAAAATAGTAGATGTAGATCTCTGACGTTCAAAGTTGGAAATCTTATCACTAATGATTGCATACGTTTTATACTACGTCAGATAAATGTTCAATACTTTTTAATGTGCAATCGAAATAAAAGAAAATATTTATATTAATACACTGCTGCTGGCGGATGACCAAATATTGATTCATCGGAAGGAAAATCAACTGAAAAAATCAATGTGTATTCTAAATATTATAGAAAAAAGTATAATTTTAAAATATCAGAAGGAAAAACAAAAATTGTGGCTTTTAAAGGAAATTATGATGTAAGATCAAAAAAAAATTTTTTTTAGGAAATAAGGTTTTAGAACAAATATCGAGTTTTAAATATTTAGATGCAACATAAGTTTTAGAAAAAATGCTGATATAGAAGAAAAAGTAAACAAATTCCGAGGAATATGTGGGACAATCCAAAGAACTTTTAAAAACAGAGTGAGATGGTATACAAAAATGAAAATGTATAAGGTAATGGCTATTCCAACTTTACTGTATGGAAGCGAATCCTCAGTGCCAACACAAAAGGATTTAAATAAAATACAGACTGCAGAAATGAAATTTTTAAGAAGTGTTAAAGGTTGTACAATATTGGACAAAATAAGAAATGAGGATATTAGAAAGGAATTAGAAATCGAGCCAATCCATGACAAAATATCAGAACGAAGGCAACAGTGGCGTGAATATATATTAAGAATGGAGGATGGAAGATATCCAAATGCAGTATTAAACTATAATCCAAAAGGAAGAAGAGACAGAGGACGACCCAGGAAACGCTGGAGTTCTATGAAGCCGGAACGGGCGATATGCTTAAACTATGGAGTGAAGAAGAAGAAAGAAGAAGACTTTTTAATGCTTAAGTTTTCCATTATTGATAGTTCTTCATTTACCTTTATGCTAGATAAGGAATGAAAGGAACTAAAATCCAGTTTTGCCTCACACAAGTCCCTAAAGAATTGCTGGACTATAGCTACTGATTGTACTTAAATACAATATTTTGTAGACTCTTGTGTGTAAACAAAAGCATGTAGAACAATGGAGGAAGAACTTAAGTTGGTGTAACACCCAGCATTGGCTGACTTGCAAATGAACTGATTTAATTGACACAATGTACAGCTCGTTGCAGCATTGGTTATTGTCACATCGGCGATCGCGCAAGTATGTCTGAGAAAGTAACAAGCTCTCAAACTCAGCCACTGGCTGACGTCACACAGATAAATCAGGTTTTCATGAGAACTGAACACGCGATCAAGGACAGCTGATGTCAGGAAGCGAGCTGTATTATTATTAAACATGTAGTATTATTACTGAAATTCCAGAGGATCTAATTCCACAAGGATCTTCTACGCCCGGCTCCATATACTGACGTAATGCAATCAGTAGTGAGTCAGTAGAGATATGACAAAGTCAGAGCAGTAAATCAGTAGTGAGTTGCACAGTTAGTGTGTGAACAGAGTGGTGTTTCGAGCCTACTGTGGTACATTCCAAATTCCTTTATAAGGAGGTGGCAGGCCGCCGAACTAACACGCGACAGTAAGTGAGGCTCCGGGTGGGCGATCGTAGCCATTAACGTGTGAATATCGGAGTATTGTTCGGGTTTGGCGTGTAGATATATTAGATGTGGTTGTGTGTATGTCAGAAAATTATAGCAGCAGAAAAGGCGCGTGTTAAAAAGACAAACAGATATTGTAGAGGAGTTTCAAAGTGTTGGATTTGGGTAAAAGAAAAGTTGGTTTTACAATGATTTAGTGACAAATAAATTAGTTTTCAAGGGAAATCTTTGCGTCTTTTGTCACATTGTACTTGGAGCCTTATGAGATAAGTATAGGCGATGTGCTTTTCTCTACCAGAACCTAATTAAGTTTGGAATTAGGTATTATACATCTCTCTTTCTAATATTACCCATCCTAGTCGCTGCAGTCACTTAATTTTGATGGATTTTTTTTTTTTCAGAACCTGTGTGGCCCAGGTACCAGTTGCCTTAATACTTATCCAGCACCTTGTACAAGTTTTACACATTTCAATATTCAGAGATCCGCATGCGACTTCTTAGATTGTTTGCATAAATAATTACCATTTCTATCTTATTTTCTCGATCTCCATTCTTACTTGATGAGTACAAATATATTTTATAATATTAGTATTCCCTACTTTGATACTCCTAAAGTTGTTGACCGCGCCATGGCTGAATGGTTGGACTACTTGGCTCTCACCGAGGTTCGATCCCAGGCGACCACAAAGTGAGATTTTTGGTGGACAACATGGCTTTGGGACGGGTCCTCCGGTTTCCCCCGTCAGAATTCCACCAACTGCTCCATTATCATCTTTCCTATCATTCATCTCGCCCTCATATATACGAGGGTGGATCAAAAAGTAATGCCTCCTATTTTTTTCTCTTTTAATTGCCAAGAAAATTGAATCCAATTTGCAAAGCTTGAAAACTACAACATTGACGATTAATTTGTCACTATTAAATACAATCTTCGTCCTTTTCCACAGGTTTGGTCCACCTTTTAAATAGGGCATGTATTCCAGTGTGATAAAACACACGGTCTTGCTTCCTAAGCCATTGACTCACGGACGTTTTCACAGCCTCCTCATCTTCAAAATGAATCCCAAGATGAGCTTCCTTTAGTGGCCCGAATAGATGGTAGTCTGATGGTGCCAGGTCAGGGCTGTATGTGGGACGAGGTAAGACTTGCCATCCCAATTTCTCAATTTCTGCAGTGGTGTGGTCTCCCATCGTCATGCAAAAGAAGATCATCCACCAGAGATATTGTTGGGCGAACTAGGCGAAGATGTGCTTTCAGCTTTTTGATAATTCTGACGTATTGGACGGAATTTATTGTGCATCCCTGCTCCAAAAAATCAATCATAAGCACACGCTCTGCATCCCAATACACTGTCGCTATAACTTTCCCTGCCGAACGCTGAGTTTTGATTTTTTTTTTTTTTTTTTTTTTTTTAGGTGACGTTGTGTGATGCCATTCCATTGACTGCCACTTTGATCCAGGTTCAAAAAAATTAACCCATGTTTCATCTCCAGTAACAATTTATCCAGAAACTCCTCTCCTTCCAAATTGAAGCGCTGCAAGTGTTCGGAGGCTGTTGGCTTGCTTATTTCTTTGTTTTGGGTAGTTAACATTCTTGGTACCCAACGTGAAAAATGCTTTGAGTAACCCAGTTGCTCGTCATCACACTGCCTCTACTGAGGGAGGTAATGAGGCACAATTCACCTGTTGTTACCCGGCGATCACCACGAATGATGTCATCGACTCGCTGAATGTTGCATGGAGTCACTGCAGCCACTGACCTGCCGCTTCGGTTTTCATCTGCCAATGGTGTTTGCCCTTCAGCTTCATTAGAGTGACGAACCCATCGTCTAACAGTGCTGACATCCACCGTTGCATCACCATACACATTTTTAGCCTTTCGTGAATGCGAATTGGAGTTTCGCCTTCCGCAGTCTAATACGAATGTCGATTCAGCCATTTTGCAAGAGGATGCAGTGCTGCCACCTGTTGACTTAGGACGTTACTACTACAGGGGATTGGAGAAGGTTTGAGGAATTGCGCCAAATTCAAAATTTTCACTTAACTTACTTATTTAAGGGAAAAAATAGGAGGCATTACTTTTTGACACCCCCTCGTATCATACAGTTTCTTCACCTTCACTCCAGACATTGGGCTGATCGCCTATCCTGGTTCTCTGTCGGATCCAGATTTTCGGTTCCTCAGGCCCGCCCTTATAAAGGATAGTGGAATCCTCTAAAACCACGATATTGGTACAACTAGGGTAGTTAAAGAAGGAGAATGTAATTGCAGAGTTATTATTTCCTAAAACATTTTTATTTGATATAAAGTATTGTGACGTTGTGGGTTCGTATAATTAAAAGTCCAATTTGCCGAAATTCTAAATGTTCTTTATTTCCGTAGAAATTCACTGCACAATTCTCACGTAACAACATTTCATCACATATACAACACAATCTTCCAAGATCGATGACAGTAACAGTGTTCTGATCAGCTCTCATTACAACACTTCACAGCTGTTTACTGCTTACGACACCTCTTGGCGAGTCGCCGCTCCCTTAAATACCTCACTGATAATTTGAGAGATTTCTGGAACAAACAAGGGCATACTCCTTATCTCCATGCTCTATGTGTACACAAGCCGCGCTATCGCGATCGGTTTCGAGACAGTATTTATTCATTAATTGAGGTAGATGTTCTCTCGTCAGATTTTTTGAAGATCTATATGGATTACAGAAATGGTTATAAAATAGTTGATACCTTAAAGGTGATATATTTTTATACCCTACGTATATGATATTTATTAAATGGTTTTCATCTGTCCAAATATAAAAATTAAATTTTAATACATATCAGAGATATTTCTTAGGTTCATTTGAAGATTAGAAGGCTATTTAACCCGTGTCAATGAAAATCTTAAGAGATTTATAACCTTCATTGCCAGCTAGAGCTCTCTGTCACGAAGATAGAGATTGGGGTACAAATTCTATGAAAGTGGATAAAAGATAACAGGTGTGCTTTCTCTCCAAAGTACAACAATTGCATTAGATATAGAATGATTGTAATGCGACTCCTTGTATATGTTAGTTTTTAAAATATTTACAAGGATAATACAAAAATGTGCAATTTTTATCTTCAATTTTTTTTTTTTTTTTTTTTTTTTTTTTTTTTTTTTTCCCTGGAGGCACATATTATTCGGAATAAAATACGTGACTGCAGCCATTTTCTCATCGCTGCATACAATTTTGGTTGCAGTTATTCTTCGTGTCGTCTTATAGCCTCAGTCTGATCCCAGAGAGATGGTCGTTGAACCCGTGTCAGTATTTAACAACTTAAAACATCTAGTTCTTGACTGACGAATAAGGACCACGTGGAAGCGAAAGTGTATGCAGACACTTGTTTTCGTTGTAATTTCAGCTTAAAAATTTGAACTCAATTTTATATATTAATTTGATAATAGTGTTTTGTAAACATCACTAATGGGGCTAACTAAAACGTTCTATATGCAGAAGTGAGCAAAAGTTCCATCTGTGACATTATAAACAATGATATTTTGTTGAGGGCAAGCACTCAAGTGCTAAATAACAATTATTATCACACAATGCTCCTTTCTGACTTCGCTTATATAATTTAGCACCGTAAATTACAGCATGTCTTCCGGATGACTAACAACATTAAATGTACAAATTTATAAAGCCATTTCTGACAGAATGGCTTTATTCCAAAGGAGAAAATAGAGGGTAATAAAGCTAAAACGGGGCGCTACTATTTTAATTAAAATTTGCCTTGACAATAAACAATACGAACGCGCACACACTTGGACAGAGTGAGGGAGGGGGAGAGAGAGAGGGAGATCTGTTAATTAATTCATTCCCCCTAGTTCATGATATGAAAATTATTTAATGAGCTAAAAAGCTTTGTGTGATTTTAATCAAGCATTGGAATGATGAAGAGTGATCCGCTGCTAATATTTAGTTACAGAGAAACATTGGGATTCGACGCTAAAAGATGAACGTCGTACGCATGCCCCAGCTAAGGAGGGCAGTTTGAAACAACTTAAAGATATTGGCACTGTCATTTTCTGTGCACACTCAAAATATTAAATAGATAATGCTTCTGAGAAGTCATGAGAATCTATTTGAAAGTAAATAAAAATAAAACAGATTTACGTTTTTCAATATTAATAAAATCCAATGCATATAAAGAAGCAAGAGTAAATTAATGTCAAGGTATGCTGCATTAAAAGTACGACGAAAGAAATTGTCTTTTATAAAATACTACAGTAGTGGACAAATTATTAGAAATAGAGAAAAATATTTTATTTTTTGTAATTAAAGACAAAAATACAATACACAGGATAGCACTGTGATACTGAATGTTCAGGAAAAGCATTTTAATATTTATTGTGACCTCCCATAGCTTTAATTAAGGAAAAAACTCGTCTGGGCATCCCTTGGATTAAGGTGTTGCACAAATCACGAATATCATCTTCTCTCCATATGGAAACACTGGAAATTTGGTAGTAGGACTGTTTGCTTTCTCATTCTTTTGCAGAATACGCCACGGAGTTTCAATTGGTTTCATGTATGGACTCTTTCCTGGCCAATTCAGTTGAGATATTCCATGTGTTTTGAATTTCTCAGTGACACTTTTTGCTCGATGGCATGGCACTCAATCTTACATGAAAATACCATCTCATGATGGAAACCATTCACTGTACATAGGTACATATAACAAAGTTGCTTATCACTTCATTGTACTTAGCAGCATTCATATTGCCCTCTACAAAGTGCAAAGTCCCCGGTCCATAAGTTGGGATACCTCCCCACACAGACGCTGCACCAAACACTTCTGCTTCAGTTGCTCTCCACGACTTCTTCTCACATAATTAGGGTTATCTTCCTCCAAGAATCATAGGATTCATAACTGAATATCACCAAAAATTGCAAACATGAAAATTATTGTTGTTCTTTTAAAAATAAGTTAACTTAAGCAATTTCTTTTATATCAATAAAATGACTATTTTGATATAACAAGCTTGAATTTCGCTAAAAAAATGTTGTAAATTTATTTTTTTCCTTTAATTTATTTAATTATAATCTACTGGATTTTAATTGTCTTTTCCCATTTTTCTGGACTCCTATCTTTGTGTTTTATAGCCCAGAGTAGCCATTTCTTTTTCATGACTGGAGACAGTTTCTGTTCTTTAATTGATTGCCTTACCTTTAGATCAGCATCAAACATTAGTCTGCAAATTGTTCTTCAATTAACCTCAGCTCCATGTTCTTTGGCAACCCTATAAATTTGAGTTGAAGTTAATCGCCTATTTTGGCGTGCTTTTCTTAACAAAAGTCTTTCAAAAACATCTGTAGTGGCCCGTTTTCTGCCACACCTACAATGCCGTTTTGTTGTTGGACTTTGATTTTCTTTGATCTTTTTGGCAAACCTGCTCACATAGCCAATGCTAATACCAACCAATTTACTTATTTATGTTAGTGAATGAGTTGTTTGTTCCAACAGCACTTCCACTTTGGCCCGTTTCCTTCGAGAAACAAAACTGGTTTTACCTATCTTCACACTAGGCTGAAAACTTTCTTTGTCATGTGGTAAGCTGAATGAAACATCTGTCTAGAAGCTGAAACCAGCCCCCATCACATTTTTTACCCATCCAGCCACTTCTTAAGGGATTTGGTACCCAACAAAAAGGTTACCTGAAGAATGGGAAGGCAAATAAAGAGAAAAACGGAAGGAGAACCAACCAAACGAAAAGTGTGCATAAAATATAATAGTGCCACATATTGTTTCACATATCATATCATATTGCCCATGTGTCATATAAGCATGATAAGATGTCTGAGTATCGGGAAATGCTGAAAATTTATGAATACCACATAAAATGGAGCTACCTCACATAACTAAATGTGAATACAATTAAAATAAAAATGTGTGCTAGAACACAAGATTTGCTAATAATTTGTCTACTACTGTAGATTGTTTGTAGCAAGAAGGACTAAATAATTTAATTCTGGCAAGCGCTATTAACTTTAGCAAAAGTAAAGTGAAAATATTTAAGAGTACTATAATTGCACATTTATAAAATAACTTTTCTTTGCATAGTTTTTGTATATCTGGAAAGATAACAATTAAATAAATATGAGCACAAGTATGTTGATTAGAATAAAATTTAAGACATACAAAGCACATTATGAAATGCTAAAGAAAATGGAGGAAAGGAAAAGATTGAGAAAAAATTCCTAAAATGCCACTGAGAAAAGTTCAGGCTGACAAACTTGAATGTAGTTAAGTTGATACAGGATAATTAAACGGAAGAAGGATAATACCCTACTGAATATAGTTTATTTCTGTATCTGACGTTAAAAGCATCCTAATCATCCCAAAACAATATTATACAATAGAAAGAAAAAGCGATTTTTAAAGTGAGAAATGTGACTCAAGATCCAATAAAATTTAAATACTTTTCATCAGAAGCCATAGTATGGTTTAACTTACCTGAAATTCATAGTAGAGCCTTAATTAAACATATTACGTGTAATAGGAATCCGTCCCTTAATAATAAACATCTGTAGGAATATTTTATAAAAGAGAATGTCAGAAAAAAGTAAATTATAAAATGTCAAATGAGTGCAAAATGTCCAATCTTAGATAAAGGTGTATGTGTGTGAGAGACAGAGAGAGAGAGAGAGAGGGAGGGAGGAAGGGAGAGAGAGCAGCATATCTGAAAAAAGGAAAGTCGATGAAAGGACATGCTTGATATTGAAGTTAAGATCCACGCAATAGAGAATTTTGAATTTTTCATAAATTACTAATAATTATGTCTAAAATGCGGTATAATTATCATATTTATGACAAGTGACAGGTATATCTTGAATCTTACCGCATCTGTGAAGTCTCCTTCATTCTGGTTAACCTTAAAATCCTGGTAAATCGCGAGGGAAAATTTCACTAGATAAATCTCTTCAAAACGCACAATTTATGTTAAATAACTTTCGTTTGGAGTTTGCAATTAAAAATTAATAATAACCTAATATTTTCCATTTTATCAGATCTTGTGTGAAGAGAATTTGATTGGTTATCTCAGTATAAAGTAAACTAATATTTTTTCTCAATTTGGAAGTCAAAGTGAAATGATTCCATAAAACATTTGGTTGCATTTAACACAAACATTTTACTAAATATTTCTTGTGAGTGGTTTGCGTTTAAAAATGCGTATACTGTTTCTAATGGGGAATGCAAAGAGAATGGAGCTTAAATGCAAATTCGTAGCAGCCAGCTCTTAAGATATTGAAAACTGAAGAATAAATAATTTAAATATTTTGTACAAATGTGAGTTGCAAACTTCGTCATATCAGATATGTTTTACTATTTTGTAAAACTTGCTTGCTCTCAAGATAGAACTCGGGAAGCTGGGACACACTTGAGTTTACAGAGATTTGATTTTAGCTTTTGCAAGCTGAATGCAGACAAGTTGAATGGAGTTCAATTATAGCTAGCGACAGAGGCCGTTGTTAAAACAATAGCAGGGGACCATTATGCCTTAGAGTTTAGCGGACAATGGTGATCAAACACACCTCCCACTTCACACTCCGGGAGGGAAAGAGGGCTAGGGATTTAAGAGGGGAACTTTGTCATTTAGTTTCCATGTCATGACAAATCTCTTTTGTTCATGCCCCGCGACTTCAGATGTAATAAAATGGGTCATATTATGTTGGAAAGTTTTAAGTTACATATTACATTTCAAATTCCTTGCTCATTGCCACTCCCCTCCCTTTTGTTCTGTAGTATAATTCTGCTCCATGCCCACTGTGTGCATCTATGTAAATTACTTTTGTTCCATTAAAAACAAATGACTAAGAAATAAAGCGCAGTGTGCTTCCGGTTCATTGAGCTATGCTATTTACACGCCCCGAAGGTAAAGTTTCCTTTCAACTATTTTTGTATACTATCTTTAATAACTTAAGCAGTCCACCAAACAATATATTAAGATATCATCTGTCTATAGTTCGATAAAATTGACCGAGAGGTATGGCTCAGGCGGTTTTACCTGTGTCCCGCATTCCGAGGTCCGGGTTCGATTCTCGTGGCCTGCCTACGTGAACCATTTGTATATCTTCAGCAGTTTTCCCGGATTTTATGTCCATTGTAATTTCAAATCATCCCACATCTGGTTTCTTTCAGAGTAGAAGTGTCAGCGGGTGCCTCGGCGTTGCATGGCAGGATTATATGATGATGATGATGATGATGATGATGATGATAGTTGGCGCTACAGGTCATGTAGACCCTTGGCGTCCCTAACCACCTTCTTCCATTCTACTCGGTCCTCTACTTTTCTTCTCCAGCCTTTAAACCCCAACTTTCTCAAGTCGTCTTATACATCATCTATCCATCTTTTCCTGGGTCTTCCTCTTCTCCTTCTGCCATCCAGCTTTCCTACGAATATCTTCTTAAATATACTGGTTTCCGGCATTCTCTGCACATGGCCAATCCAACTAATTCTTCCTTGTTTAATTTTCACTACTATATTTGGTTGTCCAAATAGACACTGTAACTCCAAGTTAGTCCGCATTCTCCATCCGTCCAGCTCCTTTATCACTCCAAATATATTTTTCAGGATCTTCCCTTCCCACCGTAATAACCATTGTTCTTCTCTGGTTGTCAACACCCAGCTTTCTGAACCATACATTACTATTGGTCTCAGTATAGTTGTATATATTTTAATTTTAGTATTCCTACTAACGTTCCTTGATTTAAACATATTCTGCAAGGAATAGAAACATATGTTACCATTTGCTATTCTTTCTTGAATTTCCACTGATGTTTACTACCTATCGTTACTATAGATCCCAGGTATTTAAATTTTTCCACTCTTTGGTATTCTTTCTCATGTAATTTAACTGTAGGTTCTCTTCTTCTTGCATCATCCATGGGAGGATTATATGCTCCTGGTAAATATTTCCTCCTTTGGTGAGACGGTCTCCGATCTCAGGGCCGGCCTGGTAGGCCATTTCAGGACCACGGTCAACTGGTACTGTGAACCGTACTAGACTGTCGAGGACTTTACAACCCTGCCCTTTGCACTGTTTCACCTTGTGACGACCACCCTCTGCCTCCTCTCGCCTAATCCTTCTAATAGACCAAGTTTCGTCCTCTGTGCCGAATCCCCTCACTAGCATAGTCCAGGCCAGTATACACAAATTTCATACCTACGTTTTACAGCTTACAAAGATGTGGCATTGAGATTAACTGCAAAGTCCATATTACTCATATAACATTCTTTAATGTTGAAGTAGTTCAAGACACCTATTTTCTAAATATAAGGCTAAATATTTGCATAAAATAAATATTCTTCAGATATTTTGCTCATAAATAAAAAGTATATTTCAAACACTTTAATAATAATCTGTAGCGAGATTAATTACTACAAATGCGATGTTTAAAGACACAGATTTATAAGCCGCAACTTGTAGCACTCTGTGTGTCGCAAGATTTTATGGAGCTGACGCTGAGATGACGGTGTTCTCGGAGTCTGCGGTGAAAGTGGGGAACGGGATTATTCTCACCTGATGCCGTCCCGCGTTTTTAATGAGGTTTTGGGTTGTATTCAGCCCACCGGGAAGACGATGAAGCCACGAGCTGCTACATTTTTCCGATCTGAAATCTTCGGTTCAGATCGGGCACTCAGATGTTTCGATGTACCAGGGCTATTCAATAAAGAATGATAATAATTTTTACGGTCATAAATTTTCGCGATCGGGTTTGGGAGTACCTCGCCCGCTCGACGCCTCGGAATCAGACTCATGCTCTCTGGCAGGACGTCTTCCCTGCGCTCTATCGGAGGGGGTGGTATTAGGAGCTGTTTCTGTAGCCTTAGGTGGACGTGTGTGTTTTGCCAGTGATACCGTCGGCAAATCCGCAGGCTTGCGCACGACCTCCGCAAAGGTAGGCACACCACGTGCTGAGTTGTACCAGAAGCAGCAGGCTGCACTGGTACAGCGGGGGCAGTTTTCTGCCTAGGGGATGCTGGTGCTTCCTTTGATTTGATTATCTGCTTTTTTTAGTAGATTTGTATATTTTAGCTACTGAGAATAAAAATAGTTATACTGACTTACTTAATCTGCTATTATTTCTTGCACGATATTTTATCTTCAAATTGTGATGAGGTAAACAAACGCAAAAATTCAAGATCGAGCTGTATTAAATGATTTAACACAAACTGTGGTATTTGTGATTCTTCAAAGTTCTTGTATATTGTATCCTCTCGTATTTGTAATGCATGTCATTTATCTATATTGTTCTGATGATTTTAATTACTGCTTCAAGTGTCTTGGGTTAAACTTTTAAACGCCTGCAAAGAAATACAATAGCCTAAAGCTATAGAAGCAAATTATACAATCTGTAGTAGGATATTATCAAAAGCACGAGGGATTTTTAATGATTAATTACTCTCACCTCTTGAAGAATTTTGCTAGATTTCTTTACGAAATTCCTTGGCTGCTCAGGGATTAAGATTCATTATCTTCAGGGCAAAGTCGCAGTAAAGAGGGGATACAGGATGATATGCAAATAAAACAACGGCAATTCTCTTTTACTCATAAAATTGTTATTTCATTTGTAGATAAATTATTTTTAAAACATTGTTTTTAACACTGAACGAACAAATAAATTCATCATCGTTAACATTTTCCCGCCTCGTTAGCGTAGATGGTAGCGTGTCTGCCTCATGTTCAAGATGTCCAGAGTTCCAATCTCGGTCAGGGTGAGTTACCTGAATAAGGTTTATTCGGGGGTTTTCCCTTGTTGTATAACTCTAAGCTCCATGGATCCTGGACTCATTTGAGCATCACTTCACCCAATTTATTCACCGTCCGATATGACTTAACGTTGAAGGACGTAAATTATGTAAAAAAAATCGTAAACATTACTTGTTCTTGCAACTTTGAAAGATTGTTTTACAAAATATCATGCACCGTATTGTTTCTGCATACTTGCAGACGATATCACGCACGTCCGTACTGTTCGGAATCTCAATACAGAATGACTTAACGTCCTTTTTCATATTTCTATCTAGACATAACACTTCTATGAGGTCCAAGCATCTACCAATTTCATCCCTTCTAGGAGACATTGATTTTATTCTCTGTTGCCCTTGACAACCAACTATTTCATTGCATTTACAGTCTGCCTTATCTACTACATATTGTCACCCAATTATCGGAAGGCACGACCAACTGACAGCTGAGTGGGGGACATGAGGCATTTAGGCCACGCCTACCCATTTATCTTGTGGCGTTAACGGAGGGGAGGTTTGGGAGGGTATCGCAGGCCACTATGCCGTCTCTTTCCCCTCCCCCTGACTTCTGGAACAACCAGGATATTTCATCTAACCCGGAACCTTCTAGATTGGCCAGTTGGTCCTATATAAGCGACGCGCCGGGCTGGAGGAGAGTTCAGTTCTTGGCGAGCAGCCGTGAAGAGCGCAGTACTAGCAAACGGACTGGAAGACTGCGTACGTGTATCAGAGGAGCTGTACGAAACTGCGAGTGAGGAGTGGACCTGTAACAGACGAACTGGTGGATTGTAATTGTGTGCGCTACGTAATTCTATGTAACCGGCAAGTGTTCCAACTGTAATTCGGTGGAAATAAAGAACATTTTGACTTTGTGCAATTGGCCTTTGAATTCTACGAACCCACAAAGTCACTATAGTCTCGGTAGCGTAGATGTTAGCATGTCTGCCTCACGTTCAAGAGGTCCCGAGTTCGAATCTCGGTCAGAGTGAGTTAAGTAGATAAGTTTTTTTTCGTTTTTTTTCCCTTATCCTTCAAGACGAATATCGGGTAACTCTAAGCACCATGGACCCTGGACTCATTAGAGCATCATTTCACCCAAATCATTCCCCGTCCGATATAACTTAACGTCGGGGCAAACGTAAATTGCAGGGAATATATATATATATATATATATATATATATATATATATATATATATATATATTCTTTCCTTTCCCATACACCACTCAAACACTCTCAGTTATGTATTACATAAATGTTTTAATACTTTCACAAATTTGATCATAATATTCAATAAAAGTTACATAGAAATCCTACAAAATTAATAATTATTCCTTTCCCTTCTGAGGATCAAATTCATTCGAACTAAGACTGGGCAATGGTTAAAATGTTTCGGGCTTAAAAATAGTGAATTTACATGTATTTTCATCTGCTGAATTAAAAAAAACCACCATAAAAGTGATAGCTTAGCTCTTGTTGTGAAGATTAAGTGACATTTCAGTTTTTACAGTAAAGATTTTAAATCTAAGGGACTTTTTTGGGAGTTGGCACACTTATCAAAAAACAAAACAATCAGAGAGAAATTTTGGGAATTGAGTGATGGAAAAGTAAAGGAAGGCATTTTTGTCGGACCATAAATAAGAGAACTTGTATAGATCCTGATTTTGACCAAGTTTTGAAGGGGGAAGAAAAGGAAGCTTGGGAAGTCTTCAACGGTGTTGTTCATGCATTTTTAGACAACAAAAGAGATGGCAGCTACAAGCATTTGGTAACAGTGCTCCTGCAAAGATACCGTAACATTGGATGCAACATGTACCATAAGATACATTTTCTCCACTCCCACGTAGCTGTGGAGCTGTTAGTGATGAACATGGGGAGAGATTCCATCAGGACATTTCTATTATAGAACATAGATATGAGGGCCGTTGGAATGAAATAATGCCTGCGGATCACTGTTAGTCTTTGACGAAGTCTACAGGCCACCACATGATTCACTTCAGACACGACTATCTGGGAATTATTTTTCCAGAAGTTTAGAAACCTAATTATGTAATAACTAGTTGAAAAAGAACAAATGCATTTTCATTGTTGTTAGCATGTATGTAATTAAAATATATCATTTTCTCTCAATCCGTTAATGTCTAATACTTCCACCTTGTGTATATCATAGAAACTAGAGCTAATAAAAATTCTTCATTGTCATATTTGTCTTTCTCAGCCAAAAATTAGTAGGAAGTGCCTCATGAAGTGCTCGAATCATCTTTTTTTTTTTTTTTTTTTTTTTTTTGCTGCCCAGTGTAATCAGCCCTAAAATACCGTTTCAAACCATCCTCAAGGATTTCAATTGCCAGCCATGTAGTAATGCATAAATGGCAGTGTAAGCCTATAGCTCCCCCTGACCGAAATTCACAGCCACTAAATGGTAACAAAGTTTAGGCTCAGGATGGGTTAATTCACAGGAATGCCGAATTTCTGCTCCAACCAAAACAGTACCCTTGGAAGAGTGGTGATAGAAACGACAGTTTTGGTAAAGATATCGCAGATGTGTTTATGGGGTTGGCTGTACCAGAACGCCAGTCTTACAACAAAGTTTCTCGGCAAGACAACAGATTGGCTGGCACATCAGGTCTACTAAGATTTCATTAACAGCCATCACGATATACGGGAACCGCAGTCTGTAACCATCTGCTCCCTCTTCCGGTTCCCGTGGGAGGTGAGTGCAAGAATTGCCTAGAGTTGAATACTGTTTGTGCGTGAGTAACAGTAGACTGACCGCAAGTAAGGCTAGAGCCCAAGGAGGAAGCGGTTCATACGGAGCGTAAATTACAAACACTGGGGAGGAAACTACCTCTAAATAATCTGACGCAAATCACAAAGCAGGCCCAAAGGCAGATGTTGCCACTCTATACTCCCTTCCCACACTGCTGCTTAGTGATTCGTAACTTAACTTATAATTACTTCATTACTTTCTATCTATAAAGTTGAGGGGCATCAAAACTTATTTCCAGAATTCAATGAAAGTATTTAAGACCAAAGATGTTTCAACCAAATGTGCTTCTAACAAGAAACTTCTTATTTACATGCAGGTTTCTGCAAGGAGAATTTTCAGAAATTTTGCACTGAAACGTAATTTTATATATTTGAAGTTTAAGAAGATGCAACACAGAAATGCAATTTGGGTTTTGCCAAATTAGCAAACGCTTTAATTTCAATATTTTCAACAAATGTTTAGTTGTCGACTTATATTTTAAATCTGAAGTTTGCTATTCCATATATGATTCTCCATAGAGTACCACTTTAAAATAAAGCGCAGCTTTTTAAAATTCTATGTCATTTCTTAAATCACAAGACACATGTGATAGCGTCAAATCAAGTAAATTTAATTTTTAATCTTTTTTTGACATTTCTAATTTTGTGGAAACTTTAAGTAGGTTTAAAATAAATAAGTTATATTCCACTGTAAAGAAAGAGTCATGTGGTAAATTTAATTGCTTATGTTTTGGGAATGTTCATGACAAAGTTCTGAGGAACTGTATGAGAACTACGTTGTATGGAATATTTTGAAATTGTTAATAATAGAAAACAAAATTTCAAATTTTAAAAGTAATAGATTTTACTTTGGATTTTTCACCTGTATTATATCAAATAAAATAAAGTTTTGTAACAAAAACTCAAAACATATCTCTAAGTATTTTTAAAATAAAAAAGCCTACGAATATCAATTCTTGGGAGGTTTATAACAAATGCTAATGCAATACCACCTGAAAGTAATGAATCAATAGTATTTCCAAACTGTGTATATTTCTGTTATTTATTTATTTTTTGTGTATTTGCAGTTTGCAGCTGTCATTTTTCTGCTACGGCATTCATCTCGTAAAATGAAATGTTTTAAAGTCAAAAATGCCTATTTAATTAGTCCTATACATTTAGCCTAAGCACGGTATAGAACTAGAGACTTCAATTTTCTCAATTCCTTCTTCTTACGTTTAAGAACTCAAAACAGAGGAAGACAGCTTTGAGAGTTGTGACGTATTTCAGCCGGAAGCGAGGCCTGCAGTGTGTGTGACGTGAGGCAAGAGTCGTGCAGTACCAAGTTGTCTATGTAAATGGCGCTGCGGTACAGAAGCTGAGGGTTCAGTCGGGTGTAGCGCACCCGATGACAACAATGCAGCTGCCACGTATCAAATGGAACTGTTAAACTTAGAATGTGACGATTTATTGAAGGACCAATATACACACAAGAAAGACTTGGCTGATTTTTACAAGAATGTCCCCCAAACCAGATCTCCGTGGTTTTATTCACTTGCCACACGGGCATTGTGTGTGTTTGACTCGATATATATGTGCGAACAATTTTTATTCTGTTATGAAATTAGCTAAGTCCAAACCCCGAAGTAATTTTTGGTCCACAATCTAACATAGAGCCTTCCATTACAAATTTCCCAGACATTACCTCCCGATATTGATAAACTAGTTAAAGAAAAACGAAGCAGAAAGTGTCGGAAAATGTCCACGTAATTTTGCTCTGAGTGAGTCTCCTCTAATTTGCAAAGAAAGTTGCCTTATGCTTTATTTATTTACTTTATAACATGCCTGACCTTCAGATAAACTACGAGTTGAAGTTTTATATATAGTCTCATACCATAGAGACAAAATATAATTGTTTATAAACTGTGACCAATTGTGTAATTAAAGCAGACAGCATTAAGATTACAACAACCAAGATGTAAGTTGTAAACATTATTAATACCCCATACGTTTCCTGTCTTTCTTACACTGTCGGAACCCCATCACAAACTATTTCCTTGTTCTTTGGCAGCAGATCCCAGCGCAGTGACTCACACGCTGACCTGCCTTTCGTTCGGGAGCATATTTGGCGGTTAGAGCTGATGGAGATGACGTCACACCGCCACTATCTGTCTTCCCCTGACTCAGAAGGTTCCTTGAACTCTATTTATTCGCATGACGTGTGCTTCTGAAGTGCAAGTTTAAAAAATGCTGCGCACAAGTGAAAATATATTGTGCAAAATAACTGAAATTATTTCCCATTACTGTCACTAGAATAGCTAAACGCTTAAATACGAAATATATAACAGACAAAAACATAAGTGTTGGTGAATACTCTATATGGCATATTTATATCTTTGTTGAGCTGAGAGAAAACTTAGCTAATAATCTGGTATGCTGTACTAAAATGAGTTTCTATACACCTTTACAAACTTATTTTTACTTATTTTACTTTGTTTTTCTCTATCCACTTCACGATAATGGAGACAAATATTTGCAGAAATTATTTTACAGCTAATTTTCTTGTCTGTACAAAGGAAAGAAGGGGATGCAGTTCACTTTAAGTGACAGTAAAAGCTTCTAACGTAAGTTCGCTACGCGTTGACTGAATTTTCCTTCTATATGTATCATCTGGAGGTACAAATTAATAACATTATATTTAAGGAATGTATAAATATTGGAAAACTAAACAGATACATTGAATATTTCCGAAATAGTTCACGCTAAAGGAGAAGGTACTTGATATAAATTTTACGCTTTATAGTTTTTATGCAGTAAGAGTTTGTCTATCTCTCACGTATTTTGACTTATGTACAGTAATTTACAATGAAGAGAAGTTCTAAGGTTCCCCCAGAAAATTCAACATTTCTACACAATTATAATACGGGATGAAGTGTCATATTCTCAATGTTAATTGATGCACCATTCTTCAGATAGCTGTTCAAGATATCTAGCTGAATTTTTCACACATTTAATAGGACATCAACGGTTAACTGATGTAACAAAGTCAAAGTAAAATAATGATTTTAAATATTTCTAAATTTTAAGTGGAAAATAATCGGTTTTGAGTTAAAAATTATTTAAGTTTCCTTGATATCCAAAACCTCTCATTAAAGACTTCCATAAAGCTTATTTACCTACAAATTTGTAATAAAAATTGAGCACTCTGTACCAAAACTTTCATCATTAATGGCATATTGTGGAGATAATTATTTGCTGTGGTAGACTAAAACATATATGCAACATAACTTTTAATTATAATTTTAAACGTTTTGCAATTTGTGTACTTATATGAAACCCATAAAAATGAGAGCATGATCTGAAATATTCATGTGCAAGTAATATCCATATTTGAAAAAAAAAAAAAAAAAAAAAAAAAAAAAAAAAGGATTCACAAAAATTAACCAGTTAATCCCCCTGAATGTTTTGAATTTTAAAGGCCTGTTAGTTAACTGAAGGTTTCAGAAAGATCCTTGGTGGAACTGGCTTTTTAATATCACCCCCTATTTGTACACGTGTAACTTACAAACAGGATGCGCCGCCAAGCTAGAGTTCTTGTGTAAAAGTAAACCAAAGGCTGGAGGAATCGAAAGAGGGGGGGGGGTATAAAGTAAAAGCATGATTTGAGAGCAAGGGAGGGAATATGAGTACATATGAGTAAAGGAAGGTACTAAAAGCTTCAATTCTTTTCATTCCTTCATTTGTGAGCAACAAGAAGACTCAGCCCCACACAAAAAGAGGGAGAGATGAACAATAAGAAGGATTGTACAAGAAGAAATGAGCCGTGGCCGTCCTCTGTCATCTAAATTCATAATTATACAAGTGGGGGAGGTAACACACATCTTCATTCATCCCTCGACCCTCCTGCCTCATGTTTATATATGCCATAAATCGCCGGGAGAGCAAATTGCAACGCGTGTAGCGCCCTCCTCGCCTTTGAGACGCGTCCATGGACGTAAAAGGGGTCATAGAGGGTGTCTTGGAGTAGCTTTCATTAGGACGAACCACTTGCTATGCTATGTGATGGATACCGTCTGGGATGTTAAGTAATATGACGGTGCAGCAGAGTAATAAGGCCAGCCGGCGAGCCTCTATAACACTGATTCAACGAGGAGAGTAAGGCTTACGTTGACCATCCCTTTCATAGAAGAATGCGTCACAACCTCATCACTGGCGGCAGCTTCTGGACATTCTGGTCCACCTTCAGGATACCATACTGCATTGTGGATATTACTTAAGTTTTACCAATAGGTATGCATATTAACCACCGCCACCGCCACCACCACCACTTCTTACGCAACGACCGAAATAGTTCCGCGATAGCTTGAGAAGCTCACATTCGTATCAGGTAGGTCCAGCAGCGGGAAGAGTACTCGAGCCTGTAATTGTTATGGGATTCCACGTATTTTTGTGGACTGTGGCCTGTAGACTTCAATGACTCCTTCATTTCATTTAGTTCAGCTCATTGTATTCTATTTCGTTTAAATAAAATTATTTGAAACAAATTTAATGCTAATGAAATGTGTTGAATTATAGAAGAAAGAACTGAATAAACAATTTGAAATAAAATTAACATACTGAACTAATTCAAAACGAATGTAAGAAAGAGGTGATGAAGAGAATTAAAAAAAATCAATTTATTAAACTATTATAAAATTGTGAAAGGGTAGAGCCAGACTGAAAAGTTCAAAGCCATAGTCGGGATTTGAACCACGAAAATTCTGGTCTCCACCCAGCCGCTCTAAACCATTGAGATACTATAGTCAACGTACCAACATGACATCAAATTCTCAATACACGAGTAAGTTGCGTCTAATCTCCATATATCTCCCATTCCTATTTTTTCCATAATTCCTCCATCTCTGCCCACCAACCATTTGAGTTATCTATTTTATTTGCTGTCTCATTCATAATTTCATCATCTCCCCTTGTTTAGCCAAACCCCTATACCAAAATTTTGTTTTCCATTCTATTATTATTCCATTTCTTCTTGTCTTCCCTAATTATACTAAAGCTACTTCCCTAGGTGCTGATATTGGTAGGCCTAGTAGCTCTTTACAAAACATTCTGTAGTTTTGGTTCACCATTTTGTATACCTCTGCGCCTACCCTCCAGTTCTGCACTGCATACACCATTTTGGATTCCAATTGTGCTTCATGCATTTTTTCTAACCACTTGGTTGTCATTTCCAGCCTATATTTGCATATTCTTATCCCATTCATTGCCGCCCTTCCTTTTAAAAGGCAAGTTGTTTTTCCCTCAACGGCACCACTACCCTTACCCACAAAATTGTTATCCCAGTCACAGCCTATACTTTTGGACATTTTGGAATACTTAAATCTACTGCTTTTAAGATGTCTTATGTTTTATTTATTTCTACTTCTTTCTACCCTATCTGCTAAGAATACGAAGTGCTATATTGCACTCAAAAATTCACTACAGGTATTTCTTGAGAAACAGGTACCCTAAATTCAAATAAAGGTATCTGTAGAAGAGGAGGCTGTGTATTTACTTATGTAAATATCAATGCTGAAAAGTCGGTTGAATACTAACTTGGTATTTCGATTCAGTTTCTTTCAAGCGTGCGACATACAGGTTTTCAAGAAAAACCCAATTCCAATCTATCCTTCACATGCGACATTTTTTAATATATTTGACTTTCTAAGCAGTAAGTTCTAATGTGCTTTCTTATTAAAATACTAATGTTTAGGTATATACTAAATGCATGTCTAGCAACTTCTGCGGATGGCCTCTGAAGTACCATTGTGTATTTGGTAAGCCGGAAGAGAGAAAAAAGTTTAATACACGAAAATTAAATATCCTTAAAAGCATAATTTGCATTTGATACTCCTTTAGTTTTCCAACCCTCAGTACCTTTAATCAGCAATGGTATGTAATATTGCATCAAAATATGTGCGGAAGCATATCTTTGCGGAAAACTCACTCTCTCGCGATGTAAAATTTATTCGGCGACTTAATTGGCATTTTTTATTCTCACAACCAGCCACAGAGTAAGATCCCTTAATTCAACATTGTTGCATCCTGTAGATTCATAAAGGACAGGTTATGCAGACAGTATCAAATGTGTAGTATACAAGGTGAGAGGTTTTCATCTGTTTGACAAATTAAAAAGGCGAGTAAGTTTTTTCACTTAGTGTTGTTTGAGGTGTGACATTTTCTTGAAATAATGCTGCATCATTGGATGCTGAACTTAGGTACCAATTATGTCATTTATCAGACATTCAATTTTTATGTCACGTAGTATAACAGAACAAAAACTAAGAGTTTCGGCCGAAATCTCGGAATCATATTTTTGAATGGCACGTGGTAAATTATTTGCATACATTCAACTAGTAGGCATATAAATATGTAGAAAGTGTCTCAATTTCGTAGTATTATCTTGTAAAGTGTACTTACATAAACATGAAAGGTAAACATTTTAAAGAAGTACGTAACTTCGATATCAGGTTTGCATTGTTACTTTGAGGTATATTTTTGTACCTTGTGGTAACGACACAGAACGTCTAAATGACACACAAATTGCATTTACAGTATTCAGTATAACATCTGCGTGTCGTTTCCGTTATGTAAAGTTGTGTTTACATAGCGTGACTAGTAATAATGTTGCCTATAAATCAAACACAGTATCACAACAGAAAATAACAACCGCACGTTTAACATAAGCGGCACCTTTAATATTCATGAAAATGCACCGAAAAAAATGCAGATGAAGAAGTTTTTCAACTTTTCGTCTACAATCCTAACAGTACGATAAATACCATTTGTCTGGGATTAAATTTTACACTGCTATCTGCAGCATTACTATGTATCAAAATCGACATTGCATTTATTACTATTGTGCTATTTAAACTTTGGCGTATTTGTAACTCCTTTCAAACTCTTGCTGTCATCACACTCCACAACAATTCAAGTACAGAGAATTCTTGGTGAATGTTTAACAAATTGTTAAGCATATTTAGCAATAATTAAGCAATCGTTACGTACTATTCCGAAAATTTTAACTACCAAACGTTTTTGTTGCTAAGAATATTAATTTGATACGAGGATTGTATAATAAACAACGATTACAGTTTGTTTTTGACAATGTACCTTTATTCATCCTCATAATTTTGATGTTCCTTCTCAAAATAGTCTCCCCTGAATGCGATGTACTTGTCCCAGCGTTTCTGCCAGTCTTCAACGAAATGTTGGAAATCATTTTTGATAGATCCTTCAAAATCGCCTCCGCAGCCTTCACCACTACTTCCGATGATGGATAATACCTCCCACGAAGATGTTTCTTCAAGTTACGGAATAGAAAAAAGTCACATGGGGCTATATCCGGACTATAGGGAAGCTGAGGGATGCACTTCACGTTGATTTTTGCAAGATATTCAACAACAACTTTGGCATAATGCGGCCGCGCATTATCGTGGTGAAGCATCCAGCCTGCTTCATGGAAATGTGGTCTTTTGTGCCTCTTATGGACTTGCAATGTTTTCAGGACATCGAATAGTATTGTCCAGTTATTGATGTGTGAGCAGGTACAACATGCTGATAAACCATTCCATGAATATCAAAGAATGAGATGACCATAACTTTCCCAGCAGAAGCAACCACTTTTGCCACTTTGGGGGTTGGTGCTGAAGGAGATATCCACACTGAACTTTGCTGTTTGCCCTCAGGATCAAAATCATGTATCCAAATGTCATCAGCAGGGATTACGTTTGATAGAAACTCCGGATCTTCCTCTAACATCAACTTTAACTGAAGGTTACCCCCATTTTAGCAGTAAGCGATACTGGACTTGTCTGAACTTGCCTGGTTCTCACAGGCGGGAACCAGGAGTAAAAACAATGAAACTACTACGGCGGTAGTAAAACACTATGATCATTCTTTATTGAACAGCCCTCGAAGTTCAACTCAGAAATTTCAAGACCGTCCTGCTAAAGCATTTCACAAACTAGATTGGCTACTTGTGACTCTAATGCTTCCCTTAGAGGAGCATTCGGATATGAACTTTATATTTTAATTATCAAATTATTATTCATTCGCTGAACCGCTAAGTATGTGTTTCTCTTATACTTGTGTAAATAATATTGCGTATATTAGCATCAGTAAGGGATTCTCCCACTATAACTTTCAGAAGACAAAAGTTTTAGAATTAAATGTCACATGGTAATATAAACAGCAATTAGTTTCAAGAATATTATGCTAAACAGCGATTAATGCAATGATTCGCATGTTTGACATATATATTTGCTTCATTTTAAAGAAAAATATTAATATTCTTCAAATGCGCGATTCAGCACGATTTTACGAATGTTTAAAAAGTAATTTTGCAATGTTGGTGCCACACCTTAATGCATTTTTTAAAATATATATTTGTTATTCTGCTATATGATTCGATTTATTTATTTTGTTGTTGTAATTTACAACCTCGAACGTTAAGTTATATCGGACGATGAATGGAATGAGTGAAATGTTGCTACTATGAGTCCAGGGTCCATGGAGCTTAGAGTTACCCGACATTCGTATTTGAGGATAAGGGAAAACCCCGGAAATAAACTTATCCAGGTAACTCACCCTGACTGAGATTCGAACTCGGGACCTCTTGAACGTGATGCAGACACGCTACCATCTACGCTACCGAGGCGGGATATGATTGGAAAAAAAAGGATTTCTAAATTTATGGAAAATTTTAATTATTTCTTATTTTATCAGACAATGATGCGACATGAATTCAATTATATAATTCTAATAAAATTGTATTTTCTAAAATTAATCGCTGCAGGTCACAAACGTCCATCCACTGTGTCTACCAAGTTTAATTTGCTACAACTAAAATTATTAAAATCCTCCTAATACAACCATTTTATTCATTTACTTTCGTATTCACAAACTTCAATCTTCTACGATGGTCAAGCTTATTCTGGTCGTGTCCTTCTATGAAGGTTATTTATTTTTTCTCCATCTAGCAACCGCACGATGCTTTATATTCAACACACTCGTAGCAACTTATATACACATCTTGTTTATTTTTGCAACTTCTCTTTCAAAACAGAATATAAGTTTTTTAATATTCTAAAACATTATTCAAGTATTCTTAAACTTTGAACAGCACTACGAAACAAACTACATTGATTTCCTCTGCCAAATTTAAAAGAAGTTACAATTTTTAGATTAACTTTAGAAATTAAAATAAAAGTATATTGTATTAAACTGTCAAAGATAGAAATGCTTGCCACAAATATGAATGTGTTTTGCTAAATAAACGCTTTACTTTAAACAAAATAGTTACTGAACTCCCAATAATTGTCTGCATGAGGAAAAACATATCAATCCGGCTGAAACATACACTAGCCTGTATTTTAGTAATGCACAAAATGCTTGACATGAAAGCATATCCAATAACCCTTGCAGAATTATACAATTTATTGAACACCTTTAAAAATAGAAAGGCACCAGGAATAGATGGTATGAATGGAGAACTTATAAAATACGGTGGGATAATGTGCAAATTAAGAATACTACATTTAATAATAATTGTTGGCAAAAATGTAAAATACCTGAACCATGGTCAAGAGTTCTAATTAAAAATATGTTTAAAAAAGGAGATCGCAAAAATCCTGGAAATTATAGAGGGATAAGTTTAATGAACAGAAGTTACAAAATATATTATTAATAATAACTAAACACTAGTAACACAACTTCACTTATCTTATCTTATAGTGGGTGAGTGTCAAGCTGAGTGGCTGAGGATAAAGCAGATGTTTGCTTTGAAACCGGTCCCAGGACTTAAATAAGATAAGTGAAGTTGTGTTACTAGTGTTTAGTTATTATTAATAACCTATTTTGCTTAACTGTCAGCAGCTTCACGTTTTTTACATAACATACAAAATATATACTAAAATAATAAATAATAGACTGAAAACTATTACGGAATGCATTATAGGAGAAGAGCAGAGCGGATTCCAAAAAGGCCGATCGTGTACAGATAACGTATTTGCCCTTAATCAAATAATTGAACAACGAAGGAGAAAGAATTTGGAAACACATATCGCATTCATTGACATGGAAAAGGCTTCTGATAAATAGATCAAAACTGTGGCAAATATAAAGTAAGGGTTTCCCACCACATATTATTAATGCAAAAAAGGCATATACACAAATACAACTATAAGAATTGATACTGGAGATAGGTTAACCGAACAAATTTCTACCAATACTGAACTAAGACAGGGGTGTAGCTCATCGCCTACTCTTTTTATTATTATATATGGACGATATTCTAAATGAATGGAAGATTTTAGTAGACCCAGGAATCAAAATAAAAGAAAATATTTATATTAATACCCTGCTGTTTGCGGATGACCAAGTATTGATTCATCGACATGAAAATCAACTGCAAAAACCAATGCATATTCTAAATAATATAGCACAAATGTATTAACTTTGAAATATCCGAAGAAAAAACAAAAATTATGTATTCTAAAGGAAATTATAATATAAGATCAGAAATTGGTTTAGGAAATTAGATTTTAGAACAAATATGTAGTTTTAAATATTTACGATATAACATAAGTTTTAGAAAAAATGCTTATATAGAAGTAAAAGTAAACAAATTCCGAGCAATATGTAGGACAATCCAAAGAACTTTTAAAAACAGAGTGAGAAAGGATTCGAAAATGAAAATGTATAAGGTAATGGCAGTTCCAACTTCACTATATGGAAGCGAAACCTGGATGCCAACACAAAAGGATTTAAATAAAATACAGACTGCAGAAATTAATTTTTAAGAAGAGTTAAAGTTTGTACAATGTGGGACAGAATAACAAATGAGGATATTAGAAAGGAATTAGAAATCGAACCAATCCATTACAACATATGATGCCGTATTTATCAGCCGTATGATTGAATACGATTTTAACAATGAATAAAATGATAATTAAATTATAATGAGGAAGTAAGGTGAAAGAATTTAAGATAATGAATATTACAGATGGATAAGTTCATGAAACGAAGCAACAGCATTTAAATTCAATTACTAGAATGCGAATAAATATTTTAACCCAGAGCTATGTAATAAAGTTGCTGGTCTATATGGATGAAAATGTTACGTCGAAAGGTTGTGGTCACGGGATGGGTCGCTACCTGGGTCATTAGTAGACCGGTCCAAACCTGGCCCAAACCAGTATTTCGGGGAAATGTCCGCGTGGTTGTAGCTCGCTAACTAGAGTTTTTCAGAGAAATCCAGCTGGAGGCGAGGCTATATCTGTTTTGGTAAGGAATATTAGGTTTTAGCGTCGGTCTTCTAGTCTGAGACGTGATACCGTGTAGACGTGTTTTGCCTGCCGGGGACAAAAACGTCGGATTGCGCCGAGAAGTAAAATCAGTAATGAGAATCTTATTAAGGGAACAAGATCTCCCAGCAGTGAATTAAGCGGCGAAGTATACTTTCAAAACAGTGTTAGTAATTTATTCCATCGTGATAGATTTCAGCAATTCAGTATAGTTTTAACGTGATAGTGGAAATCTAGAGTAATTCGATCTGAACGCGGCGGCAACTCCTGGTGAACTGTGAGCACGAAACGAACTGAATAGTAAAGCTGATACGATGAACTGTGTTGTTTTTTATTTCGTCAACCTACCTCACGCATACCCTGTAGAAAGCTTGGTCTCATCTCTAATGACTAGCCAGGGCAAAGAATAGTCAACTCATAGAGCAATCTACTAGGCGACCAGACCACCGGGATCCAGGCTGCTAAGGTCACATCCAGAGTGGCTGATACCCGAGACAGAGTATCAGCAGACGCAGCGGGGGAGGTAAAAGGCCACACATATCAGAACGAAGGCAACAATGGCATGAACATATATTAAGAATGGAGGATAGAAGATATCCAAATGCAGTATTAAACTAAAATCCAAAAGGAACAAGAGACATAGGACGACCCAGGAAACGCTGGAGAGATCTATGAAGCCGCAGCGGGCAACCATGTATGCAAATTTTCAGGTAGCATCTTCTGACGGGATAATAAGTTTTATTGAATGTGGCTTTAGTCTATTAACTCATATATGCATTTTACTAAATGTTTTTATCGAGATACCTGTAGTAAGCAGGAGTTAAAAATTTAAATATAATTTTTATTCATGCCGCTACTTTATAGGAAATGACAACCAAGCTTAGTCATCATGCAAGACATTACAGTACAAAGTTTTGATTTGACCGCTTTTGAGTCTTGCTCTGTATACCATTTATTTATTAACCTATTTATTTGCTTCTTATTTACTTATTTATTCTTTTACTAATTTATTTATTATTTTGTGGGGAAGTTTAAAGATTTCAACAATAATATTTCGGAACAAATCTTAAATTTACATTTTTGTGTGGAATAAACTTTTTCTTTGCATCTGAAATGGGCAGGTTATTTACTAGCACTATTATTGCATTTGTGTTCTCCTCATGTGAATTCATCATACTCAAATAATCAGGAATTGAACTGCTTGCTTACTAAGTTGTCATACAAAATACTTATTTGGAGAGATATCCATTTTCTTTTATTGCATTCTTGCGCCGCAATAAATATTAAAGTCAAACCGAAGTTGGTTTCAAACAATGTTATTGACAATGAAGTCCTTTACACTTATTAAAACTTTGTTAATCTTTGACATTGTTTCCTCATTTGTATTAAATTCACACTCACATTTACATTCTTATTCAAAACTTCCAGGTGGTAAGAGAGAGCGGAAATAACCATGGTTACGGAAAAGTACTCATTATCCAGCATAGAATCGATCCTGGATTTCTAAATTTAGTAACTTCATGTTAAGCACCCGAATTCAGAGGCTGTGTAAAACGTAAAATATCCGAGAGGAAAACCGTAATAAATTTGCCTTTACCTAGTACTAGCTATCACTACGAAGAAATTTGTTGTCTCCCAGACCCCATCTGAGATGTGGCAAGTAACACGTAACGGAAGATAGACGTGATGCAGCGATATAATACAAGTGGTGTTACTATGGTTACAGGGAGGGACAAACATTAGTCTGTCTCTAATGATATCACGGTGGACAAATTGGGAGACTCCCTAACGTTGATATTAGGAAATATCACGTCCTAGAAGATATGGGGAGAAGTAATTTGCCACTTGCATTATAATATTACAACAAAATATATCTCATTTCTATCTGTGGATTCAGCAGAACTTCAGCGCCTTACAATGTTTTTCTTGATATACAAGCGTTTATCTTGACTAACAGATTAGAAGATTGAAACTTTGGAAGAATAATATGTTGAAAAATGGGTAGACATGGTTATTTTAATGTAAAAGTTACAAGCTTTCTCTCATAGTTTTATTAATATACAACTTAAAACCAACCTAAAAACATTATTTACAAAATTGGCTATAATACCTATTACTATATCATTATTTACAAATTCACATAGAATCATTAGCATATCAGTAGGGTGGAAGTAGTACCGTGTCAAACTCTGATTAGAAAGACACTATATCCTCTCATATACGTACCCAGACACACCCTGAGGCAAGGATCCTAAAGATTCACTACTGGAATAGACCACAGGAGATTCATTAAAGTATTCTTCTTCTTCTTTTTCTTCTGCAATCCAGGAGTCAGGTTGCTGGTCTGTTCCGTCCTCACTTCACCGTTCCTTCCTCGCGGAATCAACATTTTTCCTTCCTTGAGGTTTGTAACTCCACACAATCTTGGGTATACAATCTTCGTTCACACTTTCCATATGTTTCATCCAATAATTTATTTTTTTCTTCAATCTTCTCGTCTAACTCAAATATTTTTAATTCGTCACGTATATCTATATTTCTAATAAGGCCTCTTCTTTTTGGTATAGCCTTTCACACGCCGCAGAAACCTCATTTAAGCACTCTGTATCTAACTTCTATTCCTCAGTCTGAGAATCTAAGATTCGCTTCCATATAATAAGCTGGAATTGCCATCGACTTATAAAATTTCAATGTTGTTTCCTTTCTCGACTTATTTTGTAGATTTTTCCTTTTTATTCCACAAATTTGTTGGAATTTATTAATTTTATATTCTACATCTGTATACACACAATCCACTCTGTGTACACTTGCATCACAGTCCAAGTATTTAAAATGGGGACCTGTGCCAAACGTTTTCCTTCTATGTATATATTTGAAAAGTCAGAATATTTTCCGTGGTGTGTCATTAGTTTAGTTTTTTGTGACATTTTTAAGTTATATTCTTTACTTATTGAATGTAATTCAAATGCCGCCCTATTCAGGTTTTATTCGATATTCTGAATAATCTGCATCATATGCATAAAGAAAACGTTTAATATTTTACCCCTATATTTGTTACTGAGGTAATATCATGTTTCCACGTCTTAATCAAATAGTCTAAACGTATATTAAAAAGTCTTGAAGACAGGCTGTATTCTTGTCTGACCCAGTGATTCGTCTTAAATTCTTTTATTTTTATTCCGTTTTAATTTATTGGTATTCTTTTGTCTTTATATAAACCCTTTATACAGTGTGATCCATATAAACCTGAACCATTTCAATAGGCCATAAGTTTTGAACCAATAATACAACACACGTGCAACTTTGGGTGAACATAATACACAATTGGGATATTAGATTACTCTATTCACATCTCAGAGAAAATGGACGTGTCTTCCACCAGCATTTATACATGTTTGCACTTGTCTCACTATATACTCTGAAGTTTTATGGAAAATATCCTCGCCAAAGTTACTTATTTCGGTTCTAATAGATTCTTTGAGAGCGTCATTTTCCGTGGCCTCATCTTCCACACTATGTTTTGGATAACCCTACCAGAAAAAATCCGGTGAGATTAGGTCAGGGAATCTGGGATGCCACAGACCTTATGAGATTATTCGATTATCAAAGAAACTGGTTACATGTTCCACGGTGTCATTAGATGTATGGCACGTTGCTCCATCTTGCTGGAAGTAGTCTTCTCTCAATTCGATATAATCTCAGTAAAACTTCAGAGAATGTGGTGAGACGTGCAAACATATACCTATAGATGCTCGTGGAGGACACTTCCAACATTTTCTCTGAAATGTAAATAATGTAATGTAATCTCCCAATTATGTATTATATTCCCTAAAAGTTGCACGTGTGTTATATTATTGGTTCAAAGTTTATTGAAATGGTTCAGGTTATATATAGATCACGCTATACAATTAATTAAATGCAAAGCGTAGACCTTTTCGTCCATTATATTAAATAATTTACTTCTATCCATAAAATCGAAAGACCTTGAAAAGTCAATGAATGCTACATGCGTTTGTAAACTGAATTCTTGTCTTTTAAAGTCATTAGTGTCCGAGGTATTTTGATTATAGCTTGTCTCTTTTCTCTTGTATCTATAAAGAATTCCATAATTTAACAATTTCTGTCAATTTTAAATTAACATGTGGTATATCTTTAGCGGGATAAACACACTGTGAGAATCTTAAAGAGATATAAATATAAATGTAACAAATATTTCAGTAAAATGCAATAACTTCTCTAGGAGTAGGTGGTGGAAAAAGTGACGCAATGATTGGGTGTAACAGATATTAGTTGGCTGTAACTCAACACTACCTGCATTTTCATTGCGAAATTAGTATGAGTTACTCAACCAAGAGTGGTTAACTTAGTCGTTATCTATTTCAAGTTCTTTTACATTTTTCTCTTTCTAAATTCCCAGCAAGTGCATTATCATGCATGATTTGTTATTTTTAAATTAAAATACAAGCATGAACTAGCAAACTAAGTTTCTCATCGACAAACTTCTCTCGAGTATATTGGTTCGGAATGAAAAATTTGCAAGGCAGGGGAAAACTTGAGAATATTGATTGAACTCGAAGTAGTGGTCAAAACCCAAGAGGCGGTTCTTCCGCACATTCCTCCATCAAGTTCCGGTAACTACAAGAGCTCTCCTCAGAAGGTTTAGGTCTTGATGGTGGCTTCTACACATTCCACCCCACCCTTACACAACTCATCTTTGTAGCAAGAAACGTTCATGTTTTCGTCATAATACCCCCATAGTTTAAATATGTTAGCTAAACTTGAGTGTACTAACTATATCGTGACATACACAAAAAGTTACAGTTTATCTTGTAAATTAACAACAAATTTACTTCACTTTTCTAACGTTAAAATACCAGATGGTTATAACGCTTAAGCAAAAAGCTGAATATCACACTTGGCCTAAATGATCAACCTTTATGGAAACTACTCCTATTAGAAAATTAATATTATAGTAATCAGTGTAATAAATTGTCTATAATATTTCATTATTCACACATTGGTTTCTTGTGATGCAAATATAACATGTCTGCAAGTAGAGTCCTTGAAGTTATGTAATAACATAATTGTGAATTACTTGAACGGTTCGAAAATACCTATTTATGAAACTTGATTATTTGTAAATTAATAAAGTAATTAACAATATTATAAACCCGATATTACTTTCCTCTGTTCAAGGAATCAGTTTTACAAGTTGTGTCAGTTCACAATCTACCCACAACTGTATCGAACCAATAAGTGAGCTGAATAAAAACGTGTCAACTATACAAATTTTGTTGAATTTCATTTAATTTCTTGACAGCCAACTGGATTAAGCGTGGCGAATAGAACAAATGTCTACCCTGGAAATATGAAAGAGAAAGAAAAACATGGCCAAGTTTATAAACTAATGCTTAACAATTTATTTACTTGAAGTTATACACCAGAAACGTCCTCCTATCTTGTGACGACCACAGGTACACTGCGATATTTATTGTTATATGATTATTTAACATTTCACTGGTACTCTATTAAACGCTTTTAGAATATTTTATGCACGATCTACAAGAGTTTGTAATTAATTAGAATAAAGCTTAACCTTAAAATCCTCCAAGCCAGAGAAATTGGGATCTCGGAGGTCACTGATTTCTCCGAAGAGCCGGTGCGCTACCATCACTGTGTGCAGCGGCACCATCGTGCTGTAATTACATTCATCTCTCAATTGTTTATCTTAAGGACAGTACTCCCAGAATAATGCCTTTGCACTTAAAATATTGTAAATATAGACTTCTAAACTAACAATATCAAATTTTTAAGTTAACAAAATAATATAATTATCTACTACACAGCGGTAAAAATGTGATGAATTGGCTTTGTGTGTGAATGGTGATATTTATGTATAAAGTACGCACTTCAGCATAAATGATTCCTATAAATGATTTATAAATTAATCTTATTCACAAAATGGGAGATGTTCCTTCTAGCCTCTGTTAAAAACTGTGGAATAATGCAATTGTAATATGTTACCTACGAGGGCTGTTCATAGAACGTACCTTCAATCATCCTAATAATTTTGTTGGTCCTTCTCAAAATACTCTCCCCAGAATGCAATGCACTTGTCACAGCGTTTCTGACAGTCTTCAAAGACATGCTGGAAACCATTTCTTGAGAGATCCTTCAAAATTTCCTCCGCAGCCTTCACCACTGCTTCTGATGATGGATAATGCCTCCCACGAAAGCGCTTCTTTAAGTTAGGGAATAGAGATAAGTCACACCGGGCTAAATCCGGACTATAGGGAGGGTGAGGGATGCACTTCACGTTGATTTTTGCAAGACATTCAACAACAACATTGGCAATATGCGGCTGCGCATTATCGTGGTGCAGCAGCCGGCCTGTTTCCCGGAAATGTGGTGTTTTGCGCCTGATATGGACTTGCAATGTTTCCAGGTCACCCCTGTAGTATTTTCCAGTTACTGATGTGTGCGCAGGTACAACATGCTGATAAACCATTCCACGAATATCAAGGAATGAGATGCCCATAACTTTCACAGTAGAAGCAACCACTTTTGCTTTTTTGGAGGTCAGGTGATGAAGGAGATTTCCACACTGAGCTTTGCTATTTGCTGTCAGGATCTAAATGATGTAGCCAAGTTTCATCAACAGTGAAGACGTTTGAAAGAAACTTCGGATCTTCTTCTAACATCAACTTTAACGGCATCCTTTTATTCGGGAATCAACAGTCTTGGAACCCATCGCGCACAAACACGTCTCATGTGTAATGTTTCTATCGTCAACGTGTGGGTGGCATCCAATGAAATCTTTAGTATTTCAGAAAGTGGCCTTAAGGTAATTCGTCGATCCTCTCCCACAATGGCAGCAGCGGTGGTGATGCTTTCTTCCGTAACAGCAGTAACTGGAACACCGGGTACACCTTCCTTTGAAATTGATTGTCTCCCCTCCTTAAACATTTTAACCACCTTCGAGCTGTGGTGTAGGGAAGAACAGACTCTCCATAGACCTCCTGTAACATCGTATATGCCTCAACTGAAGATTTGTTGAGAGGAAATCAGAATTTCAAAGGCGCGTGTTACCTCGATTGCAGCGGTAGGCGATACTGAACATGTCTGAACATATCTGGTTCTCACAGGCGAGAACCAGGAGTACCAACAATGAAACTATTACGGCGTGTTTGTTTCTCATTATTTTATTGCGAAAAATTATTATCGTAAAAAATTATGATCATTCTTTATTGAACAGCCCTGGTATAATATGAATTCTGTGAACATGACGGATGATTAATCTATGACAAAGTTGTTATAAAACACTAGCATGCAAGTTTTATTACACTGTTTATCTGTTTTAGAGTGTCACTGTTCGTCTCGTGAAAAATATCTGTAGATTATTTTACTATGGTCTTTTTTCCGAAGAAAACGTTGTAGTAAGTAGTGTTAACTTCGTATCTTCATAGGCGTGGATGTTTTACAGGTAAATTGAGTAAACGTGGGGTATTTTATAGAGCATACATAGTAGTATTTGTACACAATGGTGGCTCGGATAAATACTGAGAAGTAAATGTGAAATGTTTATCGCCCGCTTTTATTACATGCAGCATCGCAGACGGCGACATTGATGATACATGAGTGAAGTTGGAGCTCGGTGGAATGAGATGTAGGGGGAAACCAGGGTTCCCGGATAAAATCCGCCCCAGCGCAGTGTTCCTCCCCCACAAATGTCACATGAGGTCGCCTGGGATCCAACCCGGGCCGCCTTGGTGACAAGTCTGGTGGCTGTATGCCACGACGCGGCCTACTGAGCAGTATGTTGAGCGGGCTACTTGCAAGTTGCCGTAAGTGCTTGCATTGTGCTATAACGAATAAGAAGATCTAAAAAATAAGTTCCATCCTGCTTTACACAAAATTCGACCTTCCCATCAGACCATCACATACACTTCACAACATGGGAAGTTAATGATATTTTATATTTATTTGTACAGTTTACCTTACAGTTTCACTCCAATGACTTTAACATCGAACATGCACTGTTATGTGAGTACATCCTGTACAAATACATGAAATTGCTGACCCAAGATTTACTTGCTGACTTAGGTCCCCTGGCCATAAGCCTTTGGTTTTCCTGAGCAGTTTGGTGTCATTTCTTCTTGACCCTCGCTTCTTTTACCCTAATCCAATTTTCTCTTAACTTATATAAGAATTCTACTATACATATATTTTTCTTTTCACCCATCCCCGTTAACATGCGTAACGCTACTACCTCTTTGCTCACACTGTCCCCTTTCTTGTCCCATATTTTTCTTCTGCATCTTGTTAAATCCTTACACCCTACAAGGTGATGAACAGTGCTCTCTTCATCTCCGTAAAATTCACATATCCCTAACTTATTAGTTCTTAACTACTCTCATCCATGCTATGCTTTCCCTTCCAGTTTTTTTACAGTGATCTGTATATTTTTCCCTACCCCATTCTGTCTTTAATTGCTTATAAAATTTCAAAGATTTCTTTACTTCTATTCTTTCCCAAATCTCCTGCCTGTCTATGTTTTGTACTTTGGTTCTCACTTCCTTCCAAAAACTGCTATGATTTGACTCCTCTGCCATCCATAAGTCTCTCATGCCTATCTTCGATACCATTCCTTCTAATTCCGACCACCAACTATTTGTGTTCTTAGGGCTTCTCTGTTGCTTCATGCACAAATTCAATAATTGCTCTTTCTGACCTTTAATACACTTATACCATTATTTCATTATTCTCTCTATTATTATTCCCGTCCTTGTTGTAGTTCAAAACTCTAGTAATGCCACTTCTCTTGGTGCTTATTTTGGCAGCCCTAGTAGTTCTTTGCAAAACAATCCATACATCTGGTCTAATTGTGTACCTATCTCTGATGGGCCCCATATCTCCACTGCGTACATTTTTCTGGATTCACGACCGCTCCATAAAGTCTTTCTAACCATCTAACAGACATCTCCAGTTTATGTTTACATATTCTGACCCCTGTCATTGCCGCCCTGCCATTAGCTATCATTTTTTCTAACAAGTGCGGCCCATCCTCCACTGCAACACATCCTTACATCTAAAGTCAAACTCGTTTACCACTTCGACCTTTTGATCTGCTATGAACCACTCCTCTCCTTCACTCAGTATCAATCCTCTTTTAAATACTAGTATATGTTTATCTTTTGCTGTTTATTCTTAATCCCAGATCAGCGCAAAACCATTGAATTACCTCAAATGTTTTTGCAGACCTGTTACAGAAGTTAAATCATTCGCAAACATAAACCAGGAATCTCTTTGTTCATTATTATTGGGCAATGGGCATTGCTTTCCTTAACCCTCCCTATTATGTCGTCTATAAATAAATTGAATAGAATAGGACTCAAATTACAACCCTGTCTCAAGCCTAACTTCTGTTCGGCCTTTTCCGATAGTACATTCAATCTCATACTGAATTTAACCCCACTATAAATTTTATCAATTTAATTTATAAACTCCTCTCTCACCCCTTTTCTTCTCAATTTCAATTTAAAAGCCCGCTGTTTATCGTATCGAAAGCTTTCGAAGGTTATGATAATCCTCTCGATATGGAAGGAAAAGTGCGTAATCTTATATTGCTGGCAAAACAAACAATTGACAAAAATTCACTACACAATACGGCAGTTACCTTTAAAACAGACAGTTAATGTAACTATCTAGTTTGTGCTTCAAGCTATTTATCTGAATACTTGTCATTCCTTTGAGGTTCTTTCGATATTCAGCTATTTATGGCAGTTGCATACAAGAATTCTGCAGTTAAAGCCGGTACACAGGTATCCATTTCTGTTTACTATCGCGGTTCTCTTTATATCAATAAAGAATTATGTAATGCGGCTATTTCTGCAAAGTTTACCACAATTAAAATTAAGTAGACTGATATAATGACTCAATAATATACCATAGAAAACGACAGAGGATAAATATACACACGGTAGATTTTAAAAATTACATTTTTAATACAAGAAATGTGAAAGAGCATGGGCAAAGAGCCCAAAGAAATTAGGATATTTCCCAAGATCTCGAAGGGACACAACACAGCATTAGAAATTGTTTGAGATAGGGGAGCACGGTCCTATCATGGAACATGTACCCTAACATGTGTCAATAAGGGGTAAGGCAGGGAGAAGGTAAAATCACGAAAGGGTCTTAGATGGTCCTTGAGAAGTTGTTCTTCAGAGACATACCCACTGACTACAAAAATCACTAACATTAACTTAATATTTACATTTACATTAACTTTACAGTTCTGATAACAAGATGCTACAGTTATATTAGATTTAAAAGCTGGTTGAAGTAGTTTTAATAACCCATGTTTAAACACCCAAATTAAACCTGTGTACGTTGTGAATTATAATGAACTACTATTAAGAAAGTATACAATTTGGTAAAGAACTGATAAATGCAATCTATCACTACTTTCTTTGAGAATAGCTTATTCTCCTACAGTTGCCTCAGGTATATTTGACACAATGTTAAGAAAAACTCTAGAAGTCAAATTATAGGACAAAATGTTCCAATTCTTAAAATTCAGAAAGAATTGGAAAGGTTGGCTTTGCACCCTTGAGGCGTTTCATTGAAATTTTTGTAGTTTTGAAAACTCAACCGTTTTTCAGCATTTTTGTTCTGTTGTGCTTGTAAAATTATAACTCCTCCGTACATTAGAGCAAATTTTGACATAAAACTAAGAAAAAAATGAGGTCTGGTATGTCACAGAAGAAAAAAGAACTCACTTAGAGGTCAGGTATGATGTTTGTAGTCATTTTATTATATATTTATTTCTATTCCTATTAAACCTCCAGTTTTATTACATGTCACCACAAGCACTGGACATTATTGATATACGACAGGTCTGCATTTACTTCATCTCGTTGGTATTTGTCAGTAATTGGAATTTCTAGAAAGATGTTTAAAGATCTATTTATCATCTCATCACAACCTCAAGTGTTTATTCGTTCGTAAGTATTTTATTTATTTGTTAGTAAATACGCACGAACAGTATCGCTTGGTATTAATGCAGCACTTGCCCATGCTTAAATGGTAGTTTGATGGCCAGCGATAGGGTAGCTGGGAAGGTAGAGAGATAAATATTCACGACAGGGCTCTTTCTGGGAGTAAAAGCCAGCAGCGCTATAAAAGTTATATAGAATCTTCTATACGTTTCTCTGACCCACTGCCATAAAATTGCAGAACATTTTGTGGAAACCTGGAGTGGAAGTATGCAGCTAGCAACAGAATCTGTGAACGCGTTTCAGGAGCGATAAACGATGCTGTTTTCCGAACTAGTTTGTGGCGTACTTTAGAGCTGGTACTGCAAGATAATAGTCATCTTGGGTTTCATTCTCCAGTGACCTAATTACCGTAGAAGGAGGCAGCGACGTTTGAAAGGGAGTGGAGTGACTGGAAAAATCGAATTTCAAGGTACTCGTATTAGCGATTCAACATTAAAAGTTCCAGTATGAAAACAATTACCCTATACGGCGATTGTAAAATAATTTTGAGAAAGAGCACAGGTGAAGGCAGTTGTAAAACCTTTATTTGATGAAAATTGAAATATTCAAAATATAATATATATTTAAATGCCCTAGAACATATGAACTGATGTTATACTTCTGAATTCCTAAATAAAAATTATAATTTTCTCTGGAGTTATTTTGCTACTGGATTTTCTTTCTCTTTATTTCGTTTTTAATTAAGGTCTTCTGATACTAGATATGACGGAACACTTCGATATGCATATGTTTCAAATGACAGTGAATCAACTGATGTACGATATCCTTCAGTTTATTCTTCCTCTCTTCATTCGCGTGAGGTCGTTGTTAAAGTCTTATTCATTCCTTCTTGTTTAGATAAAGATATGAATGCTTCCACCCATACATGTAGTACGTAATTATTTCTTAATTGAAAAATTTTTAACGAAAGCTAAAATATGTCTGCAGGTTGATGCTAGATAAAGAAAGATATTAGAAGGTAAAACTACAGATTTTCGGCTTGGTATTGCATTTGCTTTTCCTGCACTTGCCATGCCCCATTTTCTATTCCTCTGTAACTTCCGCTTTTCCTTCACCAAATTTCATTTCATTATCACGGCTATGACAAGCTCCCAGAGGAACTCGGGGTGCAATTACCAAACTGTAACTCAAATACAGAACAGTAATATTTTGTTTCCGATATTTACAATCCACTCAGCTTCGTCATGCTTATGAAACTTCTCTGTAGATCTTTTGAAGTTCTGTTTCTTCCATGTATAAGCTCTTTGTCCTCATTAGTTTCCTTTCTCAAGGGAATCTATATCTCTTCAATCATTCGTACCATGGAAAGCTAGGCATCTTTTGGCAATTTATAAGTAGACTTATTTAAAGCGCCCAAGGAATTTTTTCGTTCATCAAATTAGCGGAGAAATCAACCGTAGCTTAGCTTTACTGTGAAATTACATACGAGTGAAAGGGGTGAGGATGTCATAATGATTCCAATTCTATGCGTTATTTGCTTTAGAGACCGTTCTACCATTCAAAAATCTAGGAAGTAAAGAATTTAACGTAAAGAATTCATACATTGGTTCCTTATATGTTCCCCCTGTCATAGAAGTTCAAATGTTATTCCTTGATGTTCATCATTATACAGCTGTAAATCGGCTAAGCGAAACCATTTAAATAATATTCACAAGAAGTACAGTAGAGTCTCGGTTATCGACCTTCGGTAATCCGCTACCATTCAAAAATCTAGGAAGTAAAGAATGTAACGTAAAGGATTCATACATTGGTTCCTTATATGTTCCCCCTGTCATAGAAGTTCAAATGTTTTTCCTTGATGTTCATCATTATACAGCTGTAAATCGGCTAAGCGAAACCATTTAAATAATATTCACAAGAAGTACAGTAGAGTCTCGGTTATCCGACCTTCGGTAATCCGACATTCCGTATTATCCAACACATATTAATAAAAACTATATTTCTCAAATAACAATTACTTACTAAAATTTTTATTTTGTCGGTGACTAAATTCTCTCACAAACTGCGCGGAGAGTGATTACAGAACTCTCAGCAGTGCTTGGTCAGCATGATGTGCATTCTGAACCTTCAGTGAGTGTGCAGGTGCAATATAGCACAATATAGCAAGTTAAAGCAAGAAAGTGGTTGTTTCCTTGTAGGGCAGGTTGACGACATTAAAAAGACTGGTCAAGGGGGAAACTCTTCTAAAAGTGGCTTCAGATTATGGTTTTGGGCGTTATAGTGGCGTACTGTAAAAAAGAGAGAAGAAATTGAAACGTGGTGTGCTACCAGAGCAACAAATGAGGCACTAAAACTCAGGAAAACAATGAAATCATGTGAATATGAGAAAGTGAAGCACAGTTTCCTTTATTCACTCAAAAACGACAAAAGGGTCTACCAATAACAGGCCTCATTCTACAAGAGAAGACGCTGTATTTTCTGAAAGCGTTTAATGAAGGGGATTCTAATTTTACTGCCAGCTTTGGGTGGTTTTACAGTTGGAAGAAACGGTACGGTATTAGTCAGCGTAATATCAGTGGGGAAAAACTGTCCGGGAAATCTTACTATGTTTTGAAATTTAAAAAGGAATTCCAAGAATTAATTCTTACTGAAGGATTAACTGGTGATGATATTTTAAATTGTGACGAAACTGAACTAAATTTTAAGATGCTGCCATCTAAAACTCTTGCAGACCAAGGAGATGCTTGTGATCCTGGTTACAAGCGTATTTAGGAAGGGGTTACTATTCCTGCCTACAGTAATATTACGAGAAATTTCAAGGCTAAATTGTTAATGATTGGTAAATCTAAAATGCCTAGAGCATTTAAAAAAGTTCTGTTAATGCTCTACCAGTACATTGTAGTAACCAAATTCTGCCTGGATGTCTGCTGCCATATTTAAAAACTGGTTCTTTACATAGTTTGCGCCATATGTATGTTTCGTCGATGGTGAAATCTCGGAGCAAAGAAACGTCATTCAGCAGGCAGGCAGATTTCAATTATACATTTCTTTTCTTAAGATGCATGGAGCTTCTTTTTTGTTGAGTAGTGCATGTAGAATTAGTTTGGTTATTCAGTAAATACCGCTAAACTTACAATTGTTTTAATAATGAAGTATACCTATCATGTTTTACTCCATTTTCAAGCTTATTTTGTATTATCCGTTATTTTCGGTTACCTGACCTTGTCCAGGGCCAGTTTAGGTCAGATAATTGAGACTCTACTCTATATTTGAATTCTCCAATACTTTGTTTCTCTCAAATAGGAACTCGTATTTTTGTTATATCTTACCCATGTAAATGGGACGAATTTTTGTATGTCTAATATATAGACATTATATATAAAGTTGCTATTCCATTTATGCTTGTATGAGGCAAGGGACATAGAATTGCCAAAGCACCACACATCAGTCCACTTTTTAAAATTTTGACAATCTTATTCTTAATGCGAAACATCTACTCGTAATTAGAATATCTCGATGGAAAGGAAGTACGAGGCTCGTTTGATAAGTCCGGTAAATTTCCATGCAGGGACGGAAACTTTGTGCTGCAACTTTTAGTGTTATAAGCTTGATTATACTAAACATTGCACAGAATTGAATCTGATACGAGGTTCAGTTCACTGCTGACAACCATCAACCATCAGAGTGATAGCTGCTATTGAAAGTGCAAAAAACAGAGTTTCGTGCTGGAAATAAACATTAGTATTTAAAGGGCTGGACTGCCGCACAAGTCAAAACTGAATTGGACGATGTTCGCGATGACTCTGCAACAGCTATGAAGACCACTTAATTTTGCATCAATTAATTTAAACGTGGTCGAATCGATCGAAGATGAATCGCGCTCTGGTCACCTGATTGAGCTCACCACACCGGACGCAATTGGAAAAGTTCAGGATCTGGTTGTGCAATACCACCGAATCAAACTTCGTGAGATTGGTGAGGCTGTAGGCATCTCAAATCAGGGAGTGCAAAATACCCTGCATAAAAACTTCGCAGTGGAATGCTATGTGTAACATGGATGCCGCGATTGCTCACAAAGGCGCATCCGGAAGAACACGTTTACCGAGTGCCTGGCTATATTTATAATCACAATCCGCAAGACTTTTGGAGCCAATTTGTGGCCGTGGATGAAACCTGGATCCATCATTACACACCTGAGTCAAAACAGCAGTCAAAGCAATGTACAAAGGCTGGTGAAAGTGCAACAAAGACTGCAAGGGCCATCTTGTCAGCTGATAAGGTTATGGCCACTGTAGCAGAACCACAACTGTAGTCTATTATGCTTCATTGTTGGATCGTTTGCAACATGAGCTGACTGAAAAGAGACTGAGATTGAAAGGCAAAATGGTGCTCTTATACCAGGATAGTGCACCATGAGACACATCAGCAATCGCAATGGCGAAAGTGCACTAGTTGTGCTTTGGATTGTTTCCTCATCCACCTCATTCTTTAGACTTAGCCCCAGGTGACTTCTTCCTGTTCCCAAGCTTGAAAATTTGACTTGGTGATTAGAAATTTTCATCAAATGAAGAAGTGATAGTGGCCATCCATAAGTATTTTGCAGACCTTTACGTAACCTATTTTTCCAAAGGGATGAAAGAATTGCAATATCGCTGAACCAAGTAATGTATACCCACGACAAGAAGGCAAGAGACGACTGCTATTTAATGGATTTGTTTACTAGAGTGCATATGAGCCAATCGTGCTGCCAGATCTACTGTAGTGATACGTGTTATGCATGGGTGAGTTATGTGACAACACTGCGTATTTTAAACAAATCTAACATCCTTGTCATACTGGGAAGGCAAGCATAAACACCGTTTGCATAGCAAAAGTGATTACCGTACACATTACTCTAGCTTGCCTTCCTGTTGTGGGTCTAAAGTATATAGCCATGAATGTAGACTGTGTCGAGAAATAAGGTGAGATGTTTACTATAATAAAATAAAAAATCTTGTTTTTTTACCAGATTTAAACGATCCTCATATACAGAGGTGCAAGCTTTTGAATAGTTTTTAGAGGGGTAGTTAGATAAATTATTTAAGAATACAACAACAAATTTAAGTCAAGGATGTGTTAATTTGATGGTTCTGTGTGCGGGTAATTTGTGAACGTAATGGTGAAGGTTTAATATTACAATGTTATGTCTACTGAATGGAATAACAAGCTATTGGCTGTGTGTTTAATTCTAGTAGTCTGCAGCAGAGATTTTCAAAGAGGTTACTTCAGGTTAACTACGTTCAAATCCCCAACAATGCTGGATATGGCGTACGCATATTGTAAACCTGTGACATAAAATAGAATTATATAAATTTCATCTCAATTCTCTTCTATGACACAGTTTCTTCACAGTGTAATTTCATTACAAACCAAAAAATTAGCAGAACATGTTTTAGGAATGAAAAGTAAATTAGTGTTACAATATGTAGAAAGTTTTTATCCAAGTAAATATCTCTAATACATAGTCTTATGTGTCCATTTTCTTATATATCCTTACTCTATTCCCCTTAAACACTGTATTGTGAGAAGGTATGCTTGAGGTCTTTGTGTCATAATATTATTTATTGCTTCGAGATTGGAACCAGTCACTTTATAGCGTCCAGTGTCTCTCTTTTTGCGACTAACTGATCCTGTATCTTGGAAATGCTTGATGCACTTATTGGTTTTAAAAGACATAAGGATACCAACATTAATACACAATTTAATTAAGCGTGAGAACGACAAAAATTTATATAGTATACTGATAAAACGTAAGAATTTTATGTAGCGAACAAAAGTATGTCAATTTGACGGTACCTGGACACTTTTGACATTACGCTCCGAGGGACTTGCCTGACTGCCGGTTAGCGTTGCACAAACTCCTCTCTGTAGCAGTTTAAATTATATTTATATGTCGCACCTATTTTAATGCCGGTACGAAATTGGCATTCAACCATGTAGACGTGGAGCAACACACTCAGAGCGCCGTAATTTGCTTACTGTTCCGCAAAAATTACCGCTTCTTCTCCGTAGAGGGCACTATGATTTCAAGATACTTAACAGTCAATTAGGACGTCATCCTTGCTCAATCGGAGTGCGGAAAATGACGAATAAAAATTAACACCGTGTATATCGGCATCTTTCTTGACGTATAGCATTCAGTTCATAGAGAAGAATTTAGCAATAATATGTGTACATTTAATATGGTTGCATTACGACGTTCGTACTTTCAACTTAGCCCCTATGTCAGGGCAATAGAACAGGATTCTATTCTCTAATAAACAATGTTAATATACACCTAGTTGTAGCTGCAAACGAACTCATGTTAAACACGACTGTTTATACTGGAGGAGCCGGGATATCCCAGTGGTGACGTCGGCTCTGGTGCTGTGGGTGATTCGATTCCAGCTCGGGAGTGGCGATTTTAAGTCCACGTTGTCTTAGCTTCACCTATGACTAGCCTATATTAGGTAGGCTATCACGTAGGCTATATATAGTCCTCAATAAATAAGGTCCTCTCATTCTATAATAGTGTTCATTATAAACCTAGCAATGAAAACTAATACTTATAGAAAATAGATGTTAATTGTGAAATATTTATGAAATAAGTGTTCATTGACTTATCTATTGGTGTATTCTTCATGGTATACTGTTATGGCTGCATAATTATCTTTGAGGTACATTGCATTGCAGTATATAGTTTTAAAAAAATAGTTACCGTGTATACGCACGAGACGAAATTACGCACATTTGTATTACACGGGCAGACTCACCTCTCAAATAGTATATTTATCTGCCATTAGAGGGAGGCCTCAAAGCTTCTGTCAACACATCAAATACGATCGCAAGCCGCTAGGAGAATCGTGTATAACCTCGACCCATCAGCGATGCTATTGATGATGTCAAATTTTGCGTGGTAAAGTCACAGATAAAAATAAACACAGTGTATTTATATTCTAGTTAAATAAAATATGAATTATCGAAAGCATTTAAATAGTCAAATTTAAGGGAGAAGTATCAGTGGATAGTAATCTTAGTGCATTATCGACAGGTATGAGACTCTGAACTCCACAGCACCTAATGTCCGATAGATACATTATCGACGTGTGCTAGTTTAGAAACTTTTGGCATTTTGAGCCGAAACAGCGATCGTTGTGACCCCTTTTTTCAGGGGGCTGAAATTCTAAACAGCCTAGTACCTTGTATAGAATTTCAATAGTACAAAATACCAAAAACAGCTTTAGATACTAGTGTATAATAACTCGAGTTTCCCATTTAATTTCACGTAAATCTTAATCACCTTGGACTTCAAACATATCTTAAATACATCTTAAAATATACTACAGTTTCTATCATGTTGTACACTCAATAATTCAGGACTTCAAAGAAAAACATTAATGACTCTAGCATTTTGAAGTAACAATATATCCTAACCGGTCATTTAGAGACGTTTTCCCCATTTATTGGTACAACCTTTCAGTATTTTAACTCAAGGGTACTGAAACCACATTTCCCCTGTTTATGCTTTGAACTCCTGCTTCTGTAACACTAATGATCTGTCATCTCAAAAACAATTGAAGAGCAGCTGAATGAAAAGTTAGAATGCCTACATTACCAGCACTCTGCTATTAGAGTACTTACTGTATTTACTTACACACGTGTAACATTAATCACAAGCATATTTCGCCTAATAAACTACTAAAAACGGCGTATTTCAATCAATTATGGCAGCTTGTTCTACATATGACATTCCAAAGACTTGTCTGTTTCTATTGTTTCCCTAACCGATGCCGTTTGTTATCTTAATTCATTTTCCTAAAGATTCTCAAAGTTAACTTCAAGAAAAGATGCACAATACCAAACATGAGAGAAACAGACACAATAATATGGATCCATTTACACCATTTCTTTACTTAAATCCTGCGTCTTCTAAGAAGTGAACACGCTGATTTTCAAGAAAATTATCTCACCCTCACTATCCTTTACATTGAACACATTTTACTATTTTAGTTAATAAAACATTCCAAAGAGCTACGATGCTCTACATGTAAGATATTTTGATAACTATTGAAATGCCTATCTGCAATCTTCTGGGAAACAGCTTATGAAGTCATTTTCATTGTTTTTCTCTGCTAAGCTACTAAACCGTTTGATACTGACAAAAGCTAACTGCACAACACATTTAGATCTCGTAAAAGATGAAGATAATTTTGTAGAAATCACTCACCAGATACCCTGTTAACCGTTTAGTTGTCCAATACTTATACTTTTCTCTAATAAAAAGTCATTAATTTACCCTCTCGTGGTTTTGGAACGAGAAACAGGAATACGAAGCTGTCACATTATGACCAGCCGTTGAAATGTTTACATTACTGCTTAAACGTGTGCAATACAAAGAGTTTCAATAAACTTTTATTTCAATTAATATGTAATAAAATAACAAGTGATTTAGGAGTAATTAAATAAAATATCAGTGTGTTATATTATGCAGTTGATGTACTTGTGCAGCTAAGGAGGATAATCTGCTAAAAATTTTGAACGAGTTCCATCATAAATATCAGAAGTTTAATATGGAAATCTCTATAAACAAAACAAATTAATTATTAGTAAAGAACCGTTGAAATGAAGGGTATAACTTTATGCATTTCAATTATTTGGGCTTTAATATTGCGAGGGAGGGAAATTTTGCTCGATAAATTAACCAAGAAGTGTAAAAGTAACAAAAATATCTATATACGTTAAAGAATTAGTATGGAGAAATAAATACACGAGAAAAGAAGCAAAAGCCAAAATTTATAAAGCAGTAGTTCAACCAGTGATGAGGTAAGTATGACTTAGAAAGAGGAGCAGAGACCACAAGAATATGACGTTTGATATAAACAACTGAAATGAAGGAGGTAAGGAGAATAACTGGAAAGACAATATATGATAGAGTAAGACATGAAGAAATTAGGGAGATGTGCAAGATCCAACGTTTGATTGAATGGGTGAAAAGGAGAAAGGAGGCGTGGAATGTATAGTATCCAGGATATCTGACAAACGAATGGTAAAAATAGAGAAATAGTAATCCGGAAGGAAGAAGAATACCACTATGTCCGAGAAAAATTGAACATTCCATCACAGAACAGGCGATACGCCTAACGTAAAGCGAAGGAGAATAAGAAAAAGAAGAATTTGTTGATGAAAGAGTCAACATGAAAAATTCAATGTCATGGCCGGGATTTGGAACACGGATCTTCTGGTTTCTGCCCACTCGCTCTAACCCATTGAGCTACCATGGCCAACATGCCGTCCTGACATTAAAATCTCCATTTGACTCATATATTTCCCAGGCGAACAACTAGGGGCTCTTGCATCCGAGATACACTGTTTGTGGCGACTTACTATCGTAATTACTTGAGTCTCAGGCTTCATAATTTAACTCTTATTATTTTAGTTAATTTATGGATTTTTTGTTGTTGTAATTTATGTCCTCCATCGTTAACTTATATCGGACGATGAATGAAATTGGTAAAATGAAGCTCAAATGTGTCTGGGGTCTTTGGAGCTTAGAGCTAACTGACATTCGCCTTTAAGGATAAGGGAAAACCCTGGAAAAAACCTTATCCAGGTAACTCACCCTGACCGAGATTCGAACTCGCGACCTCTTGAACGTGAGACAGACACGCTACCATCTACGCTACCGAGGTGGGGTTATGAAAATTAATCATTTCTTCACACTACCCGTATATAAGTTAAGGTCTTTGATAGATAGAGTCAACATGAAAAATTCAGTGGTTTACCGGGGAAATATACGAGTCAAATGGAGAATCTAATGTCAGGAATGCATGTTGGCCATGATAGTTCAATGGGTTAGAGCTACGGGATGGAAACCAGGAGATCCGAGGTTCAAATCCCGGTCATGGCATTGAATTTTTCATGTTGACTCCATCTATCAAAAGCGTTAGCATATATCCTGCTAGTGTGAAGAAATGATTAATTTGTTGATGAAGTTTAGAACAAATTCTAACGAATTTAACAATATAATTTTTGTGTTTTGAATGAAAGATACTAAGGTTTGCATGAAACTAAAGCATGTAGTGTTGAAGTAAAGATAACTTTATTAACACCTTATGTTGGAATAGAACGTACTGTAGTTGGTAGTTACTATATATTCTTTAGTTAGAGTACTTCATTAGTGATTGTGTCACATTCATTATTTGATTTGTTTTAATTAATAGTTTGATTACACTGCAGAATGTATTACATTAGGTTTGCTGTTGTTATCTTTGTTTATGTAATTGTTATTAGCTTTCCCTTTGCAACGTGTTTATTGGTTCTTCTTTATAACCGTTTTGCTTTGTTCAGTTAATATAGAAATTGACATTACATTGACTCTCATAGATGAAAGCACTTCATTTTTCTCGCTTATTAACAAGCTAGATAAATGTTTTCTCTCGTCTGTTTGACGCAATTTCTCTGTGTGAATTTACCAATGACATTGAACTTGATGCAATACCATTATTTTCTTTTAATTATGAATATATAGTTCTTTTTATTTTCATTATCACCTATTTGCAGCAGATAAGAGGACTTATGTATTCTGCAAAAGAAGGACAAGAAAAACTGAAAAACCAAGGTAGAGTTTTTACTGGAAATACATAACTTGAGATCTTCTGTACCTAAAATAAGCAACCAAGCACCAATATCGTCATGTTATAGCTGAAAAAGTCGCTTGTCCTCCAAACTTTGTAACTAGGTTCAATTATCTTTCAAAGAAACATTCACTCCATTGGGAAACACGATAGGCGCTTAGCTACTATTCTAGGTTTTATGATCTTTTGTGCACCTTTTATTGAAAGGTATTACAACAAACCGTAATAATCTCCTTAAAATTGAAGACAACTGCGACCTCCACGAATAAGTCCGAATAATTCAATTGGACGTCTAAATATTTACTACTTAGCACTTTACAACAAGCATGCGAGAATCATCGCTTATGTTTCTTTTTAAGAATACGCTTATACACGAAATCTAGTATTATTATTCAGAGCTAAAGTTGCATTTCCCTAGCAACGCGAATTTAGAAGTTAATACAAATAATAAATTATTCATAATTTGTGTACCATTTGGAATCGAACTGAATAAGGTTCTTCTGAACACGCAAGCTCAGCGAAAAATAAACAAGCTTTTTCAAACTGGAGGAGGCAGCACTACTTTATGGAAAGGGTATGTAGGAGCAGTAAATCAAGCTTTATAATTAACCTGTTACATGACCGTGTAACAATACCCATGTTGAGTATTGATTATGTCTCTTTTCAGTGGATATTAATTACCGACTCGCTAGGATTAATAGCAAATTGTGGCGACAATTGAGCGGTGCAAGATCACATGACCTGCATGCACAGTCTCTCTCATTCACCGGGAGATGAGATACATGTAGTACAAGGGGAAAGGTAGGGAGGGTGAGAACTCTGTAGAGGGGGGAGAAGAAGGAACAACATAATATTATAAAATTATGAAATGTACAAATGTTGCAGTGCAGAACACACATATTGGTACTTCTAAAAACGTTATCGTGACTCCAAGTTCAGAACAATTCATTCTTTAAAACAATTTACATGTATAGTCGAGTTTTAATTAAAAATAAAAAATGCTCTGGAAATTCACTTTTCTTCTTATGTTATAATTACTAGACGTTTATAAAATGCTTTCAGAACAGGAATAAAAGAGAAAACAGGAATAGAATCAAAGGGTACCATAACTGAATAAATTTATATTACACAAATTGTGCCAAAATATTCTATAGTAAATTAAGGTTACACTGAAATTGCTGTCTTACTATTTTGTACACATAGTTCCTCTTTTAGTAATTAAAAAAGGAATATTTTTCTAAAATTACGTTTTAAAATATCGCTTAGTGTTAATTCCTTAAAAAACCGATATTAGTGATATCTACTCGTAATTGTAATGATTTTCTAAAACATAAATAATAACTTTCTGTGAAGTATCTTGGATTTAGCACAGTGTCGCAAGCAACACAAGACATGATTTGGACTTTTCATAAAAAGTGCTAATTGTGATTAGAAGCACGAATACGTCTAGCATGCACTTGGTTTCATTTATTTCTCTAAAACATCCAAAATTCACTTACTTTAATATTCTTCAAACAATTAAATGTGTCTTCAAATTATGTATTCTCAATAAAAATAATAATAACAAAATTTACTGTAGTGTACTATTTCTTTCACGTAACTAAATATTACTGCATTTTACTTACAATGCTAATTATTTCGATAACAGAAAATCACATAAAGGTATACACCATGACCTGGATTATAATAAGCCTGTTATTGCGTTTAGTAACTTTATTATAGTGTTATACGTGTCTATGGATGAAAATAAGTTTTTTTTCAAAAAATATATATTTATGTATATAGATACATATTTTTCCTAATTTTAACTATTATTTCATTGTTTTTCATTAATTCTTTTCATTATTTCCGTTTATTTTCGTATATGTTTTCCTTAATTTCACACATATTCACCATACATATAAACACGCATGTCCAAGGCGGGACTCGAACCTGCGACCCTCTATGCGGCGGAACGCTAGCGACAGACACTTTAGCGACCACGGCTACGAGCGCCGGCAAACCTTAATAGAATATTTTCTGTGGTCTTCAGCAGTTACCTATTTCCTCGTGAAAATATCTGAACACCAAAGAGGAGGTACTTTATTATTTAATGCAGTTAAGATGTACCGCGTGCATCGAAAAAGTTGTACAAATTTATATGCTAGCATAAACCTATTTAATTACTAGAACTTGCATAAATTTAGGATCCATACAATATGCTTTAAAAAGCTAAAACTACACATTTAAGAACTGACTAATGATTTTACATAATGTATTAACTAAAATGTAAATTCAATGTCTGCAGTAAAGTTCAAACGTAAATAATTCTTAGAACTCCAAAATACTGATGAAATATGGTGGGTTTGGAAACACCGGTACAAAATTTCATAGCGAGTCAAAATTCCTTAAAGGCAAAAAAGAAATGAGAGAAGTCTGAAAATTTGTCTGATCTGTTGCATTCTATATGGCTGTGTATTGCTAAAGTCTTATTGTTTTGCTATTATTCCATTGTGTAGTTCTACAAGAATCCAAGCTATATAGGCTGTCAAGGCTTAATATTTGTGATTATAAAACTAAATACCTTTTAAGAAATTACTTTAGAGAGTATAAGTGTATCCCTTTTCATGGTGCCTATTTTAATTCCTGGGTATAACACCGCTACTCACTGAACATCGTGAGAAACTGCGATAGGTAGCGGTCCTAACCTTATGGATATGTATGAGCGAAATTTCATGAACATTTTCAAAAAATCACCTTTTCCTCCTTTTAGTCTATAAAATAGTGTAAGCATTCCTGATTCCAAAGAATGCTTAGAGAGCATCCGCAAGACATTTTTAAGTGCTCTAATCTAGTTTGCAAGTTTCGTGCATGCTAGTGTTATGTATGAATTCTAATTCTTTATCCTTGTTTCTCGCTATTAAGAATTTCAGCATTTTTCGTCATTTAAAATGCTCCTTGCGTCTCAGTTTTAGTGTTAGACTAACGAAACTTACACATATGCTCATAGAGACATAATCAGTATCAATTTCCCTGGGTTTTATTGTAAGATGCGTTTCAACTACACTTTCTTTACTTGAAAATACAACAATGTCAAATTTTGGGCAAAAAGAAAGCCATATTCATAGTTTAAAAATTTCTGGAGCTTAAAGTTATTGAGACGCAGAGAAGCCTAGAGAAAATTAAAAAATGTATATGTTGGGAACCTCTTGTTTAAATATTAGAACAAAATTTAAGTTATTTTTTCGCAGGGGACATTTTAGGTGACGTAACGGAAAATAAATAAATCTGACCATATTTTCCAAACTATCAAAGCGGAATGTATAACATTTGGGCAATATCATATTTGTAATAAGCTACATCTGTGGTATAAATCTTAAAAAGCTAGCGTTATTAGCTCATGATTTTAAATTTTCAGTCATAGGTATGCTTAAAAGAGAAGATTCCGCTTTAGAGATGGGTGATGCTGGTCACATTGTTCGTTCAATGCAGCTAATATATATATCGCCACTGGATATTTTTACTTTACTGCTGTGTTAATCGCTTAATTGCATTTAATACATCTTATAACAAAGTACGTGCTTACATAGCGTGTTTCTCCAATCTGAAGGGAAAGATTATTTATTCACAGCATCATGTGATAGGACTATGATCTTTTGAAATACAAGGATGTCACGGGCAGTTAAGCCATATTCCTATGTAATAATTAGTACATGGTTGCAAACCTGAAATCAAACCTTTACCCATCATGTCAATGAACTTTTGTATAACGCCCTATAGAGAAAATTAGTGCTAGTGCTTACCCAAAATTACTAGTTGATGTGTTTTATCTATCTGGAACGACTTTCATAGCATTTATAAATTTGCTATTGAAAGCTAGTAAATTAAAATACGTTCCGTATTCTTAAATGCTTTACGAAAATGCAAGTAGCTGAATAGGTAATGTTAAATAGTATTGACTAAAACAAACAAATATCAAGTATACATTGCAAACCTAGTTTAACGCCAGCACGATCACGAATATCAGTCGAGAATCTTTGTGAAATATTAGCTATGGAAAATTCACATAGAAAAGTAGTTTTCTTCCCATTCCTGCCCTCCCCCAAAAACAGTTTTTATGGATTTCATAAAAATTATTACCTTCTAGATATGACAGATAAACTTATACTTTGAGTTTAATATTAGCTGTACACAAATGGGCAACCACCTTGCTGTTAAATAGCTTTTTGTACTATTAACCATGTAATAGACATACAGTTGTGGTTTAAGTCCCTCTAATCTTCAAAGTTTGTCCAGTTCTTCTTTTCAAATCTGTGTGTTAAATAAGGAGGTAGTTACCTTTATACAGATAATTGACGTTTAGCCTCCTCTAGGAAAACCATTGCATCGAATGTCTGTCATTATTAAAAAAGACTAAGGATTTAAGTATATCATTGAATTTTACAGCTCATATCTACAAAGAAAGTCTAATTTTTGCTCCAATGAAGCACAGGACCATCATATGCCTTATGGGTTTAAGGAAAACTCCAGGAAAGTAAAACTGAGATCTGAATTGCGACCTTTAGGCTGCAAATTAGAAATGCTGTGTCCAGTGGCGTGCTGAGCAGTAATGTGTCTAAGTTAAGTGTACCAAAATGTACATATTCACTGCAAAATCAGAAGCAAAATGTTCTAAAATGAAATTGGATGTCCATTTGAGGTTATATGACACACGAGGGAGTGTCGTTAAGTTTTAATTAATACCCTTTAAAATGCGATAGAGTGTTTCCGTTCATATCTGCTTGTTAGTGCTTCTCTACGTAGTCACCATCCGGATTTTCAAATTTTTCCAGCGTTTCCTGACCGTCCGAATACCTTGATTGCAGACGTCTATAGAATTCGCTTTAAACCACTCTTACACGAATAAGGCGAATAAGGCGGATTATGTAAGGCCTCAAAGTCACATTCCCTTGAGATGAATGAGCTGATGCATTTTCAGCCAGAAGACGAACAACTTTGAAGAGCATACCGCGTCGTGTCTTAATCAGAGCTGCTTGTAACTTGTCCGGAAGATTGCAATAGTACCTGCCAGTGATGGTTTGGCAATTTTCAAGATAATCTGTGAGGATAACTGCATGATAGTCCCAGAAAACTGAAAGTATCAACTTCCCAACTGACCTATGCATCTTTGTCTTTTTGGGAGGGGGTAATCGGTATATTTCCATTTTGTCTCTGGATCATACTGATAGATCCAGGATTCATCCATGGTTACCAGACGATCAGAAAATCAACTTTATCTTGTTCCAACAGAAACAATATTTGTCTTGAAAGGTCACGCCGCGTTTGCCTTTGGAAAGGGGTTAGCAAACGAGGAAACCACCGTGCAGACACCTTAGACATGTACAGTTTGTCATGAATAATTTTCCACACACTACCATATTTAAGCTGTGTCTCATTCATGATCATCTGGGTGGTTGTTCGCCTGTCTTCCAGTATTAAACACTCCACTTGATTCACTGTGACAGCATCCTCTGTCATTGACGGTCTACCAGGTCTTGGCCCATCTGTCACGGACATGTGACGAGTTTGAAAAATCTTTTTGCACCTTACAATAGTGCCATACGATTGGCAATAATTTCCATAAACAGCCGTCATCGCATCATGGATTTCCCGGCAGCTTCGCCCTTCAAATGCAGGAACTTGATCATACTACGAGCCTCAATATTCTCCGTCCTACACCTCAGTCACTTCTGGCACTCAAGTCACTGAAACTATCAATATTTTGTCCCGAGGGATAAACGATGACACTGAAAAATTTTCATCTCTCTAGCATAAAAGCTAACGGGTGATAATTAAATTTTACGACACACCCTCGTACATTGTTGAATGGCAGTCAAAATTATTGACTGGCATAAAAACATGCCCCTTGATCATAGGCAACTTCTTCGACTCTACTGTGTAACGGGAGGTACGGCAATTGATCAAGAAAGGCGCACTCCAAGTGGAAACTGAAGGTTTGACATCATTGCAAACACTCCACTTTTTGAGCTTCCTTTAGAGAAAGAAAAACGATGTCTACTGCAGCTGATGAAATAATCTGCAACCGATTACATGTGTTGTTATTCATTAAACCGTTTTCTTGTGTTTTGTTTCTGACCTCCATTCAGCTTAGCAGTTAGTCTGATCCGGCAACACTGACGAGGAATTTTCTTCCCAAGTGAAAGTGGTTTCGACTCTACGACGTTCCTGGAGTGCACTCCGAGTAGTCTGGTGAAATGGTCGGCAGAGATAAGAGGAATTGTGGAAAATACACTCCTGGAAATGGAAATAAGAACACATTGACGCCGGTGTGTCAGAACCACCATACTTGCTCCGGACACTGCGAGAGGGCTGTACAAGCAATGATCACACGCACGGCACAGTGGACACACCAGGAACCGCGGTGTTGGCCATAGAATGGCGCTAGCTTCGCAGCGTTTGGGCACCACCACCGTCAGTGTCAGCCAGTTTGCCGTGACATACGGAGCTCCATCGCAGTCTTTAACACTGGTAGCATGCCGCGACAGCGTGAATGTGAACCGTATGTGCAGTTGACGGACCTTGAGCGAGGGCGTATAGTGGGCATGCGGGAGGTCGGGTGGACGCACCGCTGAATTGCTCAACACGTGGGGCGTGAGGTCTCCACTGTACATTGATGTTGTCGCCAGTGGTCGGCGAAAGGTGCATGTGCTCGTCGACCTGGGACCGGACCGCACCGACGCACGGATGCACGCCAAGACCGTCGGGTCCTACGCAGTGCCGTAGGGGACCGCACCGCCACTTCCCAGCAAATTAGGGACACTGTTGCTCCTGGGGTATCGGCGAGGACCATTCGCAACCGTCTCCATGAAGCCGGGCTACGGTCCCGCGCACCATTAGGCCGTCTTCCGCTCACGCCCCAACATCGTGCAGCCCGCCTCCAGTGGTGTCGCGACAGGCGTGAATGGAGGGACAAATGGAGACGTGTCGTCTTCAGCGAGGAGAGTCACTTCTGCCTTGGTGCCAATGATTGTCGTATGCGTGTTTGGCGCCGTGCAGGTGAGCGCCACAATCAGGACTGCATACCACCGAGGCACACAGGGCCAACACCTGGCATCATGGTGTGGGGAGCGATCTCCTACAATGGCCGTACACCTCTGGTGATCGTCGAGGGCACACTGAATAGTGCACGGTACATCCAAACCGTCATCGAACCCTTCGTTCTACCATTCCTAGACCGGCAAGGGAACTTGCTGTTCCAACAGGACAATGCACGTCCGCGTGTATCCCGTGCCACCCAACGTGCTCTAGAAGGTGTAAGTCAACTACCCTGGCCAGCAAGATCTCCGGATCTGTCCCCCATTGAGCATGTTTGGGACTGGATGAAACGTCGTCTCACGCGGTCTGCACATCCAGCACGTACGCTGGTCCAACTGAGGCGCCAGCTGGAAATGGCATGGCAAGCCGTTCCACAGGACTACATCCAGCATCTCTACGATCGTCTCCATGGGAGAATAACAGCCTGCATTGCTGAGAAAGGTGGATATACACGGTACTAGTGCCGACATTGTGCATGCTCTGTTGCCTGTGTCTATGTGCCTATGGTTCTGTCAGTGTGATCATGTGATGTATCTGACCCCAGGAATGTGTCAATAAAGTTTCCTCTTCCTGGGACAATGAATTCACGGTGTTCTTATTTCAATTTCCAGGAGTGTATAAATGGGAGGTATATGGAGATTAGAGGAAAGGAATACAAGCGATGTGGGTAAATCGATAAAATGCAGAATAGAAGATATAGAAAGACAGGATATATGGGGAAGTCTACAAAACATGAAATAATTAAAATTTTACAAGGAAGTAAAATACATTGGGGACGAGAAGCATATGTAGAATATTGCAATAGGCAAGAGAGAGAAGGGTTAGCTGGGATGAGAACATGAACAATATTTCAAAGAGGGATAAAAGGTAGGGAAATGTGAATTTGTGAATTTTTTGAGGGAAAAGAGAGCATATAGCACTATGTAACAGAATGCGAGGAGGTTGCAGTGTGGAGATAAAAGGTTTGGGAGGAAAAATCGGAGAAAGTAGAGAAGAGGATAGTAGCTATAAAATGTTAACGGGCAGGGAGGAAAAGCAGGTGAAAAGTATTGGTGAGCTCTTGGAGAAAGTAAAAGAAAAATGGGCCAGGAATGTAAAGAATATAAGAAAGGAAGATGAGGGGGAAGAATGGGGCAAATTAAGTAACAAGGAAGCATGAAGGTTAAGAGCTACCTGGCAGAGCATAAGACCAGGGTGCCATGTAAGCCAAGGCAGGAACAAGGTAAAGACAAATAAATGTAGCCAACAATTGTAAATTGTAAAATTTTGGAATACGTACAATAAAAATCTATTCTAATATAAAATGCTACATGGAGCTATTCATCTTTGTTAATTATTTCAATTTCTGAATTGTACTCTTCCATTAATTTGAAATTAAAAGGAAAAACCTTGCACATGTGAACGCCAAAATTATGTAAAAGGTCTTTGAGTTATGAATTAAAATTTGATTCACAAAGCAGGAAATTGCAAAGGATCTTTTCTTATTTAGATTGTACCTCTCTGCCGTGTTGTTTCCATCCATTCTGATCTTGCACAGATAAGATACATTCATCATAAATACCGAAATGCTTGGCGCTAACTAGGATGTACAGAAAGTTATGTCTATAAACAGCCCTCGCTTCCTGAGTGTGTCCACCGATTTCCTTACTTATAATATCATTTGTATCATTCCAATTATAAAAGTAATTTATTGCATACCTCATACTTTTCGGGCAATAGGCGGTGTTATACAAAGAAATGAAAGCAATTGTGTACTTGTAATCTCGTGAATTAGCTAACGATAGAAAAATTGTCCCGATGTGAACAACCCTCGTGCTATGACTGTGATAGTAATGAAGGAACGAGATTTCTCGCGTCATGTGCGAGTTTGTGTCGTCTCCCGTAAATGAATTATGTAGGATGCCATAACGGGAGTGAAAGCAGGTGAACTAGGGTTCGAAAAGGGGACTGTTCGGGATTAACTGAAGCCACTCTCCCCTGATGCCGTTACATGACAGGTGTGAGATACACGTCTTCATTTGCCGAACCCTGTCAATGTAGTTAGCGCATCACTGCCTAAAACCAACAGTCCTCTGGCAGATATATCCCTTATACGATACTGTACGATATTATCACTATTTATCACTATCAAGTACACTAGAGTACTTGCATCTAATCTATTCGGTATTTCCTTCTTTAGTATAATATTTCCCTTAAAACCTTCCTTTATTACCATGTTCATCTCTTTTATTTAAAAAACACGTTGAAAAACATTTATACTTGTGCTTTCCTTGTATGTTTTGCGTATTCATTCAGTTTACATGGAGAATTTGTTTTATTTTTGCTGTTTCAGGTCTCGTTTCTGCAACATAATCATTGTTGGGCTTACCTGTTTTATAGTTGATTTATTGTCTTCTCTTCTCGTTTCCCTTCTCAGATATTTATTTTTCCAAATGTAACTATTAAGACGTTATTAACTTCCTCTGTAACTTCCTCTTTCAAAAATCCGTCACTATTTATTTTTACACCTAGAGTGCTAAAAGCCATAACTTATTGTATTATAAGTTCTTTTAATTACAATTTACATTTGTAGCAGGATTCCTCCGTTGTTCTGGGTTTGGATGCCCCAAAGTTATGGAAACATATATAGCAAGATTCGTGCTGGTATCTCGTTTCCTGTCGTTGGTCTTATTTCGTCGATCTTTCCTTCGTCCAAAATATAACGACTTGATGAAAATGTTTCCCGAAGTTTTCAGGAAAATCCTTAATTATGCTTCTACTAGCTTTTAATATTCTTATGTTCTATTCTTACTTAAGAGCAATGAATGCTGCAAGGGTGGTAACGAGTGAAGAAATCATTAAGATTTTTAATTAGAATTTCCATAAGAAATAAATCTCTTGTTTATTTCTTTCAACACCAAATACTTTACAATTCTTATCAGAAAACTTTATGCTGTGATCTGAATTAATCTAATAATTCAAATTGAACTAACACTTAAATATTTTCGAGCAATTTAAAAAGCGTCTGGTCACTTTGGCGTTCCAGAAAGAAAGATGAATTTTCTTTCGGTTTCTACACATAGATTATTTAATCCTTCGTTACTATCGCTACCCATATATTACTTTTATACGATTGGCCGAATTACTACTACGTCACTGCATACTTAATACAATTATTACTACGGTCAATCACAAAATTACATGTATTTTCACATAATTTGTTATAAATTTATAAGTTTTCCAGACCCTTTTTATATATGAATCGAAACAACTGACTGCCTGTCATGCTAGGAGTCCCGGTTTCGATCCCGGCTGTGGGGGTGGGGATTTCTCTCCGACCAAGATAATTCCCTATCTTCCCCAGAGTCTGGAAGTATGAATGAGAGTGTGAATGTGCGCGTGATCTAATGATTAAGAAAAAAACCCAATGATAACGAGTTAACACCTTCAGTATGTTCCAAAGGAGAACGGCCGCCGATATGATCATTGTAGTTAAAGGTGGGGTATAAATGGAACAAGGAAAAAAAACAACTGTCACATATCTCAATTGCCATTTATTTATTGTAAAAATTTTGTATTTTATGGATTAATAATCATTCCATGCTTTTCACAGCACTAAGAGGAATGATGTGTTACTTATTGAAACCAGGTTATCTGCATACGCAACTACATACTTTTTGAGTATCTAAGTTATATATGCAATTCTCTCATCTCCTTAAATATAGTTTGTTAAGAAGTGGAGGGTGAAGAGAATCCCCGTGTCTAGTGCCTTTATTTTTTGGTATTTATTTTGTAACTTATCTTATATTTTAAGCTTTGAATTATTTAAACTATATATCTTGTATTTCTAAAGCAATATAACGCTGTGGAAATTATACTCCAGCATTTTTCTGTTATCAAGTCATCTCCAAAAAATGATCAATGTAGGCCTTTGCCTTCCACAGAGTTATCTGAAAATACAGGTTCAAGGTGTTATAAATTCTTGAGCACTTGGAGATAGTAACTCTGCTTCAATTTAAATCATTTAATGACATGCATACCAGGTTGAAAATTTTATGTAGAACGAAGAGAGACCACTTAAATATTTTCTGTTGCATAAAGTGATATAATATGCGTTAATCTCATATAGAAGTCAATTTAACTACATAGTATAGTTTATTTACTTTTCCATATATGTCATGTAGCCTAAAGGTGGAATGAGATATTCTAGGTGGTATGAAAATTCGAAGCGCGGGCTTTGGATTATTGTGCAGCTTCTCTGACCACTAAGCCACAATAGAAATCTGTTTTACAATGTAAGTTACCGTCCTTTGTGTGTCACGTTTGGTAATTTAAGAATTTAAATTAAAATACCCATTCTAAAACATGCCTTTCAGAAGTCATAAACTAAGGTTTTCGGTGTGAATGAATTATTAAAGAGTTGAATGCTCTTGTACATTCCTTAGATAAAACTGCAAATGTATACACATAATTTTAATATACACTAAATGGGTCATTTAGGGGAATAGTTTAAACTGTGCGTGCCTGCAAATTGATACAAAGCGATGTGATTTACCCTAAGATACTGTGGAGATATTTCAATAAGTGCATGATGGGACATTCTCTTGTGTATCGATCGAAACGTCACGGTGTTACCCTGCCACAGTTAGATACTAATTGGGAATTCTGCGCAGAGCAATTGTATAATCATAGCGCATTCAGCACGTCCTAACGCAGCAAATGCTTTTGTTTAAATACAAGCGCACTCAAATTAGCGACCACGACGACATAACTTGTGCTGGCACAAGCTACATATTTGTGTTTACTGGCCCTCTATACATTCCGACGGCTCTCAATTTCCTTCCATGGAAACAGAACACAAAGATGGCCTTCAGCTACCGCATTTTCACCTCACGCTGCTCTGTAATATGTGAAATATGCTCATTCCATGAAGCAACAGCCTTTACGTCCGTTTTACCGAACTGTTTTAAACTTAGAAAACCACAGTGTTAACCAAGGTCCTTTAATAAGAAACACATGGTTGAAAAAGACCTTTAGTCTTGTTTTGGTTTTAACAAGACCTTTCTATGTAGTCTAGAGAAGCCAAATTTTATTAATTTATTTTACTTAATATCCTATTTATATGCCTAATTAATTATCCATAGTCATAGCGGTGGCTTTGCCTATGGAACGTTTGCAATGATGTCACTCCTTTACAGTGGGGTTCATCTTTTGTTTGTTAATAATTTTGATTATCAGTTATTATATTAAATTAACCACACACACATATACACACATACACCCATGCACACCTTCATTCATACTTACGGACATTTTGGAGGATGCAAAATAATCCTGATTAAAGAAAGTTACAACTCCCCAATCATGTTCACAACTGCTGCAGTCTCAAGGCCTGAGGTTTAATGAATATGTATGGGAGTTTGTTCCTTCCATTTATGGTTCTCCAGATTCTTCGTATGTAACATTTTATCTTTCAAATGTAGAATTTTTGCGTTTGCTTCTCACGACACCTAAACTACACTTTTAGATACAAACAACCTTTAATCTTTACTAGTTTTAATATGGTCCTTTTCCAGAATAAGCAAACAGGTTTAATAAATATTTTAAAGAAACTGGTATAATCAATAAAATACTCTTCCTAAAAGACAAACTTACCATATAAATATAGACTAGTTATGCATGGATCAACGCTTATCCTAAATAGTCTCTAGTGTAGGAGACAAATTGCGTAAATTTATCGGTAAGGAATAGGACCTGAGAACTTAGTTCCCAGGTGGTAGAGGTAGATCACCTACCGGAGGGAACATCTACAACTTTCAGTGGCAATTTAATCTTTTGTACGTGCGCTCTTGGATGAGGATGAATAGAAGCAACTGCAGGAGATTATGAGCCTGGGAAAGCACGATGTAAATGGCAGAGACCCGCAGATTTTCATAAGAGCTTCTGACTGGATCCCTGGCCGGGAGGGGGTAGTGGCGATCCAAAATATTCACCGGAGGTTGGCTCAGAAGTCCTTCCAGCAGCAACCGCTGTAGTTTCGACAAGGCAGTGCACACTCAAACGACCGCACTTTAGCGCAACCCAGAAGTAATTCCATATCGCAAGTGTCTACGACATCTGTCCACCGTATTAGACACACACTCCAGGAGTCGTCATATAACATGAAAGGGGACGAGGGAATGGAAGACAGGAGATCTGGGTAGAAGACAAACAACTTCAGCATTCGCCTTGTCAACTAGGAAAAACCCAGTTCACAGTGTAGGCTAACAAGGACCGAACCCAGGAGTTCTAGAATGTTGATCTCGTTTGTTATCATGGAGTCATTAGCTCGGTTAGTTCCTGATATGTAAGACACTTCATGGTATCACCAGAGTCTCCGTCGGCTGTTAGATTGGTGATATCTGGGACTTTCTCAGAGAGCAAGAGAAAACACCAGTAAACAATGGAGACTAATGAATGAGCTATTTGAAATGTGCTTCCCACTGTTTGAGAATGGAACATTATACTGCAATAAATTAGCGATTCATAATATCTGTGTGTAGGACAAAGTTGAAAAGGTAGAATCGTACACAAAAGCCCAATTCCAAAGGCGGAATTCGAATCCTGATGTATTGGTTTCCGTCCAGCTGCTCTGACCTATCGTACAATGACAACATCTCGGCAAGACATTAAATTCTCCAAACGACTCGCATTTTTCTTGTTATATCACAACGATACGTCAAAAGAGTTTTGATAATAAATATCTAAATGGCTACTTATGTGGTAACATTTTGAAGCAATTTTTATTGCTGGGCAAATTGGTTCCACTTTTACGGGATAGTTTGAAACAAATAATGTTTAGCTCAGGGTAAAGCAAGGAGGTTAATCACAGGGTATGCGTGGATATGTGTGAGAAGGATGGTTTTATTGACACTGGCATGCCCGTTTCAAACTGATTTATTGACTGCTTATTTTATCCGAACATCGAACTTGAAGTTGCCGACCAACGATTACCAATATCACTGTTTAGAGTTACTGTTTATGAAATGTTTATTACTCGATGAAACTTAATTCGTTCTTCACGTATATATGAACGGAAAAAATATCTTCCCTCATCAGTCTGCCTGGCCCAAGACAGAACAAGATGTTGACCGCCCTAATAGACTTCACATCTCGGACTGTTCCAATGGCTCGCCAGCCACGAAGTGCTCTAATCGCCCTGACGCCGAAGACTGTCCTCCACATCTGCGCGTGGGTGTATGTGTCACTTTCACTTTCTGAAAGCCCTCTTCATTCAACCAAAGGTTCCCTTTGTAACAATTTTGTCCATTGTCATTATTAGGGACCGAAGAATACCTCATTCAATAAGTCAAATGCTATCCTTTAGAAATCTGCTAAGGACACTGTTTATTACATTTCTTTTGTTATAACAACTATTCTCCCCAACTGCTATTCGACTCAACTGCCCTTGCACGTGTTGTAACAAAGAACCAACATTCCTTTGAAATCCATCATGATTATTTATACATTGCAATCCTTTAATTTCGGTATCAATTTTAAGCACCTTTGGCTTTAGAATCACTCAAGAGCCTTGTTAAATTTGGGCTATGGCTTTGACTGTTTTCTATCATTCCATGAATTATACAGTTTATGGTTCTTAGGACTGGAACCTAGTTAAAATTATGTATATGGTAACCTTTGAGGTATCAATAGCCTTATATTTAAAATAACGGATTCCATAATAATTTTAAGGAAGTAAAGTTAATGCAATGACTGAAATGTAAACGCCTAATCCCCTTGCAGCTTTTACCAACTTTTATTCAAGCGCAGTATTTAGACGCTAAGGATTACGAATATTTGTAAAATTTATGCCAATAAGGGATTCGAGTTGTTAAAAAAAAAAAAAAAAAAAAAAAAAAAAAAAAAAAACACGCCAGATCTCCGGCTTCATATTTCACATTTGAAGACAACGTTTACTGTGACTTACTGAAATCTAAGGATTGATTCCCTTTTTAACTTTAAGAACTCTTACACATGCCTCTTTATGGAACACTTGAATTTTAGAACTTAATGAGCTATAATTAATTACCTGGACCAACAGCTAATGGGTTCTTGTTGATCGTATTCGCTGAATGCCTAATTACCTTAATTACTGACGAAATATTTACTAAATATTTTCCTTGCCAGATCAGTAAGCTACCGGACAGCAGAGCAACTTTCTTTCTAAACTCGATAAATGCAGAATATTGAATTTTGCTCGAAATATTTTCTTTGGTTTTATCTTTTCCAACAGACACTTAGAGATTTAGTATTTTCTCCTAGAGCATTTAAATAAATCTTTTAGTAATATATGGTGGAACAAAACGTTCAGTACAGAGAGTTACGTGCGTTTTGTTCATAAAAGCTGAGCCCAAATGACACAGATTTTAAGAGTCCCTTAATCTTCATAAGTCAATATTCATGAAAAGTGCATAAATGCATGAATACGGAAGAGAAAATTGTTTCGTAAATATGGTGTATTTCCTTTCTGTTCATTATTCGTATGCAATTATTACAGTAATTTCTCTGGATAAATAAGTTGTACACTTCATTGTTGGGCTACACTAGTCATTGTGTACCAATTATTTTATTTGCATTTCGTTTATTAGCTGTTCAATTTAACTTTATTGAGGATGAATTTTCTAACAAAGGTACAACACAAAAAGAATTTTTATATACTAAAATGAAAGTGTTTAATCAATCTTAATACAAGGTGCTTTCAAGTTACAAAACCTCCTATTTTTCAGGACTTGTACCCTATAGGAATTTCTGTTTTTTTAATACACGTGGAATCTTTGTGAATACGTGACAGAGATGGCAGCACTGTACAGTGCACAGAACTGTAGTGACAGCGACGAGAGTTAGGACTGCTTTTAATACTTGAAATGGCGACGTTTTCATTGAAAGAAAAAGGTGTAATCATTCGCTGTCTCCATTTCTTTGGTGTAATACCTATTGAAATTCATCACCAGTTGAGTGAGGCATGTGGTGATGGTACCATGGATGTGTCTAATGTGCCTTGCTGGGTGTGACGGTTCAATGAAGGCAGAACATCGTGTGACAACAAACCAAGTCAGTCATGGCCTCACACCAGGCGGTCTGAAGACATTATCCAGTGAGTGGATTACGCTGTTTCTGAGTATCGCCGATAGAGCATTTTCAGATCTTCGTGCAGGACTATGCACAGATCCCACGAAAATGTCAATTTTGGAGGCGATGTCTGCAACTGTCTTAGTCAGCATATTTAAATGGATGTTGGGGTTCTGCAGAAGTGAATCAATGTTATCTTGTAAAAACCAGTAAATCCTGCATAAGAGTGAGAAATACAACTACGTAGCTTTTTCAAGATAAGAACATTGAGTTAGGAGTGAAAAGAAAATTAGTCAGAATCAAAACACTGTAGTAACAATTCCTGATATACCTCTTTTTAAATTTTTATATTTAGAGTGTAAGAAGTGAAAACCAAATTTCATCTACTTATACACTACAAAAACTACCACTTCGTGCTTAGCTTATGATCAGATAAAGAAGCGATACTAAACTTACGGGATATTTTGCATTATCTGAGAGTAGTATAGAATTGAGAGAAACAGCACAGTGTAGATAAGATGCTGAACTCTCCTCTGTGTTAATATATGAGTGATGTAGAATGCTCATTGATTTAGAACTCTCCTATATGAAAATCGAGGTGTAAAAGAAGGGGAGTGTTGGCGTAGTGCCGTTCTCCCCTGTGCAGTGAGATGTGTTTGAGGGTGGGGTGATGATGATGATGATTGTGTGTGTGTGTGTGTGTGTGTGTGTGTGTGTGTGATGTGTGATGGGTGGGTGGGTAACGGGGTTCCGGGGGTGTTTGAATTAAATGTGAATTCTTTTCGATGTGTGTGCTTAAACTCTCATGTATGAATATCGAGTCTAGGGTTCGATATTGTGATGGGTGGGTGGGTAACGGGGTTCCGGGGGTATTTGAATTAAATGTGAATTCTTTTCGATGTGTGTGCTTAAACTCTCATGTATGAATATCGAGTCTAGGGTTCGATATGGGGTTCGGGGAGGGGCGATGTTTGAATTAAATGTGTTGATAGTCATTCTTCGATGTCTGTGCTTAAACTCTCATGTATGAATATCGAGTGTAGGGTTTGATATCTATTACGTTTAGTGCTTCGATGTCTGTGCTTAAACTCTCATGTATGAATATCGAGTGTAGGGTTTGATATCTATTACATTTAGTGTATGATATATGATGCAGTATCGTTAATCTTTAGATAAAAGAATATCGAGAGAATGATTAGGTATGTGTACTGGGAGAGATTTATGAAAATAAATGTAATAAGACATTCTGGTAAGGGGTGTTCCCTATCCAGAATCTATCCTTGAGCTACGTATCCAAGAGCGATGTAAAGGTTAAGAAAAGGTTAAATTCCATTCCCACATCGAGGTACGAGAAAATATAAATCTGTTCCACATTGAAGTATAAGGGTGATGACGTGTTGTCATTCCTCAAGATTTGTGCATATGTGTATATGTGAGGGCGTATAAATATTCATCTATGAATATTGAGTTCTCGGGAGGATTCATATATATGAACATAGGGTCCTCGGTTCGATACCCATTCATGTACGCGAGGATAAACACTAGTCCTCCTCCAGTACAAGCGACGAGAGGGTGGAAGGGGAGGGGGAACGTGATAAAACGGTAATATAGTAAATTCGAATTAACAGGTCTCATCCTGTCCCGCCAGCTCGGGAACGAACGTGTCCTCACTTCACACAAACCCTCCGTACGTTAAGTACAATCGACGATAGGATGGAGAGGGGGGGAGACAGGTATGATCACGTTTCATCACCCATCTGCTCACTCGGGAACGAATGCATTCTCACTTCACATCGCAACGTCAAGATGAGTGGAACAACAACTCCTATCATTGAAAGTGATACCAGATTCTGGGAGAATCTACGCAATTTCGAAGATTTGCAAAAGCATTGGGTTGAGCATCACGATGAAACGTGTGATGGAAAGATGCATCAAGTGATTTGCAAGAATCCTTCCCATCATGATTCGATCACATCTTATGCTCAATGCGGAAAGAATTGTAAAGTGTATCTCGGGTAAGTAGAATTATAATTGTGTGTTAACGTGAAAGTGTTGTTATGTGTTAGATAACTAATGATAAATATGTTTATTTCAGTAAAGCCCAAAGTGAAGATGTGGCATGCCAGTCCGAACAGGATCAAGGTGAAGATGTGTGTGGTCCGTACAATGATCGTCCGTTTAAGGATATCGGTACATCGAAACCCGAGGAGGAAGTCATAGAAAAGTGAGTATAAAATAATAAGAGTTTTACGTTAACAAGTGTATAAAATATTCACGATGTTGAGACATAGTTCGTATATGTCCGCAGATCCAGTAAGAAAGGAGACAAGAAAAAGAAGAAGACGAACTGCAAACCGAGAATCGTCAAAGCCAAGAAGACGTTCGATCAAGACAGTTTCATCACAATGATGTTCGAACCCTTCACACCCTTCGCAGAAGAAGTAGAGGAGGAAGTTGCGAGTGATGGTAAATAGTGTGTGCATGAACGATAACGACATCTCCATCAGCATTGACTTTCGTGTGAACATAGGATTATACAATGAACTCCCATCACTTTACATTAAAGCCACACATGACGATACGTTTGTGTATATTACAAAAGAGGATTGGGAGGTAATAATGTCAAATTTGTGTGTTTTGGATACGTATCTGAAAGATGGTAAGCATCCATGTGCACCGTACAGTGAAAATATAATATATGCATTTAATATAATGTTATATATGAATAAGATGCAAGAAATAACGTTTTTGAATACATGTTTAAATGTGGGCAGTATAAATCTGAATAGTACTGCATTCAATGGACTTAAAAGACTAATTCCATATATTGAAAGAAATTTATATCAGTTGTATGATATTCATAAATCATTATGTTCATATGATGCAAAAAGCAGGAGTGCAAGGAAGAGGATATTGGAGATGTATGTTAAAGTCAATAAAAAGATAATTTGAATTTGTAATGTTTTATTTATTACACCTATATGATAGATTGTACAACATGAGTTAGTGGTTTATAAGTGAATAATTTATCATGAATAATTAAACAGAATAATGAAGTTTGTGCAGGAAAATTTGATGATGCTGGAACTTCCAATCTGACATTCACTGCCCCCGTCACAGTATCCTCAGGTTGATGAGAGCAATCGATGACGAATAGCGGTGCATATTTCAGAAAGTCGTTCCTTTTCAAAAGAGGGTAATTCTCCTTTTCATAGTAGGATGATTGAAATTTGGAATATTGATCATACAGAGATGCAAATTTCGAATTGGCGAAATCCAAATTCATATCGTGATAGGGGTAAGATTCACTGTTGAGATAAAGTTTCAGATTGGTGATATTACAATTATCAAATAGAGAGGCATCCTTAGCGAGATGATTCAATCTATCCACTTGTGCACCGACTATGACGAAACGTGGTTTTTCAAGTTTAGTCGTGGTTGCAATGTTCCATGTGAACGCTTTAGTTTGAGGTACAGCAGGTTGAGTGTGAAGGTCCAAGGTTCGAAATGCGACGTGTAGAGGTTTATCCGATTTGACGAGTTTAAGTTTATCAACTCGTTCAGAATCTGAAAGTCGAAGTACAGGCATCCTCCATTCGAGTCTAGTTAGTTGTATGGTTGTAGGATCGTTTCCAATGATACAATTATTAGAATCCTTAGATCTAATGAGAATAAGTTCAAACTTGCTATTAAGTATGACCTCCTTGTGATCGTCGGCGAAACCCAGCAACATCGAAAGGGGAACGATAGCATTGAAGATACCATTCGATGTATTCACGATGTCTACCACACCTCCTGGATAGATCCATCCAGCATTAAGTAAACGATTCGATTCCAGTTCATTCAGTGCTGCATAGTTACGCATCGTTGATGAAATGCCCGGATTCCTAGTTCTATCAATAGTCGTTCCATTCATATCCAGACGAATCTCATCGAATAGGAATGCCATAGCATTGTTACTTAATTTCGATGTGGCGACGGTGCCGTCGGGTTTAGTGAGAGTCCCCTCAATGTAGAGATAACTTCTACTAGGAAGCGTGTACAAATCTTCAGCTTGACATGGAATTCTAATTTCATCGTTCACATCGAGAGCTGACGTATTATACGGTAGGAATACGTGTTCTTCCTCCTTACTGATCTTATCATCAAAGGTCGGAATCCCGGTCACGTCCAACACATCCATCATAGAACCTTGAAGCCTAAGTTAGCGAGAAATTTTCGATTAGACGATGTGATTAGCTTGCGGGTCGATGATCGAGTAGAGTTCAATCTCGAGAGATGTTTTTTAATATAGCATCGTCTCTTAAAACTTATACCCATTACGACGTATGTGCAATCGTACAGTGATGGTTTCGTTCCTGAAATCTAACTTATCGCCGTTCTGGTCTACCACTCTAATGTCGAGATGATCAATGAGATTCGTATCGATGATTGGTAAATATATAGGACTTGATGGTTCCTGCGAGATATGATAACCTGGAGGTACCGACGGGAAAAATTCATACAGAGAATGACCACTTTTACCATTGATGAAAGATCCCGTTGCAAGACTACACTCGATACGTATTATGCTGACCTTGAATATGTTAACCAAATCATTAGACTCGGTCAGCACGTTTGCCGGTACCCTCTGTTTAGAGGTGAAACCGAGAAGAGGAGCAATAGATCTCTCACGACTAAATACGATAATATAGGGAGATTGAATTTCTGATTTCATGGTGTTATTATTAGCACGTAGAATAAAGTCGTCACCGATGTCGAGAGCATCCTTGATCAATCTGGCGATATCATCCAATTCATAAGTACCCGGTGGAATTACTATACGTTCGACTTTTCCATCGCGAACGTAATGGAATAGATTATTACTCTCGTCCACATTCGGAATCGAGTAAAAAGTCTCAAAATTCAATAGAGCTATCTCGTAATGTCCGTTAGGATCCAGATGTAACGGTGGATTTAGAAATGTAGAGAAGCTGGTATCACTACCACTCACGGTGATCGTGTAACTCATCGAGGAGAAACTGAAGGCACAAGTGACCGCAAATCACAGAATCGAATTCTTGAAATCTCGTCGTATTATATAGGAGCTTGACACCCGAAAGGTACGTTTCTATCTCTTCCGGAGGTCTCATATCGCCGAAACTGTCAAAGTAGTAGGCAACATCACCATCCTTACGTACAGCAACCCAATGTGTACCAGGGTTATTCGATGTATCCAGATTCACTACTATTCTCTCATAGTATCGAGGCCGTGGAGGTAGTTTATCGATCATGTAGACACCTCTAAAATGTGGAATGTGTAGACGTCGTGCATACGAATCGATCTCGTTAGCACTCAGGGCTTTTTCCGGGATAAATATAGGCCTCGCCCCGAGTTTTTTTATCGAAGATACAATCCTCTACCCTTACGACGTCTCTTACGGCGAAGACCTTTGCCCTGAGCCAAAGATTCCATGCGCTCGTTGTGACGTGTTAATTCCGCAAGTTGTTTTGCATCCGAACGTTTCTTATTGACAGCCGTAGCAATCTGAGCAGCACCTCCAGCTAGACCACCTGCTGCACCTAGAGCTGCTAAAAGTGGAAGCAAAGGTAAGAAACCACCTCTCTTGTTGCGACGTTTACGCATGCCAGCGCCCGCTGCCAATTTACCCTTCATAAGTGTAGTCACAAGTCGAGCTGCAAGTCGTTCGCCTAAAGAAGCGTCGGCAGACTTTACACGTCTCCAAGCTTTCTCTACCAACACCTTATCGGCTAGACGACGAGATTCTGTATCAGTACTCTCTGCGTAAGCCCGATCGTGATCGAGACACGCTGAATCTAACCCGTTCACCGGTAAGTCACCTCTCTGCAAGCGTTTATGTAGTTTCGTTCCGGGACCGCAGAAACGATAACCCGGTAAATGTGCCTCAAATGGTAATGAATTAATCAAGGAATTAAGAATTCCCGAACCTTTGCCTGCACGTGTAGAGCGCATGTCTCACTATGAAATAAAAAAGGCAAAACGTGTGCTTTATAAGTATACGATTCCTATGACGATTGGCTAAATCCAGTAAAGACATAGATTGCCCTTATCACGAACGAAATAAAAGACAAAACTTATGCTTTATAAGTATTAGTCGCGATATGGAGATAGTAAAGCAAAAGTGTACACTACCCATACAGGTGTTAGATTTCGAGGATGACATTCGCAAAGGACGACACGGTACGTTGTTTCCGAGTAACGTTAGAGAGCTCATACTGGGCAGTTCAAATGCTGGAAAAACGAACGTTTTACTCAACCTGCTTATTCACGAGAATGGTCTGAGATTCGAAAACCTCTACATATACTCGAAATCGTTGCAACAACCTAAATATCGATATTTACTCAGGTTACTGAAAACTATACCCGATATAGGTGTATTTACGTTCGATGATGGTGATAAAGTGATTCAAACGTCGGATGCTACAGAAAATTCGATATTCGTATTTGATGATGTGATAAATGAAAAACAGGGTAAGATAGCTTCATATTACAGAATGGGTAGACATCGTAATGTCGATGCTATATATTTAGCACAATCATATGCTAAAGTACCTAAACATTTAATTAGAGATAATGCAAATATGATTATATTCTTTAGACAGGATAATCTCAATTTAAAACATATATACGAAGATTATGTAAATACCGATATGTTGAGCATCGTATTTTGACAAGCAATGAAAGAATATTGGTATGAATCCTGGCATTTTCCTATTTAAATTGCAGTGCTTATGGGCTGGGCCAACGTAACTTCCAGTCAAATGACAATGATCACGAACCTTTATACACGAGTTAAGAAATTCACGTTTGCATATGTGACATCGTGTTGCATTTTGATATTCTAGCTCATCCACATCTCTCATACTTATTTCAACTTTATTAGCATATATATTAATGACCTGATTTGCAATTAACGTTAATTCTTTAAGAAAATTTTCAATTGCATATGGACCTTCAAATGATTTGAAACGTGTTAAATTTTTATCATAACTACAGACCAAATGTAATGCAATTGCATACGCCTCATGTTTATGAGTGGTACGTGTCCAACTTTTACTCGATACATCTTGACACGAATCTACCTTACGTAAGATACATTCTATGTCTGCATAAACCACGAATGGAACTTTTAGACATTTCGAATATGTGTTAAATTCAACGAGATCAGTTTTACCAGCCTCGGGCATTCTGATAATTTGATTCATCATACACCGCTTTTTATGGCTATTTAAACGTGATTCTGATGTGAAATACAAGTTACAATTGTTACATAACCATTTTCGCCCATTATGTTTAGTTAGCTGCTTTCCTAGCAAACGTGATAAGGCTGTTATCAGACAATAATGTCTTTTATACATTAAAAGATTAACATGATGTGATTTTATCTCTCTTGGTTGATATAAGAGAATAATCGATTTATTTTCAACACCGTATATCGTTATTGAAATATTTGAATTTTGATTCTCGAATTTTTCTACATCTTTCAATGATACGGGGAATGTTATATTCTCAAAGTTAAATACTTTAAGAAACTCATATCTTTTATAGCACGTGGGTCGATTCTTGTTACGTTCTACTGGGTATTTGGATGCTAACAGACAGTATGCAAAGCAATATTTATCAGTATTTCGAATGTTAATAACAGCTCTCTTCGATTTTATAAATTCGGGTAATTCAGTATACATCCCTGCATTCAATGAATCGTATTGTGTCACATATATTGTTAATTTCTCAATACTGTATAAGGCTTTTGAACTGGTACGCGATTCAAAATTATCCATATGATCTAGTATAGGTTGTACAATCTTCTCTTCATACCTTATAGATTTATCTGTAGATTGCAATATCACCTCAAGTTTACTGTTAAAGTTAAATGTATGAATATTATCGCTCTCTTGTGATATTATGACATATTGACAGGATAAACAGGATCCTATCTTAAGACCTGATTTATACATGTTTAAGCCCTTATCATTTTCATTCAAAATTAAAGGTTTGCATTCTGCTAAGAATATGACGGGGTCAAGTATATTAACACAGTTGTGAATTTCGTAGGTAACTAATCTATTTTTGAATGCGGACTCACTGTGAATACATTGTAAGCGTTCAGCCTGGGTCACGTTCAGACGGATTTCATCTTGCTGAATCGAGGGTTGTCCAGTGGCACTATCGGAGCATCTTGTCACCGTTTCTGAAAAAGTAATTACAACATTCGATTAACTTTACATACGGGAACATTGATTTACATGTATGTAAGGTGGTGACAGAAATAACATACATGTTAATAACTTTTACATGTATGAATCTCAATTTTACGTAAACTCTATACTTTACATAGAACGTAACATGCATGTAACTTTTACATATGAAAATATTTACATAATGATTATGTATTTTACACAGAGATTTCAATTATTGCTATCATCACGTAACTACAATATTCAGATAGTATGTAACTGTTTTACGTAATGCTCTCTCCCTTACATAAATGATAAAACACACAATGTAAACCATATACATGTAAAATGCCGTAACTGAACTACGATATTCACATGTACGTTTTTACACATATAAATTAACGTTCTTTTTTCACCTACAACGTTACTTTTACGTGTAACAAACAAAACATAACTAACATGCATGTGAAATAACGTAACTGAACTACGATATTCACATGTACGTAATTATTACACATGAAAATTAACCCTACAACGTTCACTCACTCTCAATTACTAATACTACATGACGTGCGATAATTAACACTTTAAGTTTTAATACAACATGTACGATTTCACATTTACATGCAAGTAACTACATTATCACTTTTTTATGAAATTTTATTCAATAATTATGCTCACCTTTTGACGACATTACGGGCTGCTTAAAAAAGAAATTTATGTCGTTTGAAACCACTTTCTAGAGTTTCCTCGCCATAGTATTGGAGTATGCAGTCACCACGGTTTAGTAGATCTTTCTGCGCTGCGGTCATGTGTTTGAATCTCTCCGGGAGGAAGACTTGGAATTCTGATGTTTCGACGACAACCCGTTCACCATATCTGGTCTTCACGGTTTTGACGGATCGAATGATGTGTTGAACGGACTGATCTAATTCACGTAGTTTCTTTGTGGGAAGATGTGTTCCACCTTCAGCTAGTTGATTTAGCTGGAGCATCTCATGATCTGAAACAAACATATAAGCACACACGAATCAGTATTACTTCAAAATTCTTCGTAAACAGAGATAAAAAATGAATTACAGTATACAACTTTTCTATCTTACCTGTAGGATCCATATTTCCAGAGAATCGACTGCCTCCTCACTCATCCGTACCGCGGTATTTATTAACAGATGCTCCGCCCCCTCCGTCCGGGAGAGGTGTTACTGTCTACATATTACGCTATGAGTTTAAAGTTGTTGTGACTATGTTATGAGTTCAAAAGTAATACTAGTAACTTTATTATAATAGTTTAAACTTTATATAGGTTCATCATTTTTACACCCCCTCCAACCGTATCTCTCCTTCCCAAACACCATGTTGCGTGCGCACACTAACTGTGATTCGTTCCCTACATCTTGGAGGGGGGATATAGTTACACATTTCTTTACACACACATACTTGTACAAAATATATTTTTCTGAACATTTGATTTTTTTACATTTGGTATACTAACACATTCATAGTATTGTTTCATCATTCATACAAATATATAGATTCATTCGTTTAATTTTAAAATATATTCTTTTTTTCCCTAACGTTATTTGACAAAACTGGACTTTGCTACAGCAATAGGAATGTTTTGACCATCCCTGTCACCAGTCTGGAGAGATTAACTCTTTTTTTTTCTCTGACCCACATACCAAGAGGGATGAAGTTCAGTGGAGTATTCGTAATACTGAGGGGAGATTTTCTAGACATTTTTTTTTTATATGGAGGGTGATATCTTGCCATGGATAGTTAGGATATCTACACTATAGATCCCTACTTGCGTATATATATTATCATATTGATTGATCAGTTTGTATTACACATATATACTTAAAGATGAGATACTTTTCTCTCGTTATCTTAATCATTTTTAAATAGATGGTTAGTGCTTTTATTTTATTTTCGATGTTATGTTCCACTTTTATCATGCCTAGAGGGAATATTCTTTTTAGGTTATCGTGCTTAGAGGGTGCGTTCCTTTATCATGAAAACCCTTTCAAACAGATTTACATTTGCATTCTTATACTTTTCTCTCAATATTTTTTTTTATCATTCTTAAAGAGATGGGTAGTGCTTTTATTTTTATTTTCATTTGCTATGTACCACTTTTATCATGCTTAGAGGGAACATTTCTTTGTCATGAGACCCTCTCACATAGATTTACATTTCCATTCTTATACTTCAATGTGGAACAGATTTATATTTTCTCGTACCTCGATGTGGGAATGGAATTTAACCTTTTCTTAACCTTTACATCGCTCTTGGATACGTAGCTCAAGGTTAGATTCTGGATAGGGATCACCCCTTACCAGAATGTCTTATTACATTTATTTTCATAAATCTCTCCCAGTACACATACCTAATCATTCTCTCGTTATTCTTTTATCTAAAGATTAACGATACTGCATCATATATCATACACTAAACGTAATAGATATCAAACCCTACACTCGATATTCATACATGAGAGTTTAAGCACAGACATCGAAGAATTACTATCAACACATTTAATTCAAACATCGCCCCTCCCCGAACCCCATATCGAACCCTAGACTCGATATGCATACATGAGAGTTTAAGCACACACATCGAAAAGAATTCACATTTAATTCAAACACCCCCGGAACCCCGTTACCCACCCACCCATCACAATATCGAACCCTAGACTCGATATTCATACATGAGAGTTTAAGCACACACATCGAAAAGAATTCACATTTAATTCAAACACCCCCGGAACCCCGTTACCCACCCACCCATCACACATCACACACACACACACACACACACACACACACACACAATCATCATCATCATCACCCCACCCTCAAACACATCTCACTGCACAGGGGAGAACGGCACTACGCCAACACTCCCCTTCTTTTACACCTCGATTTTCATATAGGAGAGTTCTAAATCAATGAGCATTCTACATCACTCATATATTAATACAGAGGAGAGTTCAGACTCTTATCTACACTGTGCTGATTCTCTCAATTCTATACTACTTCTGAGTATTTTCCGAATTACTGCAAGATTATTATTTTAAATTGTCTCAGTTTAAGATCACAATCTTTTTAATATTTTCCATATTAAATTTCTGAGTAAGAAGGAGGTGAATTGCTTGCTCTATAGGAGGAATTTGGAAAGCATTTGTCAATTCCGTAAATGTCCTCATATCCCAGCTCTCGCCGTATAAGTATAATAAAGATTGTCACTGTTTAACCGACTATTTCTAACTCAAACTATAAACCAACACAACGAGGGTGGTCTGAAAAGTTTCGGACCTCAACATGAAGATGGTAGCACTCGTAATTTTTTTTGTTCATCTGTTAACAGTTACTTGCCAAAGTTTCAGCCGTTAGGGACGCTCAGTTGTCATGTAGCAGTCGTTTAAGTGAGCTGGTGTGAGTGTTTTTATGAGAATGGACAAAATCGGGTATCGAGCTGCCATTAAATAATTGCTTTTGAAAGACAATACGCCTACGCAAACCAAATGTGAGTTGTATTCTGTGTATGAGGACTCTGCACCACAGTGACATTTTGGGCAGTTGAATTTAAACGTGGCCGTAATAGCTTAGTTCACCAAATGGTGCTAGTGGACCACCGAATTAAAGTAAGCGAGATATCAGCGGTTATGAACATGTGAAAAGAGCGTCTTTGTGACATATTAAATAAACATTTAGACATGAGAATGCTGTCCGCGCATTGGGTGTCACGTTCGCTCACGTTAGACCAATAAGCGTTCGAATAGACATTTCCACACTCTGATGGCACAGTCTAGACTCAATAAATTCAAGTTTTGGCGCCGATTAATTACCGTAGATGAAACTTGGATACACCATTATACACCCGAAACAAAATCACAGTCCAAACAGTGGACTGCAAATGGGGAACCGGTTCTAAAAGAGCAAAACCTGTCTTTTTTCGGCTGGGAAAGTGAGAGCGATTGTTTTTTGGGATAGTCAAGAGTTAGTTTAATTGATTATCTTTAAAAAACATTTCAGGAGAATACTATGCATTATTACATGGCAAGATGAAGGTAGAGTTTGCGGAAAAACGGCCACATTTGCTGCAAAAGGAAAATCGTCTCACACCTCAGCGATTGCAAAGGCAAAAATCCACGAATTATGGTTTGAACTGCTTGCCCATCCGCCCCACTCACCAGATCTAGCCCCAAGTGACATCTTTTGGTTCCCTCATCTGAGAACTGTGCTCGGAGGACAAAGATTTTCGTCAAATGAAGAGGAAATGAAGAGGAACAACAATTATTTTTCAAAGATAAACGCCGAGTGCTATTTGGACGGGTTACAAAGATGGGACTATCGCTGGGAGAAGTGTGTAGAGCTACAAGGAGACTACGTTAAAAATAAAATTAAAATTCTGAAAAAGTGTCTTGTGTCTTTATTAGGTCAGAAACTTTCCAGACCACCTATGTATTATCTGTAGTGATTTAATTTTCCTTTCAAAGCTGTAAAAGCATTAGACAATTTACTGACCTTTAGAACTGAGAAAAATAGATAACAATAACCATTCAAAGGGACAAAGGTTTAAATCCCTCTCTGAGTGAGGATATATCCACGTTTTCCTCAGTTCTAATAACTGGAAAACGCCGTGGCAAATAACTGGAAAACTGGTAGATACCATAGTTAGATATGGAACACTTTCCTAGAGTTATTGCCTAAAGACCATGTCCACGCATGTAAATTCAGTGTACGGCCTTTGGCGGTAATTATAGCCGGCTTTCAAACAATAACCCTCAGCTTTAGCGGACAACTACCATGATTATTCAAATTATTTTATTCGTGAACTTAGCGAGTACACGTTGACATTTAAACATAACGATACCAGAGTTTTATTTTTTATTTGTATATTTTATTTTTAATTTACATCCTCCAACGTTAAGTGATATTGGACGATGAATGGAATGGGTGGAATAATGCTCAAATGAGCCCAGAGTCCATAGAGCTTATAGTCAACCGACAGTCATCTTTCAGGATAAACCTTATCCAGGTAACTCGCTCTAAGCGAGTTTCGAACTCGGGACCTCTTGAACGTGAGGCAGACATACTACCTACCACCTACGCTACTGAGGCGGGCACCAGAGTTTAAGTGACTGTGTAATTCGCAAGGAGTATGCTAAAATTGTAGGACATGTATTAAAAGACTGACGTAATGAATTCACCAGTTTACACTATCGGTGTCAAATTTGCAAGTATTCCTTAATGAACAGTTTTTTTCTATGTTAATCACGATAAGGTGCCACCAGGTTTGGTGATGGGCGATTTTTCTTACAGTGCTCAGCTGCATCTTTGAAACATAAATAATTTGCCATGTTTTGTATTTATTCAACGTTTTTGAGTTAGAGTAATTTACATATGCCCGCATTCACGATCCCTCTTCAAAATACGTTTTTTCATTCAGGGCCTTTCAAAATTGCATTCCTGATATTAAATGTTTGGGTGAATGTTTACATATTTACCAACTACACCATGTGGCAGAGAAAGTGAAAATCAACAGAAATTACGACCCAAAATTATATACCTCAAAGCCTCTTATCGCGAAATATGCCACCCACGCTCTCTGTAGCGCCAGCTGGTTTTGTAACGTTCCAAGTTTTGGCAGATAAGGTACACAATCTCCTTTTAAAACAACTTGAAGCAATGCGTACATTTCGAAACTTAATGCATTTGGAGAGTTGGACAAACTGGCTGGGAAGTTCGGTAAATGGAAGAAGCTATTTGGCAACAACGACACACTTCCTTTTCTGATAAGCTTGCCTGGGAGGAAGCCTTGCCAAATGCGGATCGATGTTTACATTCTCTGCGTTTAATGCTATCGGTAAAAGGTTCTTGCCGATATCGGTCTCTTACCGATTTTCAGTTACTTCCTGACATTTCTCATTGACTGAGCCAGTTTGTTTTAACTATCAGCTCTTGCAACATCGGAGATCCTAGTCCTTATAAAATAAGGTCTGTAATTAAGTGTACGTCTTCTTTAGCTTCCAATTTTTCTCATACATTGGCGGAGGGTTAATAATTTGCAGACAGATGATCATTAATTTTGGCACTGAGGGGAATTTGACTGTAACTTCTTGATATTGCACAGAAATTCGCATTTGTAAGCCATTTTACTTTCAATGTACACTACCATGAGTAACTTATGACCAATTGTATAATTTATTATAGAATTGGATTATAAAAGATTGCGTTTGTCCTTCAGATAACCAGTCTTTGTCGCCACCCAGCCCGAATCACCTCTCTTTGTGACTGGGCTGACAAAAGGACAAAACAGAAACTAACCAATGAAAGTTATCGACGTGCAATTAAGTGGTGGGTTGTATGAAAGAATTTCGCTGAAATTGGTACACAGAAAAAGATGTAAATCAATGCAGTAATTGGCCGTCTGATGGATGGGTTACATCATTCATCTCGATTATCAGTATCATCTATCATTTAGTGGACTCCTTCAGGATAGAATTGTCGGTGGGAGTCTCGGTGGTGCATTGCAGGATGATATACTCTTAAGTAAACTACTTCCTCCTCCGGTAGCTCGGTTACCGAACCATAGATGGAAGCCTCCCCCAGCAGGCCAGGACAACATTCTCCCATACTAAGTAAAATGTAAGAACCCCACCGTCTTCACTGTCGTGGCTCCTTGGAACGGCCACCCTCTGTCTCTCCTCACCTCATCCTTCCTCTCATTTGGAGGCATCAGATACAATAGACCAAGACAGGCCGCAGTGCTGAGTCCACTCCGAAAAAAATTGGCCTTCTAGTGTTGATGGTTAAGACTTAAATTATTAGTGTCGTTAAACTGAACGACAGGTAAAACATTTGACAATTTCATGAGTGACATAGAGAATTAGGTTAAAATTTATTGAAGCCTTTTAAAACAATAATAAAAGGCAAAAATAGGTATAAAGACGGTAACACTATGAAAATACAGGTTTTGGATTTATCAGAAGATTACTTAATCTTTATTTCTAACACCCTCCCTCTCCATTCCTCTCTCTCTCTCTCTCTCTCTCTCTCTCTCTCTCTCTCTCTCTCTCTCTCTCTCTCTCTCTCTCTCTCTCTCTCTCTCTCTTATATATATTATGTTATTTTGCGTTCCATTAAACGAAGTGTTGCCTAACCATACACCATTCAGAGAATTACTTAAAAAATCTTTTTTTATATTGAAACAAAGATTTAAAACTATATTTCTTTCTTTATGAGTAGATCTTTCACACGGATTTATGCTGAAAATAGGCGTGTTTTTGTGGGTTCTCTTTAGTTTCTTCCGTTGTCATGGCCATTCACTCCACAGGCACCTGAATAATAACATTAACCTTCATATTATTCACGCCTTTATCCTCATATCAGATGTCGGGCTGATCCCTACTCATAGGTGTTCTATCCAAACAGAATTTCTTCGCATCTCGGCAGGGTCTGGCCCCAAGCACCGACTTGAAATTACCCGTACAAAGTTTAAGAAACTTTCGTCCTTACTTAGAGCAACGTTTCTTCTTTGTCTATGGACATTTCTTTGACGATGTACTAGTCATTGTACTTACAATCACTATCATTATTACTAAAGAACTCTAGGGAGTAATCAACCTGAAGCATTAGCGTTTCTGGATGTACAGTTGTCAACCAGATTATATGATCAACTCATTTCGGTCTTCATTTCTTAATAATATAGAATCGAATAGCCTGCTAGTGTTCTGGAATTGAAATAGTTTACGGAGAGACTACCGTGGTAAATTGCCCATTGTATAAACATTGGATTCCTTGAAAGCAGATGAGCTGATAACTAGGGCTTCATATTAATAAGTTCGTTTGTGTCTGTCTTTACATCTCCCGAATCCGAGCTCTCCCGAAGATGAGTTCATCTCAATTGGGCTGGACAATGGTTCCCCATAGGTGATCGCATACGTTTGGGTGGCCATTCCAGTCTGTTAATGAGACGCATTAGTACTACTGGAGAGCTAGTAGCCTATGTGAAAGAACGCTGGCTAACCTACAGTTTCGGTAAGTGATATATTCCTTCCACCCTGTAATTGGAAGTGCTTTTTGAAGTAATAAGGTATTGCCCTGCTCGAAAGCCCCACGGAGAGGAGAAACACTTATGTTGCAGCCTTTTCTGGTTGAAGGGGGATTTTCCAATTTGGTAGCCCTCTATCTCTTCTGTTTCCATCTGTTTATGAGCAGCATAACTCAAATATGAAGCGCTGAAATAGGTATTGATATTCAGCATTTTGACAGCATTTCACCACGGACGTTTTCAAGAAAATCATTCTATTTCAAACCACTCTTAATGAAAAAAATGTCTTAAGTGTTTACTGTTGTTAAAACATGAACTAATTTAACAAATAAAAAAGAAAACATAAAGGAAAACTAATGTTTCATCAAAATTTGACGACAAATAAAACGATATCTCTAGGAATAGCATCTGAAACACTCTCCATCCTACCTTTGCATTACTAATTAACCGTAAGAGATTAGGAAAAATCTTGCTTTAAATGTTTAGATCACTCTAAAATACACCAATTATTTTTTGTTTATATATTTTATATATTCCCCTTTAGATCCGATTTCGAAACACTTATACTTTTCTCACACTGGAATACCTCTTACATCTCTTTTTGTCCTGACTATGTAACGTTTCCACAATTTAGCCTACACACGGCCAGTGTGAAAGAATAATTAATTTCCATTAATTAACCTAATAGTGGTTAACTATAAAGCCCGGGCCTTAAAGTACTTACATGTAGTAAGTCGCCATTAAGGTAGTTGTCTCATGTGTTTATGAGAACTCCTAAGTGGTTTACCGGGAAAATACGAGTCAGTTGGAGAATTTAATGTCATATCGGCACGTTGGCCATAGTAGCACAATGGTAGTGCGGCTGGACGGAAACCAGAAGATCCGTGGTTCAAATCCCGGCTATGGCATTGAATTTTTCAGTCTGACTCAACGTTTCCACAATTTAGCCTACACACGGCCAGTGTGAAAGAATAATTAATTTCCATTAATTAACCTAATAGTGGTTAACTATAAAGCCCGGGCCTTAAAGTACTTACATGTAGTAAGTCGCCATTAAGGTAGTTGTCTCATGTGTTTATGAGAACTCCTAAGTGGTTTACCGGGAAAATACGAGTCAGTTGGAGAATTTAATGTCATATCGGCACGTTGGCCATAGTAGCACAATGGTAGTGCGGCTGGACGGAAACCAGAAGATCCGTGGTTCAAATCCCGGCTATGGCATTGAATTTTTCAGTCTGACTCAACGTTTCCACAATTTAGCCTACACACGGCCAGTGTGAAAGAATAATTAATTTCTATGTAAAAGAAATATAATATATTTATGCCAATTCATAGCGACCATTTCTTAAACCTTGCTGTTATCGCTTACACGAACTGTGTTCTCTCTCCAATAAGCATATAAGGAAATATACAGTAAATCCATTTCTACAAAAGTTTGTCTTGATTAACCTTAAGAAAGTGGAACAATAAGAGGTTTTAAGAATGATTTGTATAAGAATAAGCTGAGAAAATTATTGTGATTGAACACAAATATTTTGTTTTAGCTTTAGGTATTAATAGTTTGAAATGATGGTAAAGACTTATTGACGATCAATGTATAATACATTTGAAACTTCATCCATTTTAAATTACCATTTGAGAGTATTAGCGAACTACTAATTAGAATGTAACAATTTAAAAATATAACAAATAAAATCGTTTCAACAAAGAGATGGAGAGCTGCTTGTAATAAGATTTTGAAAGAGTTTTGATATGGTTTCTAATACTAAGATCATTACAAATTAAAAGAACTTCATAAAGTACTTCAGAAAAGTTAAGATGCACCTCTAATGTGATTTATAACTGACTTTAACTTGAGATATTGAATAAAAATTGTGTTAGCGCTGTTTTTAAATAAAAGAAAGGAAACTACCTTACGAAAATATGGGTTCTGGGTGGTGGATCCTGTCGAAATCCTTTCTTTCGCACTCTAGGAAAATGAATGACTGAAATAAATGAAAATTTTGTAAATCTCTTGAGGGAAAAGGCCTCCCAGCGCAAGCAGAAGCAATTGCTAAGATCATCAGGGTTGCAACTTCTAAGAGCCTTGTACAGTTGCTGCGCTCCAGAAACGGCGTGTCGTGTCTTTAGAACTGTTACAGTTTAGTTCACACTCTAAACACATACGCCAATGTTGTACATATTTAGTTATTATACACACACTCTACCAGTGTCCTCCATGAAGCTCACAATGAACTCATCTTAAACACCAAACTTGGTTTGTGGTATTATATGACATGCAAGGTTATGTAGCGATTTAGGCAAAAGAACAAGCTCGGGACTGAAGGGAACTAAGAGAAATATTTCATTCACAGCTATGTTCTAGCCATTAAGACAAACATGTAAGGTAAAAGTATTTTAAAAAGGGTGTAATACAGAGGAAGACAGCTTCTAGAGTTGTGGCGTATTTCAGCCGGGAGCGAGGCCTGAAGTGCGTGTGACGTCAGCAAGAGCCGTGTAGTACCAAGTTGCGTACATAAATGGCGCTGTGAGTACAGAATCTCAGTGTTCGGTCAGGTAAAGCGTACTCGATGACAACAATGTAGCGGTCACGTACCAAATGGAGCTGTTAAATTTACAATGTGACGATTTATTTAAGGAAAAATATACACACAAGAAGGACTTGGCTGATATTTACAAGAATGTCCCCCAAACCGGATTTCCGACGTTGTATTCACTTGCCGCACGGACATTGTGTGTGTTTGGCTCGACATATGTGTGCAAAGATCTTCTCTGTTATGAAATTAGCTAAGTCCAAACCCCGAAGTACCTTGTCGGATCACAATCTAACATGCAGCCGTCGATTACAAATTTCCCAAGCATTACGTCCTGACATTGATAAACTAGTTAAAGGAAAACGAACCAGAAGGTGTCAGAAAATATCCTTGTAGTTTTATTCTGAATGGGTCTCCTCTAATTTGCAGATACAATTACTTTGTTTTATTTTATTTACCTTATAACATGTCTTACTTTCAGGTAAACTACGAGTTGAAGTTTTATATATTTTCTCATAGCACAGAGCCAAAATGTAATTGTTTATAAAGTGTGACAAATTGTGTAATTAAAGCAGTCAGTATTAATATTACAACACCCAAAATGTAAGTTACAAATTTTATTAATAACCTATACGTTTCCTGTCGTTCCTACGCTGTCGGAACCCCAACACGTCAGACTATTTCCTTCTTCTTGTGCAGCAGACATCAGCGCGGTGGCGTCACATGCTAACCTGTCTTTCGTTTGGGAGAATATTAGGCGGCTAGAGCTGAAAGAGGTAACGTCACACCGCTACAACTTGTCTTCCCCTGATATAATATATGTCTCATAATTTGAACTTAAAAACAACTTGAAAGATGGTTTACTAAAACTAAAAGATATGAGAATTATGTACTCCTAATAGAAGAGAACAGAACTCTACTTGAGACCAGGCACAAAACAAAAATCACTACGCCACATACTGTGTCTAATAGAAATACAATGGTAAAAAGCACTGCTCTAAGGTGACTACAAATATTATTTGAAGTAACTCAAGGGATGAAAGTAAAGTATTATCACTACACTGCAGTAATAAAGGAATAATAAATAATTGTTGTACAAATTTCGGATGAGAAAATTACTGGCCTCCCGAAATTGAGACTGTAAGTTATGGATGAGGTCCGGTACACACTCTTGAAGCTTTGAAGCAGCAAACCTCAATGACCACAACCTGCAAATCCGCCTGACTTGTCAGCGCTAACTTCATTATTCAAAAGGATGCTTTGCGGATATCCAGCATGCAGGTTGGCTTAACCTTTGTGTACTACAGGTGTCAACGGCCACCATCATCGTTTGGAGAAATGCTTCGCAGATTTGCCAGCGAGCATGTCACATCATAGGTCAATACCACGCATTGCGTATTGTACAATAACTGCAGGTATATACCAACTATTATCAACATTCAACGGTAATTCGTGCTATAAATATCCTTTTCTCTGTCCCTCTATGTTCCAAGGGATGCAAACGCCCCATATACTTAAAGTAGTGTTTGTCCGAAACAATGAATGAAAAACAACACTAAATGGTCATATTTGGGTGTGGTATGGCTTAGAAAGTAACGCCTTTGGCCACATTCAGCAGGTACATGGTTGAAATCCGTGAGCCCTTCAATCTGATTGAGGTTTTATAAAAAACCAAACAAGACAACAATGTTGGTTAACGGTGCTGTAGATTGCCATGATCATATCTGAGGAACTGGTGCGCCCCTCAGGAGATCCTCTAAATACGAGGTGAATCTACTGACATAGGATGACGCCTTTAAAAGCAGCGGTTCCGGTCGGGTTTAAACCCCGGGGGATACTTTGATGTGGTTTCTCTCAGTCACCAAGATGAATCCTGGATTAAATATTGACCCAAGTGACTGTGTTATCTAATTCAAATAGTATGTTATAAGTAATCAGTTGACTATGGTAATGAGTGTGACGTCATGTCACGTGACCTCTCGTATCCTCCGTTGAAGTATGTACAAAGCTTCCTCTCAGCCTTTGTCCGTCCTGGGCTTAATGTAGCAGGTATGTGGTCCTAAGGACCATCTTTATAATTATTTAGTCTAATAAATACTTTTATTGTGTTAACTGTAGTGTAAATTAGTGTTACCCAACCTTTTATAGAAATATACCAATAGAAGATCCCAACCTCACCGCAAAGCATGAGTCCGGTCTGAACTATCCATCATGCAAGATCTCACCATGTGGTATTTTTATTCATTAGCATCTATGGCCAGGTCTTCACAATATATAGGGTCTTTCAACAAGAAAATAGAATATTTCAACTTAAATAAAGCATGTTCTGTAACTGAGAGAGGTTCATTTTTTAAGCATAATATTATTACGTGTAGAAGAGAATCTCAGTTAAGTGACCGTCGCGACTTCGTTGACCCAATTTTCAATGACCGAAGGACGTAAATTAGGTCCAATATCACAAAAAACGTGCGTGGATTTATTTATAATGTCATTTTCTTTCTGTGGATTGTTATCACAAACTCGAGATTTAAAATAACCTCCCAAGGAGTAACCCAACGGCGTTAAATCACATGATCCTGGGGACCAGGTACCATAACCACTACGGGAAATACTAATGTCTCTGAACTTCTCCTTCAAAAGATCGATTGCTTCAAGATTGGTGGAACCAGATGTTTCTGAGTTCCATACCATTCAATTGAGGCCAAAACTAGTCCATTATAAGAGACCGGTATCATGCAATACACGGATGTTTTGGTGAACAGATTATCGATCCATTTTGATAATGATTTTCAAAATTTCTAGGCGTTGCTTAGTGCTGTAAAGTCCAACGGCTATTTGTCAAAAACAACGGTAACTATATGAAACAAAATGACTGCTATAACTCACCAGCAACGACAGATATCACATGTTAAAAGTGGGACACTCTTGTTTGATACAGATGTTAATATGTCCAGTGACAGAGCGACATTGGTTTTAATCATTTATGATTCATACTGATATCTTTTAAATGATGAGAGTTTTGTTTTTAATTGGTATGAGTTATAGTTGGCTATGACTGGACAGAGTAGGTCACAGATAGGTAAAGATGAATGTTAATGTTCAATCTAAATACACAGTAAATTTGATAAATGAAATAGAAGGATAAAATTATAGAAGAAAATTGTTTTCAGGACTTTATATTTGGAAAATGAAAAATTATGTGATTCAAAATTAATGTATTGGCCACAGAGAAAAATGATGTAGACTATAATATTTAGTTACCAAGGTTATAAGGGAAAAATCAATAAATGAAAAGGAGAAGTTCGCGTCTTTTGCGCCGTGATCGAAAAGCGAACAGACGCGTGTGTGGCGCGCGTGCAGTATGCTGCATGTATTCAGCAAATGGAAGGTAGCAAACCTGAGAATTAGAGCAGTTATAATTATTTATCAATGTAAGTAGAAGCATGGATATAGTGTAACTTTATTACCTAAAAACTAATGTCTGGAAAGCGAAGAAATCGCGTATGTGAAAATACACCGGAAATCTAAGAAAATGTATTGTGATTGTAATAATTAGATTGTATGAGAATATGTTTGTTCATCGCAAAAGATAGATCTTCGTGATTTGTAACAAGTAATCAGAAGAAATACTTCTTAAAATCCTGTAGGAGAATAAGAAAATTTCGCCACAACGTGGAACATCATGCCCAATGGAATCCTGCTACACGCAGCTAGTACAAATGTCGCCATAACGTGGTGCAGAGCCACCATCCCACCATCATCACCAACGCGTCCTGCTACAAATGATCGCCGAAACGCGAGGCTTCAAGAACACCATCCCCTCCGTAATCACCATCTCTGAACTGCTCCATGTTGAAAGATCCTTTACAATAGCATGATCCAAAGTTCCGTCTATAATCGAAAACAGTAAAAATCTGCTGTGCTGCACTTATATGACTTCCTTTACCCCTGTCCAAACATTCTTAAAAATTTTGTCATTAACATTTCATTATGGATACAGAAGCAAGAATGAAAGTCTTTAAGCGAAAATACAGAAGTTTTAAATCTGGTGACTGTGTTTTGGCTTGGAAAGACTACTCTCTTTGGATGAATAGGACCTGGAAACAAATAGTGACTTCCAAATTGAGAAAAATATAAGCATTTGACAATTCAAATAAATAAGGAATATACAGAGATCATGAGAGAAAGGAGAGCCATGGTAAAAGATACACCACTCCAGTATTCACATTTTTGAGCAAGGAATTACCACAAAATCATGGTCATATTAGGACTCCACCAGTGATTGAACTCGGATCCTTCAGAATGCGAGCTTCGTACGCTACACCGGGGTTAAAAATTTGGTTTATATACGAAAACTGTTCAATAAAGAAAGATCACAATTTTTTGACAACGTACCTTTACTCATCCTAATAATTTTGATGGCCCTTCTCAAAGTAGTCTCCCCTGAATGCGATGCACTTATCTCAGCGTTTCTACCAGTCTTCAAGGCATGCTGGAGACCATTTTTGAGAGATCATTCAAAATCGTCTCCGCAGCCTTCACCACTGCCTCTGATGATGGATAATGCCGCCCACGAGGGCGATTCTTCAAGTTATGGAATAGAAAAATGTCACATGAGGCTAAATCCGGACTATAGGGAGGGTGAGGGATGCACTTCACGTTGATTTTTGCAAGATATTCAGCAGCAACATTGGCAATATGCGGCCACGTATTATCGTAGTGCAGCATCCAGCCTGCATCACGGAAATATCGTCTTTTGCGCCTGATCTGGACTTGCAATGTTTTCAGGGCATCCCTGTAGTATTATCCAGTTACTGGTGTGTGTGCAGGTACAACATGCTGATAAACCATTCCATGAATATCAAAGAACGAGATGACCATAACTTTCCCAGCAGAAGCAACCACTTTTGTTTTTGGGAGGGGGGTTGTGATGAAGATTACGACAATGAGCTTTGCTTGCTCGCAGGATCAAAATGATGTAGCCGAACTTCATCAGCTCTGATTACATTTGAAAGAAACTCGGGATTTTCCTCTAACATCAACTTTAACTGTATACAGACCTGCATGCGAATGTCCTTTTGTTCGGGAATCATCAGTCTTGGAACCCATCCCGCGCAAATACATCTCAGGTGTAATGTTTGTCACCAATGTGTGAGTGGCACTCAATGAGTAGCATTGTTGTTGTTTTATTCCGTATGAACAGTAACTGGAGCACCGAGTCCACCTTCCTTTGAAATTGATTGTCTCCCCTCATTAAGCAATTTATACCATCTTCGAGTTGTGCCTTGGGGAAGAGTAGACTCTCCATAGGACTCCTGAAGCACTGACTAGGTCCCAAGGGAAGATTTTTTGAGACAAAAGCAGAATTTAAAAGCCGCATATTGTTCCTCGAGTGTTACCTCCATTACAGCGTTAGGCGATACTGAACATGTCTGGTTCTCAGGATAGAGCCAGGATTACCAACAATGTAACTACTACGGCGTGTTCATTTCACATTAAGCTAACAGAATATAATAAGTTTGAATAGTAGTGCGAAAAATTATGACCGTAAAATATTATGATCATTCTTTATTGAACAGTCCTCGCAATTAACTACGTTTAAAATAATAAGGCGGTTTAGATAGCCCAGAAAATATGTTTCTGTCAGATGTAGAAGAAGCTGCAGTGTAAACCTCTATCTTAAAAGCCATCATCACGTTCCACAGTATCAAGAGTTGAGCACTTGCGAGACATGCGTGGCAAAGTAAAAAATAACAGTGTCGTCACGTGATGGAGGAGAGTCACGGTTTCCTCACGAATCCCATCAACTCGCATCCTGTCGTGTTTCACGCTAACTTATCCTTCTAGTGACTGAATAAATGACTGACTGACTACATGACAGCTACTGCTGGTCAATAATATTCCTTTACACGCATCGGAAGCGTGTTGTTTCCTTTCTCCAATTTCTGAATAATACCATTGTACTTTTGACACGTCAGATGAGGGGATAGATTAACGGAGTGGTAACTAGAACGGATCTACAGAATTGCTGAAGCTAAATCTTGAAACATTCCAGAAATATGTCGTGATAATATATTATGTGATTCCTATTTATTTACTATAAAATGTAAATAAAATTAGTTTATTTATGTAGTATAAAAGCTGTGGTACTGGCACAAGGGAATGTGTAATCATAATGGAGATTATATGCAAATCAAACATAAAAATGTTCTAAAAATCTAATAAACTCACAAAATGTAATCTTACAATGCGTTAGAGATTACTTAAGTGGCTTGATCAAAAACAGCTTTAAAGGTAAGTGGATGGTAATTATAAAACAAACTACGGAATTTTACCAGTTAAGAGTTCTGAAAGAATTATGTTCAATCAATGTTGCTTATTTAAACGAAGTTTGAATAGAAAAATTGTTTAAAATCAGAGTAAGAGACTAAAAATTGTTTGGTTGTCTTGAATTAACCAAGGAGAAATAAACAAGTTTAACTTTCCTTTTTTTCTTCATCCACCATTGCACAGGGATGTGTATCCGTGGTTTATCCTCGAGATTACGTTGTAAAATATTATTGTATTTGTGAAATCTGTGTATTTTGATGCAAATAACACAAGGAGTTCATAAATAATTAAATTCGGACAAGATTTTAAAATAGTACCAGCATCATTATTTAAAACTCCTGACCATCTCCCGAAACTTCTTCATCCGTGACTACAAACTGAAGTGAGTTTAATGCTTCTACCGACTAGCCGTCAAATATGTATACAGGGAGAATAGTCATCATCAAAGTGCAAATATATTATCATCAAATATAATTCTTCAGCAAATGGCGTAGCAACGAGGTACTGAATCGACGGATGCCGGAATCCAGATACAGTTCAAAGGAGTAAGATTGCAAAAAAATGTCAAAATCTTATGGAGAACAGAAAAATGCATTGGTTTGAGAATGAAACTATAATTAATGGCATACTTTCCAGAGCTGCTGAAAATGCAAAGTTTTACTCTTATTAATATAGCAAGAAATTTGAAGGTTAGAATGTGCCATTCCTTATATTTTAGAAGTGGTGATGCCTTTCTTTGCTTGCTGTTACATACCCAAATCACTGTTAATCTGGCCCTACTATAAGACGATTTATAGCACCATAAAACCGTGTTAAGTGCTAGGATTGCGCAAATATAGCTTCATCATCTGAAATTTAGGATTCATGAACAATTTATTTAAAGAACTTTTTATACAAATGCCTAATATGCATCCTTCAAAAGATGTAGTTTCTGCTAAAAATTATTTACTGTAAGTTGGCTTCACAGTAACAGATGATAAAGGTCCACCGTTCGATTCCTCTCGACTATGCTTTCGATTATGTTTGGTAGTCTTCGTATTTGTTAGGCGAATACTGGGGTACTTTCTCATCCATTTCATCATTTTCCCTTTCCCGCCTTGGTAGCGTAGATGGTAGAGCGTGTGCCTCACGTTCAAAAGGTCCCGAGCTCAAATCTAGATCAGGGTTAGTTATCTAGACAGGCTTTTCACGGGATTTTCCTTTATCCTGATAGACGAATTTCTGGTAACTCTAAGCTCTATGGACTCTGGGCTCATTTGAACATCATTTCCGCTATGAATACATTGGGGGAGGCAAATCAAAATAAAATCATTTCATACTCCTTTCTTCAAACCTTTCAGGTGTGCTTTATTTTTTCCTGGCATGGGATGGTGTTGGACATATGGCACGGTGCTTGCTCAGAGAAAAGAGTACTCCACGTGGGCATAAAAGGGGCTGCTGGCTGACTAGTCTTTATCGCGCTAGCTAAGCAAATCCAGCTCTGGGACAAGCCTGCAAACTAGAACTATTTATTACACGTTGCTGCGTCTGTTACGTCTATGGTCACATGGTACTTCATTCCTTCTTCGTGGAAATTGGTAGCTATAACACAACTACATATATGGGTAAAATTGACGAAGCGTTTTCTTTCGTTATATTATCTATACCAGGTGCGTTCAGGTTATAGCAGTGCATCGAACTCTAGTGGCAGCGACGAAAGTTGGGACTGCTTTTGATACTTAAAATGGCGACGTTTTCATTGAAAGAACAACTTGTAATCATTCGTTTTCTGTATTTTCGTGGTGTGGCACCAATTGAAATTTATCGCTAATTGACTGAAGCCTGTAGTGATGGTACCGTGGATGTGTCTAATGTGCGTTCCTGGGTGCGACAGTTCAATGAAGGCAGAACATCGTGTAACAACAAACCAAGACAGTCGTGGTCTCGCAGCAACCGGTCTGACGGCATGATTCAGCGAGTGAAGAACGTAGTTGCAGAGCATCGCCGATTAAGCATTTTTAGATCTTCATGCAGGATTGTGTACACAGACCCCACGGAAATGCCAGTTTTGCGTGCGATGTCTGCAACTGTTTGGGTTTGCTGTCACACGATGTTCTGCCTTCACTTAACTGTCGGGCCCATGAACGCACATCAGACACATCCATGGTACCACTCACCACGTGGCAATGAATTTCAATAGGTGTTACACCACAAAAATGGAGAAAACGAATGATTACACACTGTTCTTACAATGAAAACATCGTGATTTTAAGTACCAAAGACAGTCCTAACTCTCGTCGCTGCCACTACAGTTCTATGCACTGTACAATGCTGTTATCTCTGTCACATATTAACGAAAAGTCCACGTGTGTTTTTAAAAGAACCGTAAGTTCCTATTTGCTGTCAGTCCTGAAATAAAAAATAGGAGGTGTTCTAATTTGAAGGCACCACTTACAATTTAATTTTGCTCAGAAATGATTTAAGATAAGCCGTAAGTGCTTAATTATACCAGAGAGAAAACTTGGAGGTTCTGTTTGTAGTAAGCGAAACGGAGAAATGTGTTCCATTCCTATGACTTTTTATCCAACCTTCCTCTTCCACAAACCATTGTTATTCTTCTTGTAGTAAACCTTTGCGGAATTGGTATTATCAACATTTTTAATTTGCGGGTGGCCTTGTCTTCTAAATCTTCTCTCAAAATGACACCAACTCAGCACCGAAATATGTCCATATGTTATGCGTTTTAATGAGACATTTTTTCTTAATAACTTATATGTATCTTGCAGTTTAGAGATTGCAGAAATTCATAAAAAATACTTTCAGAACGAGAACATCAGAGTACATTCTGAGACAATTCAAAGTAAACAATTAATTTGTTATAATTCAATCAGCATTGTTTGTGAGACATTTAAAATGAATAAAAAAATTCCGTTCCATGACACCCCATCCCATCTCTCCCTAAGAGCCTCTCTCTCTCGCTCTCTCTCACTCATACACACACATGCACGCACCCACCCACGCACCCACAAACGAAAATCAAATTAAAAAAACTCTCTTTTAAAATTAATATAATTTAGAAGTAATCAATGTAATAATAATAACAATAATGAAAGAAAGAAAGTTATTGGTTTTTAAACTATTAGTTTTATTCAAATGAAGCTCGCGAATTATTTCTGGTAAACCTCGAAACCTAATTTTCTGGCAAACAATAATATTTTTCCTACCTAGTATAAGGGCTGGTCGGTAAGATAAAAAATCCTATGGATCTGAGGGACTGGAACTGAACAAAGGCTAGTTTGGAAAATGCTAGGTAATAAACACAAAAACAAGGATATTTCTGTCACATACGATGACCATGCTCGGCAGGATATTGTAGGTTTAATATGGATTTATTTAACATGTTTTAAAAATTACCAGAGACATGCCATTTCGTTCACGTGACCACATGTATGTGATCATCTCTTCACCACAGTCCTAATGATCTACTACTCGTAAGTTCGATAATGTCCAAAATACGTTTTTGCAAGACATCTTATCCTTCCTTAAAGTCAGTCATTCATAGAGGGAGTTTTAAAATATTTAAGTGTTCTATTCGTACCATTTGCAATGATGAGACACAGATGCACACTTTGCCAAGGTGCTGGACTGCAGAGGAATAGGGAAACATATTTTTCGCGAAACTTTACAATTTGTTAGCAAGGGGCATATTCGAGTCTACTGGCAGGTAGGGAGGTTTGGAAGAGATAGGTAAATTTCTTTCTATGGAACACAGCAGAGATGTAACAAGATTGATAGATTTCCTTATTTATTATCCAAGTCTGTGATTCCTATTTCATCCAAAAGTATATTAGGAATATACGAGGGCTGTTCAATAAAGAAAGATCATACATTTTTGCGGTCATAATTTTTCGCACTAAAATTCAATCTTATTATATTCTGTTAGCTTAATGTGAAAGAAACACTTCGGAGTAGTTTCATTGTTGGTACTCCTGAGAATCAGGCAAGTTCAGACATGTTCAGTATCGCCAACCGCTGCAATGGAGGTAACATGCAGTTAAAGTTGCTGTTAGAGGAAGATCCGGAGCTTCTTTCAAAGGTAATCACTGCTGATGAAACCTCGCAACATCATTTTGATCCTGAGAGCAAACAGCAAAGCTCAGTGTGGAAATCTCCTTCATTACCAACCTCCTAGAAAGCAAAAGTGGTTGCTTCTGCTGGGAAACTTATGGTCATCTCATTCTTTGATATTCATGGAATGGTTTATCAGCATGTTATACCTGCACACACACCAGTAACTGAGCAATTCTACAGGGATGTCCTTAAAATTTTGAAAGTCCATATCAGGCGCAAAAGATCACATTTTCGTGAAGCAGGCTGATGCTGTACCACGATACTGCGCGGCTGCATATTGGCAAAGTTTTTGCTGAATATCATGCAAAAATCAACGTGAAGTGCATCCGTCACTTTCCCTATAGTCCGGATTTAGCCCCATGTGACTTTTTTCTATTCCCTAACCTAAAGAGACGCCTTCGTGGCAGGCATTATCCATCATCAGAAGTAGTGGTGAAGGCTGCGCAGGCGATTTTGAAGGATCTCTCAAATATTGGTTTCCAGCATGTCTTTGAAGACTGGCAGAAACGCTGGGACAAGTGCATCGCATTCAGGAGAGACTATTTTGAGGACAATCAAAATTATGAGGATGAGTAAAGGTACGTTGTCAAAACAAAATTGTGGTTATTCTTTTTTAAACAGCACTCGTAGTTTACAACTTATGAAATGTAAACCTCAAAATTAACCATTCAGTTTAAGAAACTTTTGGACAAGAAAGCAATGAAATATGATAAGTTTTGTGATCCATCAAAATATTTCTAAGGGATTTTGAAAACGTTTAATATAAAACACTTCCTGACGAGGCATTAACATTGGAAATATCTCCTCAAAATGATGAAGCCAAACTATTGTCCTAAATAAATTTCATAGTTTAAAGAGCTGCAACCTACACAATGCTTCCCAATTACTATGCATTTACTCATCAGCTGGGATTTGAACCACGGATCTTCTGGTCTCCGTCCAGCCGCTCTAATCATTGAGCTACTATGGCAAACGTGCCGATATGACATTAAATTCTCCAAATGACTCGCGTTTTTCCCGGTAAACCGCTTAGGAGTTCTCATAAACACTTGAGACAACTAACTTAATGGTGACTTACAACGTGTAAGTACTTTAAGGCCCGGGCTTTATAGTTAACCACTATACACGGCCAGTGTGAAAGAACAATTTCCAATGTAGATTATATTATAGCAACAAATAGTTCAGTATTATGATAAACTGAACATTTGGTTCCACCTGGAATTACATTCCTTAACCGTACTCTGTTTTTACAAATTATAGAGGAAGAATCTAATTCCACCAACATATTGGAATACGAAAAAAATAACAAAAAAATAAAAAATAACATGGGCAAAATGTTGAGGAATGAGTTAGATATGGGTATGCTGGTGTGTGCGCTTCTATCTGTGAAGGCATAAATAAAAAACTAAATTTCGGTTAAATTCCGACCTTCTAAAGATATGAGAGAAGGATTACTTAAATCATATTCAAAATAACATTTTAAATAATGGCTTAACGGATTATTGGCTAGCCAGACAGGTGAATGTACCTCTTTTTATTTAAATACTCTAATTCATGCCTTTTTTATTTTGTTTTGTTGTTCTCCGTAGCATGAAGACCCGAACGCTGTGTTGTTTAACTAAATACATCACCTAATATATTTCTGTCACAGAAATAAGACAGGTGGGTTAATTTGGTGCACATTCCAACCAACTGATACCTCAAAAGCCGGAAATTCATTTTACTCGCATTGTCCATAGAAAATTAGACCGTAGTATAGGTAGGGCTAATGGACCTATGAATTGCACTTCCATGGCGTTGCACCCATGTGTGTGGCAGGTAGTGAGTGATTAACCAATTGTGTGAAGACAAATGCATTCACACACACACACACACACACACACACACACACACACACACACACACACACACACACACACACATACACGCGTCGGCTTTTTGCAAGGCCACTATAGTGCCCAAATATATGTCCCCAAGGGCTTAACATATCAAACGAAAAGATGGCCGAGGCACAGTAATAAAGAACGAGTCAAAAAATGAGACATCGACAACGCTTATTATGTTGCAAAGGGTAGCATACTGATTATTTTTTAAGCAGGACCCCTTGTCCGGTAACTCACGGTTTGGATGCTATAGAACTCAAATTCAGAGAACTGGTGACCTAAGTGCAGGTTTGAGAGGACAGCAATCCTCGTGCGCAGATCGTTAGAAGTTACCAACACACGTTTAGTATCAAACTATGGCCTGGAATAATTGTTGACCATGTCATTGGTCCGCATGTACTCGCAAACAGACAAACAAGACCTATCTACCTCTCATTCTTTGTATATATCTTACTTATCTAATTGGATGATGCCCCACTCATATTCGGCAGGAAATGTGGCTGCAACACGATGGAGCTCCAGCACACTTTAAGAGAAATTTGCGGAATCACTTCAAAGTTACATACTCCAAACAATGGATTGGTAGAGGTGGACTAGCTCTATGGCTTGTACGATCACCTGTTCTGACACCACTGGAGTAGTTTCCGAGGTATTATGGAAACCATGGTTTACGCAAATCCTGTAACACAGAGGACCTCATTGCACGAGTTCCTGGGTGATTACTTCCTTCTCCTAGGTGTCTTTGACTTTCAGTTGCCGTACCAACCGGAATTAAAAGAAAGAACATTTATTTCATCATGAGCCATTGGTAGGATGCTGCCATTCCAAAGAGAACTTGGAAGCTATGGGCTTAGGTGAGTGAAAGATAAAGGTAAAATACCAATCTCCCAATCATTCATTTATTCCAAACCAAAATGATAACTAAATAACAGAAAATATTTGTCTCCCCTAGATTGTAGCAGAGTTCTTGTTTATTTTCTTTCTGCTGTACTCTAGTCAACAGCCAAATTCATTGAGTATTTATCACGTCTTTATAATTTTCTTGAAATAAATCACAAGGGGAAAACTGAATTATGTTGCACATGATGTGAAACTGGCAGCAGGTCTCAGTGTTACATAGACTCGGGAATGGATGAGGAATGAGTTACCTGCAGCCCTAAAACACAATCATTTTATCTAATATATTTTTTCATAATTAAGATATAAAATTTCATTTTGCACTGTTAGTTTCAATTTAAATTTGTTTATATACCAGAATAATAAATAATAGCTTCGCTTAGCACCGGTAGGGGATGGGATCCGTCCCTTTTAGCTGCCGTGCGCTGCGGACGGCACTGCGGACCCTTAGCACTCGTGGTACCTCTGACGTTACTAGAGGAACCTCGGACCGAACATTCGAGCCGTCCCTGATAGGGAGTTGTTCGGATTGGGTTGGACTTGAGGGGACAGTGGTTCCCGATACCCGTGGGAGATCGGGTACGTCTTCGGATGGGGTTGAGGGAAGCCATTAATATTCCTGCGTACTAGCCAGCATAGTTAGATCACCAGGCGGCCTCACCGAGGTCATATCGTTAGCCTTCCCATTTTGGTGTTGGCGCGCGTAAGTGGCGTATCTACTTCAATCCCGTCTTAAGTCCACAGGACAAGATGGGTGGGGGGCTTGTTAATCTCTAGGTCTTGCCCTATGGAAAGACCCACGGAGGCGCCTTAATGAGGACCTTAATGCCCACGTACTTTTTCATACTTATTTAAATTATAAGCAATCACGTAGAAATCATGTAGGTATCACAATCAGGGCGGAGTACATATTCAGGGAACATTATTACTTGCCCTCCTTGGATAATATCTGGCATAATTCCCTAGTGCCAAAATATGCTATTATCAGCAAGTAAGGGCTCTGTTCTTCCAAAAGTAGATGCACGTGACTGCAACGCTTGTTCAAACAGCTTTTCCATTAGGATTCCACCCACTATGTACCTTCCAATCCTTATTTCATCGGCCCTAACTGTACAGTCATAATAGAATTCAACTCAGGAAACCCGTATATTTCTAGGTAATACGCATATTCTGGAGGAAAACAAACCTAGTAATATTACTGTATTAGTAGCATTTTATACTAAACCTAAGTCAATTAGAAAACATACTCGTATTTAAAGCACCAAAGAGAGAACGAGACAGAAATAAAGAGGAAATGAAGAGTTGTAGCACAATTTAAAATATTTTTGAAGAGTAAATTAACAATTTTATCACAAATAAGAGAATTTAATTTAATTAAAATAAACAATAGCAGTTTATTGTATCTTTCAGGAAATGTATTTAGATTTTCCACTAAAATACTAAGTAAAATGTTGAATAACTTGAGCTCCTCATTATTTTATTTTGTATTCCACACAACATTGATAGAAATCCTAAAAGAAATGCATATATTTTGAGGTGAGAGCAAAGCAGCCATAATGGATCTGTGTGGAGGTTGCGGTGTGTGTACCCTTTGTTTTCAATTTCCAACCAGTTGCTGCAACCAGAAGGTACGCTGCAGTCTACACATTTATAACTTATGAACTTAGAATAAGATTAAACATTTATTTTAAATTATACATCAATATAATCTGGAAATATTTACTATGTGGTAATAAAAATACATTTTACTATCATTTGGAGGGATATTTTAATTATCGTGTAAAATATTACTGATAAAGGGGCAGTTGACGGAAAAAGCACAGATTTTGATCGGAACTATGTACAGGAGTTTATATCGGTGTTGAGCAGACTGTACTGTGGGAGTCCGGCCATCACACGGCATGTACGGCTTGTTAGCATTACTACGTCCCAGCCACAATCCGGAGTGACTGGCAGGTGGGCAGATTACACCTCCAGGATCTCGCTAATGAACTTTATGTGCTTGTTCTTCAGCCGTCTGCTACAAGCTCATCCATTCCGATGCAACACTCGCTCAAAATGACAACGTGCTGCAAGCCCCAATGAGCGGTTCATATTTATTAGACACGTGTGTTTGCAATTTGTTAGAAAGAGCTTAAAGTAGAGCGGTACCTATATTTGTGTATCACAGCCCAACACCAAGACAAAATTCACGCTAATAAAACAAATTTAAACTATCCATCCGTTATTTCTTCAAATCTGAAACTCAAATTTTACTTTGCCTACAACATATGCATTTCATCCAAAAATTTCACATCGAGAATTTACCAGAAAAAGAAAACAACTTTTGTATCCACTGAAACACTTTTATAGAAAGTGTCAACTTCAGAATTTTCCTAGAGTGAGACAGTAAGATTTTTCAAGGAAGTCCCCATACCTGGTCTAACTTTTATATTGAACGTTTTTAAAAGATCTTAATTTTATCAAAAAACTAAATGAATTTTAATTGAAGTACCACATTATAAGGTATTTTCATGCCAAACATAATTTACATCTACAATTTTCTAAGAATAAGCTCAGGAGCCCTCTTCATTCTGCATTACATTTGGTAACCTTTAAGATATAATCAAAATCTTACTACACAAGAAGTGTCGAGATATTAAAATCCACAACTTACCTTCAATTCTCTTTTTAATGAGGGAACCACCCTTGGGGTACTCCGTGTTATTTCTTTTAACATTCCAAGATATACACTTTTCTCAAATGTAATGGCTATTCCTTACTTTATGAAGCACATGCAAAGAAAATGGGATTTCACTGCCATCACAGAGCAGCCAGCTGTTTAAAATATTTACTATCGCTTTAACGTACTGTAATTTCCGATCCCATAATACCCATAAGAAAATATGTAATAGAGGAATTTCTTTAAATGTTGATCTCAATTAAATGGAAAAACGAGAAAGAGCTTGTAAGAAGTGTGTGTATAAGGGTGGAGACAGCCATGTGTGTGCAAATATCTCAGATTGTTATATTAAAACTTGCAGACATAGCAATGTAGACCAAGATTTTATACAGCACTGCCTTCGGAATACTCTTATCATTTGGATCGAAAATTTGGGCTCTGGGGCGGCAGAAACGTAACTAGAGATGGACCGATAACACATTTTCCCGATACTGATTCTCGATAACGGTAAAGTAACTAAATATTTAATTTACTAAATAATTAAGTCAATAAATATCTAAACAAATAAATCAATATGAAACTAAATAATAAATAACTAAATGAATGAATAAATAAATAAAAAGATGAAATAATCCGTCCTGAAACATAATGTTTTACACCAGGACGTATGTTTTAAACCTTTACTTTATTGAAATCAAAACACAATTACATAAAAATTCTTCAGATAAAGCCCACAACTAGAATAAAAGAAATGAAAAAGAAAACTTAAAACTAGAATAAAACATGAATTACTTCCTAATCCGCTACCTATATAATTAGACTGTGTTAGACTATATTTATCCTATTCGTTTTGAAATACAAATATACCTTCCTACCATTCTTCAATTACGTTTAAAATTATAAAACTTTATAAATTACTAATACTAAGTTATTTTAATTAGTTATATACCATTAATTAATTTTATCAATTGATAGCTAATAATTATTATACCTATAACATATTACCTAAAATTAACGTATGTAAACAAACTACAAAACAATTCATAACATCATTAATTACAATCAAACCTTCGTGATTATATAATCTATTCTATGTAAGTATTTACCTATTATTATTACTATTATTACTATTATTGCTATTATTACTATGATGATTATGATGATGATGATTATGATGATGATGACTATGATGATGATGACGATTATGATGATGACGACGACGACGACGACGATTATTGTTGTTTATTATTATTATTATTATTATTATTATTATTATTATTATTATTATTATTATTATTATTATTATTATTATTATTATTATTATTATTATTATTATTATTATTATTATTATTATTATTATTATTATTATTATTATTATTATTATTATTATTATTATTATTATTATTATTATTATTATTATTATTATTATTATTATTATTATTATTATTATTATTATTATTATTATTATTATTATTATTATTATTATTATTATTATTATTATTATTATTATTATTATTATTATTATTATTATTATTATTATTATTATTATTATTATTATTATTATTATTATTATTATTATTATTATTATTATTATTATTATTATTATTATTATTATTATTATTATTATTATTATTATTATTATTATTATTATTATTATTATTATTATTATTATTATTATTATTATTATTATTATTATTATTATTATTATTATTATTATTATTATTATTATTATTATTATTATTATTATTATTATTATTATTATTATTATTATTATTATTATTATTATTATTATTATTATTATTATTATTATTATTATTATTATTATTATTATTATTATTATTATTATTATTATTATTATTATTATTATTATTATTATTATTATTATTATTATTATTATTATTATTATTATTATTATTATTATTATTATTATTATTATTATTATTATTATTATTATTATTATTATTATTATTATTATTATTATTATTATTATTATTATTATTATTATTATTATTATTATTATTATTATTATTATTATTATTATTATTATTATTATTATTATTATTATTATTATTATTATTATTATTATTATTATTATTGCTATCATCATTATATAAATCTTATAATTTATATTTTAAAACCATTATATTTTTAAAAATACTTTTAATTGAATAAATTTTTATAAACTACTAGTGCGGATATCCAGCACAACAAAACTACTGTCCAATTTCCTAACACTAGCTAATACCGGTATGCGGTATTGGTAAGCAGTACTCATGTATACTAAACCAAAATGAAATCACTAAGTTACAATACAATTCAGAATTATAAGAGAAATGCTGAAGAATTATAAATATATTATATAAAGCACTTGTAACAAATGACCTTAAAATTTACATTACCATTATTGATTTCTTCTTATAGCAAAGACTTAAACATTTTCACTTCTTAAATATACCTATTACTTATTAAATTATTGCACCACGCATCATTGCCAACCTTTAATACCAATTCTTCTTAAATTTATTCTTCAACGATGTACCAAATACAGTATTTCACTTGTGCAGTAAAAACATGTTTGTACTATTAATAAAATTAGAAATAAAAGACAATATTAGTTTAACTTCTTCACTATAACTTTCATGTTTAATAAGACAAAATTTAAAATTCACTATAATTACACTACTCTGTTGAACACTATATTCCATTCTTCATGTGCTACTTGTTCGAAGACCACATCCTAAGATGACAGAAATTCATTATACCACCTCCGGCCTCTAACCCGGACCCAACCTCTTAAAGTCAACGCCGATATCTTACTGGAGCTATGACACTCTTTCCAAATGACTACACCTCGCTGGCTTATTGAATTAATTAGTATTCCATCGTTCTTCCTCTTCTTCTTCCTCTTCCTCAATATCTAGGATATTTGATTAATATACGATCATTCTTCCTCTCCTTCCTCTTCTCTGTTTAGGAACCAGATTGATAGATATACCATCGTTCTTCCTCTTCTTCTTCCTCTACTTATTTTCTCTCTTCTATGCTTTGTTTATTTACCAATTTTTTACTCCTGACAATTAACTCTTCTGCATGTGATGTTACCATCACTTCCGGTAATACAATGACTTTTCACATGTTCTCACTTATCTTATGAGCCATGGACTCCAGATAATTACAAGATTTCTTATTTCTTAAAATATAAATTAGTATGCCATTTAATATAGGCCTTTCTTCCTGAACAAATTGTTCTGTTAATTGACATTCAAATAATACATGTTCCGGTGAAACAATTACATTACAAATTTTACATAAATCATTGTTTAATTTATTAATTTTCTTCCAATAAGTACTATAAGGACCATGGCCTATAATGTAATAAATAAATCCCTTACAGTAATTCAAATGTTTTAAATTTAATCTTTCAATAATACTGGCAAAAACATATATATTCTTCTGCCTGATTGTGTATTATACCATTCATGCTGCCAAACTGATTATGTTCCAATAATTTCAGTTCTTGTAAATAATCTTGCTCCTAAAATTTCTTCGATTTTGCTTAAATTGTTTCTCTTTAACTAAAACAATAGACCAAATTTCTTTAGTAACTAATAAACCTAATGTTGTAGTCGTATTTGGAGCACCAGTATGACTCAACAATATAAATCTCTGGGAGGTCCGGATTTGTTTCACTGATTGGAAGTTATTCATCCTATTAGCCCGTATTGCTGACCATATATCAAAATTGAATCAAATAGTATAATGACATGTTATTATCGCTTTTAAAGGAATATGAAATTTAGTTTGTAAAATTCTTGTTAATTTTATCATTACTCATTCTGACTTTTGTTTAATATATACAATGTGATTTACAAAATTAAATTATCCCTCAAGTTTTAGACCTAAATATTTGACATCTTTGGAGCGTCTTATATTCTCATTTAATATAATGTCGGATACCTTTTTAAATTTACTCTAAATAAAACATAATTAGATTTTTCGGGAGCAATATTTAATTTAGATTTTTTACAACACTGAATTAATATATACAAGAAGACTCTTGATTTATGCTCTAATTCTGTTCGGAAAATTTTCTTCTATACGATAAACAACATATACAATAGTTTTTAATTTGTTTTCTTTTTCTTTTATTCCTTATAAAAGAGTTTCCATAATGATATCCCCGAACGTTGGTGCATGAACCGACCCTTGCGAACATCCCTTTGAGATTTTTTCTCTTTATACCTATCGGAAATTTGAATAAAAGCCTTGCTATCCATACAATAATAATGTAAAATATTATAAATAGTCCTTGGATAATATACATTTCGCAATCTCTGGAGGAAATACGGCCGCCATAAATTATCGAACGGGCTACTAACATCAATAAAAATACCAATTAATTATGTTTAGTAGTATTGTTTATAGTATTCAAAATGTTATAGATAGCATCTTCTGTTGATCTTCCTTTTAGAAATCCAAATCTACAATTATTTTATCCAATCATGATTCCAAATTCCATGATTATTTTATTTATTTACTGTTCAAAAATCTTACCAGTTTTCCTTAAAAGACATATAGGTCTATGAGATTTTGGTATGCTGGTATCCTTACCATTTTATTTAGAATAATTACTTTGGCTTCTTTCCATTTTATGTGGAATATTCCTTGCAGTAAACAGTCATTAAAAGGTTTTATTAAATATTGTACTAATTTATCTTGAAGATTTTGTTGGTGTGGTGGATATTTTAATAAACTAGGCCATTAGTGGTATTACTTAGATTTATTTTAAAGTTTACATTAAGACAAACCACAGACACGCTATAACATCGGAGCAAGAATTCCATAAACAACATTGAACAAAAGAAAAACGCACAAACTTTATATGTAGCTAATAGGTGGCGCTAGGTGTATCATTATGAAGATCAAGAATATAATATTTACTAATAATACAATAGATTTAATAGAACTTCATTGGATATACCATCTCGTTCACAAGCTTTCTTCTTCTTTACATAAATTAAAAAAACAATTGAATCACTTTCTCATTAAAATGTAATATTGTATTACATATGGTTGTTTAAAATAATTCTACTAATTGAATTCTGTATAATATCGGATTCCTTATCGTCATTAGGGAGCATGGTGTTTAATAATTTATTTATAACTTTCCAGTTAGTCGTCAATGTACCATCCGGTTCGATACCGATACACGATATTTTCCATGAAACCGGATACTTCGATACCCGATATCGTAATTTCTACTTATAGTTTGGAATGTTGGGAGAGCTGTGTAATGCCAGTAAATTAAACCGATACACATATTTAATGTGCAAAACTTAAAACCATCAATGTTTTTACTTTTAAACTCTGCATTAGACACTTGAAAGCAAAACAGTCCACTTTTGTAAGCTTTTGATCAAAATGCTAGCATTTTCACTCATTCTCTGTCACAGATGCATCTGCTTTGCTAAATACTCCTATAGAAATAGCTATTGCAGGTGAAACACACAAATAATTAACGGCTAATTTCTTTTTATTTCTGGAACCTTTGAATTTATTTTAAATTTCCAATTGAATCCAATCCACTATCCAATTAATGTAATTCACTAGAGAGAGTGGGTGATATATCGTTGCTGAGATATTCAATGATTTCTTCTTGAGAACTGTTAACTGGCAGTGAATCTCATAAATGGTTATTTTTTGCATAATGGTAATATAAATATACCAAATTCATGGCAATTTCTCGGGCTTTGCAATATTCTACTTGCGGCAATTATATTTTGTGATTTTAAAATAGAATAAAAATTGCATAATCACCACCAAGGTATCGAGAAAGTATCTATCAAACGTTCTGAACTGCCGTTCAATATCGACACCATCCAAGAATTGTATCAAGGTATCGCAAGTATCGAAGACTTATCCCTGGTAATAACGTACATATTTTTCTAAAGCAACTTCTACACTTGGTAATGGATATTACAAATCATATGATTCTTTCAGTGAATCAATGAATAACATTTTTAAATTCAAAATTGAAAGTCTTTATTTGAAATTTTAACACAGTAATGTACACGGACCAGACACTTACTTGGTAAATACAGAAAGCACTGTAATTCAGACAAAAATGTTGTACCGAGATTTAACTGAAAGTACAGATTTTCAGATTCAGGGTTCCAAAAGTAAATATAGAAAAAGGTATATGCGGGAATGTGAAACGTCCATGTGTGTGTGTGTGTGTGTGTGTGTGTGTGAGAGAGAGAGAGAGAGAGAGAGAGAGAGAGAGAGAGAGAGAGAGAGAGAGAGAGAGAGAGAGAGAGTACAGTATGGCAGATTTTTTACCTACCTAAATTTCTCTAGAGAGTAAGGGTTATATTTAGAATATAGATTTATATTACACATTTCGGTAAAGGTGCAAAATATTTGTGACTGAAACGATAGTCAAATCTTGAAAACGGGTATATATACTGACGGGTCACTATATGAAATTGAGTCCCACAGAGCCCTGCGTCAATATAGCTCAGTATGCTGTTGACGTGCTGCTCTATAAAACATACTCACGCAGAGCCTTCAATCCAATACAGAAACACCTGAGAATCGTCCAAGATTGGTGCAGGCTTTAGTGGTTGTCCATCATTTCGGATAAAAGTCAATCCACACTTTTCACTAAGCGGCGCTTTCCCGCCAACCTACACCCTTTTACTTATTCTGGTCGAGGGATAGATTGGACAAACTCACTATTTACTTGGGAGTAAAGCTGGACAAGGGCCTAACTTCCGGGGTCACATCCAGGAGTTAGCACATCGGGGATGCGGGGCTTCGGTTTTGTTGTAGTCCATGATGCGGTCAGGGATGCCGACTCCCCTACAGTTACGTCTTTCTCAGGCTCTGATACTCCCCATCATGCTTTATGCGTGCGAGATCTGGGGCACGGCTGCAGGATCCAAACAGTTGCAGCTTCAACGTGTACAGAATAGATGTCTTAGGGCTATCTATTCTGTATACTGGTGCTTTTCCGTGAGGTACCTTCACGAATCCTCAACTCTCCAATATGTGGAAGATGTCATTAGACGCTGGGCCGCAAAATTCTACGCGAGTTTGCCTCATCATCAGAGTGCCCTGGTTAGTTCTCTTGGGAACTACCAACTTAATGAACGCCGCTTAAAGCGCCACCGATTTCCCCGTATGGTTTGCAGGTATAACCGGTAATCTTAAAGTTCCTATTCCAACTTCAAAATTATACCTACCTGAGAATTAGACTGGAAACGCTCTAAATTAAATTCTCACCAGTGGTGCACACAGGCGTTGCACCCGAGTCGGCAACCGTTGAGGTCTCGGTCAGGGTGGGTTACCTGGCTAAGGTTCTTTCCGGGGTTTTCCCTTATCCTGAAATACGAATGTCGGGTAACTCTAAGCTCAATGGACCCCGGGCTCATTTGAGCATCATTTCACCCATTCCATTCATCGTCTGATATGACTTAACATTGGAGGACGTAACACAAAGAAAAGAAAAAACCGTTGAGGAGCTCCGGCTACCTCCTTTCATTCCTCCTACCTAAATCTAATCCGCTACCCTACAAAACACCACAAATCCGTCACTACGTGGTTAAGTCCGTCTAGGACAGGTTCACGCATGACTCACAACGCGCTGACCCTCAGTCGCCAACTGCCGTAGATATAATTGAAAAGCCTTATATTCTTATAACATCAATAGGGAGTGAAAAAAGGGAACAATTTAAATGAATAAACACTTATCTGCAAATGGTTTATCCTAAAAGATAGTTATTAACAAATAATAATGAAGAGATCCACACCTTTTTGTGAAATAAGCTTTTAAGAGTTTATTATGGCTTACCAGTTACACAGAACTAAAAAAATAATTAATTACGTAGGACGTAGACTTATTTACTACTAGACACTTATTCAAAATACAGGTTGGTCTCTTATTTAAATATCTTTAGATATAGCGTTTTACTGCAAATCGATATATCATATTTAGAAAGTCCAAACATAATAAAGAAAAATAAATAACAGAAATATAAATAATACTGCATTATTTTCTATACGTACGTACATATACAGGCAGGGCATGAACTTTCTTCCAGAAAATTATTATTATAGGTGGCCCTAAAGCTTGTCCCAAACGAATATAGCAGAAAATAATTCATTATTGCCTCAAGAATTTCCCTGAAGGAATAAACAACACAGCATTTACTCCAGACTGCATTAACGTGAATTCAAGATCTCTTTCCCTATCTATGAAGAGAATAAATAGATACTTGACGCAACTGAATGGCGGCTCCCCCCATATAATCAAGAAAAATAAAACTGGATAATGCATCACGAAGATACAAATTGCAGTTAATTGGCATGAAGCTGAATGGGCCCTAAAATCTAAACAAAAAGCCAGTAATTTAGCAACAGTCCATTAAAGAAGGAAACAAGGTAAAAGAACAGCATTCAATACTTCCTCCATCAATTCCTCCAAATAATAATCTAAAAGCTTAATCCTTTACGCTTCTACATTTTAACACATGTGAAAGTTTTCAGAAGTGTTTTCACGTTTTCAGAAGTGATATTAAACGTACTATGACTTATTGTTAAACTTCATATTGTAAAACGTATAGTATCTTCAAAATATTAATTTTATTCACGCACTTGTTTAAGAGGTTCACGCACATTATACTACTATAATTTGGGAATGCGCTCTAAAAAGGCTACATATATTGCGTTTTTAATAATGTGTTATAAGCTGCCTTATGATAATGAATTGATATTTTACACAAGACTTGTGTTGCGAAATTTGGATCTTGAATTCCTTGCTCTACAGAGGCAAAAAAAAAAAAAAAAAAAAAAAAACATTTCTAGTCATTGTCAAATTGTTCCTTACGTTGATTCCATTAAAATCGGAAAATATTTGCCTTATACAACATCCTCACAGTGTGCATGACAATATAAGGAGACATAGTAGATCATGTGCAGTATATTAAAATTAGTATACCTAAATTTATAATTTTTCATCTAAGTAAATTATTTTTAGTAAATTTTTAGATAAAATGGTAGCATGAGGGTCTCACTTTAATTTACTGTACATGCAGACCTCTTATTTTGGAAGATGAGTAACATATTTGTAAAACCATCTCTAGAAGCGTTGCACTACTCCTTTCTGTACTGATTACAACATCTACGATCTCTTTATTTGACAGTCATTCGATTATGATTTACAGCTGAATAAATTAGCTAATTGGTCACAATATGGGTGGAAGTGTTATATATGTCCTCGTTTCAACAGGAGTTGGATATGCAATAGTGCAATTAAACTGTTTAATATCCTCCTTCTATCCTTCATAGTTTTATAGCCCGCAGGCAATTTTTCTTTAACCTCATCTCTGAACCGCCATGGAGTAGAACGGGCGCCGTTTGACTTCGCTACCAAATTGTCGCAGCACTAACTGACCGATATCTATTAAATTAGTTTTTTTAATTTTTATTTCAATTGCTCAGCACAGTTGGTGCTATACAAATTTTGGAGCTATATACATAATATACATAATAAAATTAAAGTATATAGGGATAGAGTATAGTCATATTACAGTCCTCAAGCAAACTGGTCTGATTAGTGTGAGATTAAATTAAATAACTTCTTCATTACATAATAAATAAACATTATAGAAATAAAATGTCCTGTGACAAGCGTGCCTTCAGTCTTTGGTGCATCATCAAGGGGACGTCCCAGTTGGAAGAATAAAGCACCTGATACATGAGGAAGGTGAGCAAAGAATCTGCCTTTCGTTGTAGAGATATTAATTCCGGATGTACCACGGGGCGTTCACAGACAATCGTAAAAGTCTGTTTTGAAACACCTGAAGTTGGTGAATATGAGTAGGTGAAGCACATCTCCATACAGGACTGGCGTATAGAAGTGGTCGTAGAATACTCTTGTATAGTAGCAGCGTACATTCGACTCGTAAAGAGGATTTGCGGTTGAGGATGGGATACAACTTGTGAAGACGAGCATAGGCTTGATTTAGTTTGCTTTTGATATGTGTACTCCGTGTTAGCCTACGATCCAGATGGACGCCAAGATATTTGACTGCACAATAAGAAGGTAATCAGGGGACTTCAGTGTTATAGAGTCGTATAATTACCTGAGCAGCAGGGCTGCGTAAGGTGAAAAGCTTAAGAAGACATTTGCTTGGATTAAGTGCGATACGCCAGCGAGATAACCAGTGCAGGAAAATATCCAGGGAAGATTGTAGCGTTGCAACGGCAGTTTCAATAGAGAAGTGCGAGATAAATACGACTGTATCGTCAGCAAACAGTGCAGTACTTGATGCAGGATATTCAGAATTATTTTTAAATCCTAAATGAGCAGTTTATTTTACTTTTATCAAACTGCATTCATTAATGTAGGCAACACACACACACACACGCACACACACACACACAAACACATACACACACACAAACACACACACACAAACTACCTTGTCTGTTTAAATTAAGCAAGTAAAAATGTTTATTTTTTACCGACAACCAAGTTGAACAATAGCTTATTTGATAATGAGCTAGAAAGCATCAGTCAGTTACAGAAGCTCTCAGAAAAGCAAACTAAAGTGACTATTTCCAACGAATAATTGGAAGTTCTGTATAAAAAATCAAATAACTTCATTTAAACAATAAACCAGATTAAAACAAACATATGCTGTTTAATTTATAAAAGCCTTGATATAAAAGTACATAAATAAATACAATATGTAGAAGAAAGGGGGCGACTGAAGAGGTTTATAGCACTGTGAAGCTTGTGTATATGTTTTTTATTCAGTTGCTGTTATTGAATATTAACCGAAGTCCAAAATCGAAGTATTTACTTTTAAAGGACAAAAATAACACTGTGCCAAAATAAGCGTTAAGCGTTAAGTAAGAACTTACTATAGGTAGGTACTTTGTCATATATTTCAGCAAATATTGCCTTAATTGCACAAATGAGTTATAAAACGTCAAACACTCACTCACACACACACACACACACACACACACACACACACACACACACACACACACACACACACACACACACACAGATGAATATATGCTCAAATTGACATTTGCGAACTAAAAAGCTTTACAGATTTGCAGTTTCCATTCATGTATATATCGTATCTTTAAGCCACGGATCGTTTGTGGGTTATAGCAATGGCCGCTTAATAAATTCAAAGACATTTTCAAAGTTTTTCATCACCAAAGATGATGTTGGTAATGTTTGTCGGCTTTCAACATCTTTGACAACTGCTTAAGAAATTATAAATTGCTTTTCCTATTATCTTTGAGAAATTTTATTGATAATCTGAGGACTTATCTCTAAGTGCTCTAAGGAATGTGAATTCACTTATACACTTAATTTGAAGTACTTGACTATTATCTCAGGACATCTAAAAATAGTGCTTTTGTCCATTTACAGACTGTACAAATAATTAGCAATTTTGATATTCAGAGGTACAGTTCAAATTTGGCAGGTCCTATAAGCCACAAATGACTTCATATAATTATCTTTCAAGTGTCCTAAAGTTCTTATGGCTAATGCTCTAGCTTTGTGTAATTTGGTATGCTACTTTGCAGATATTTCAGCTTTGATTTACAAAGTTTTTCTTTCAAGAGTCGTTACATTGAGAGTATCTATTTTTTATGCATTGCCCAACCAAAGGTAAATTCCTCTCTCGTGTTCACAAACTGACTACCACTGCTCCTACATTGTTCTGTGGTGCCTAATGACACTCCAGGTAGTTCATTCCTTAGCAGATATATCCCTAATTTGGTATTTAGTGGGTGGTGTAACGGTGGGGGTGAGAACAGGAAAAGTTGCTCTCACATCTGTCTCGAGGTCTTGGTGCTAGGAATATGGGTAAGATTCAAGTCATCACAACGCACAAAAGAGCTGAAATACAGGTTTTATTACGTACTGGAGACAAAATGAAGAAGAAAACAAGTAGAATAGTTGGTGTAAGCACAAGTAATGTGACAAGGTTTGTACAAAAGTTGAGAAAAAATAAAACAACTTCGCCACAAATAGTGGGCAAATGGGGTAGAAAACGTGTGATAACTTCGAGTTTGAAAAGAATATTGAACGGGAAACAACTGAAAAATCCAGGTATAACTTCTACATAAGTACAGTTGTTGCGCTGGAACAAGGGTGTTCAGTTTCAGCAAGTACTGTGCAACGAAGAATTTTTGAGGCTGGTTTAAAAGCAAGAAGGCCTCGCAAAAAACAGAAACCAGCACCCACCATGATGAAAAAAATGCCTTTCTTGGCAAAAACATTCAAGGACTGGGCATCTGAAGACTGGGCTAAGATATGTAAAGTATTTAAATATATAAAATAGCTTACAAATAATGCTTATTTTCAGAAACTGTTCTCTGGAATTTCAAAATCTTATTGCTATGTTGATTTCGAAGCATTTTTTCTGTTTATTGCAAGGTATATATCAAAGCTTTTTTGTTTTTAGCTAGCCTTCAGTGATGAAACAATGGTTTCAGTAGTTGAAGAAAGTCCTCAATATGTCAGAAAGCGGCCAGGAGAAGCATTTAAAAAGGAATGTGTGGTGCAGAATGTGAAGTACCCTCTAAATTAATGATTTGGAGTGGAATTTATGTCTATGGACCAGGTAAAATTCACATTATAGAGGGAATTATAAATGCTAATAAATATTAAAATGTGGTAAGGGAGTGCATTAAACCCATAATGAACAAGTGGTATCCATCAGAAAATGGGATGTTCATTCAAGATGGTGCTCCTTGCCACAAAGCGAAATGTGTTATGAACTTTTTTAATGAATATGGCATATCTCTCTTAGACTGGCCTAGTAACAGCCCAGATTGAGTCTGTGTGGAGTGTGCTGAACAAAAAAGTTAAAAGTTTTCACCCAAAAACAAAATAAACAATGATGAATACAACTTTTTCAGTGTGGCAAAATGATGAAAAAATTCACCAGATGTGTAAAGATAACAATTCAGGGCATACCTAAAAGAATTTCTGCCCTGATAAGAGTTAAGGGGGGACTATACTAAACACCAGAATTATAAATTGCATTTTAAGTGTCATGCAAGTGAATAAAAATTTGTTAGTACCTGTAATAAATGGAAATTAAAAAAAAAATCTGCTTAAAATTGAAAATTGCTAATTATTTGCACACGTCTGTATACCCCGCCTCTATAACAATGGCCATATCGGCGGCCATTCTCCTTTGGAGATCAATGCACACATTCACACTATCATTCATACTTCCAGACTCTGGGGAAGATAAGGAATAATCTTAGTCGGAGAAAAATCCTCACCTCGACCACAGGGAGTCGAACCAGTAACCCCTAGCCCGGCAGTGAGGTGCTCTACCGACTGAGCTACGGGGCCTGTGACTGCGGATTCTATGCGAATATGAGTGGTAAATAAACACTCGATATATAATATAATTACTAGCCATATTATCTGGAATTAATTGAGGCGCTGAGAACCATAAGGGCCCAAAAAAGCAGAAACAAAGTTTTGAGAAAAGTAGAAATTTGATAAAATCAAAATTTCCATTACGAAATACTGTTGTGAACGTGGTACAAAAAGTAAATTTTTGGCATCCCTAGATTAAAAAAAACTGAACAGCACGGAGCAAACAAAATGATACTTCATGCTTTGGGGTCTTATGTAGTTGAATATCATAAAAAAACTGGCAACACAGCTTCTTATGAATGTTTCATTATATCAAAGAGGTTCTTAAGCAGCGTGTTGACCATAAGGTGGCAAATGTCAGGAGGATGCATACATGCCGAAATCTCAAAATTTACGATGTTGTGCTTTAGGCCCTTATGGTCCTAAGCACCTCAGTTTCATTGTTAAACATTAAACATAAATGGAAATACGTTACGGTTATTGTAGCAGGACGCTCCTGTTCCCCGCACAAACGATGTTCCTATTGCCGAGTGAACACCTCTTCTGCGAAGATAGGATATGTGGATGATACGAAACCTTCATCATGATATTCCCGCCTCTTCTATCTGTTTGCTATATTTAGTTAATTTTGCAACTTCTGAACTTGGGAAACTCATTTTATTTTAAATTTAATTATGCAAATATGTTCGGTATCTAAATAAAAGCTAGTGACATTTCAAAGACTAGTGATATATGCAGTTTTGAGATAGCATCCCAAAATAACACTGGGGCGTATGTGGATCCGTGTATTATTCAGAAACAGCGCTAAAGCGGAGGTTTTGTTATGTATGTCCGTCCAGTTAATGAGAATCAGGGCAACTGTTTTCATCGGATTAAGGTTTTATTCTGCGCGGGATTAAGGACCGACAATTACCTGCAATTGATCCTCTTTCAATTTGAACATGCTATTTAAATTGGAAAGCGTGTTAATTTGTATTACTAAACGTTTTTAATAGAACTTAAAAGGATTGTGATACTATTGCATTCTGGTGTACCAACATGCATATCAGCTGATCTGAAAGTAATTAAATTAGTTCGTCATCCTCGTAATTTGCTTTGGAATCAGTTTGGTTTAGATTCCAACAGCATTCTCTCCTTGTTATATTATTTCCATTATTGTAATGCTATTGGAAATTTGTTAGCGGTACAGTCTCGAGCATAACACTACCTCTGTTGACCTTTGCAACAGACAGGGTAAGAGAAACACGTTTGCGTCTGTTTACATCATTTTCTCTATTCATTTTTGTATACATTGTTACAAATGCTTACTCCTGTGTCTTCTACTTAACGCTAATCGAATTAAACATTTTAGAGGTAGTCATTTTACTAACTTTATTGCAGCTACAATAAGAGGGAAATATATAAGCTAAATATTAATAAAATTTTTAAAACTGCAATTTTTAAAGTTTTTACATTCTCTTACTTTCTATGAGCAGGAGGGAACGAATAACAGCTTGTCACTTGAGAAAAGAACGAGTATGAAATTTCAAACCAGTAACAAGTAATATGTGAAAGGCAGTGTTAAGGGACAAGTCAGAGGGTGTTGAGGCGAAAAGGGGGGAAATTTTCGTTTATTAAACTTTCATATCTGAAGCCCTTTTTTGGAGGGGGGCGGTTAAAAAGTTGAGCAGGACTGGACTACTTACGGAGGGTTTTCGACATGTAGATCCCACGCTCGCCCTATTGTACCCCAAGCAAGTACCCCCCGGGGAGAAATATGAGGCGAGAGGAAAGAGACGACGCCCAACCTAAGGAACCCCAACAGTGCAGAGGGCAGGATCCCTCCTGGTTACCCAAAGGCCAGCAGCCCGTCTCTGGTTCGGGAACAGCCCAACCACGAGACCGGGTGCGGAGACCAGCAACGTTCCTTCCGAAGGAGGAAGCTTTCACTTAGAATATATCATCCTGCCCTACACCGCCCTCACCTTTGTCCTGAAAGACACCTCGAGATGAAAGACGATGTGAAATGATAATGGAGATGAAGTGGAGGGACAGGAAGTTCCGGGGATATAATGAACCTACCCAGCATTCGCCTAACAACCCAGGAGAACACCCGAAAATAGCCCATGGGTGCGGTAGATCGGCCACGGAGATCGAATTTGGACCTCCCGAATGTGTGTTACAGGCGAAACCGCCTAAGCCATCTCGGTCGGTGTAAAAGAGCTAGATCCACACTACCAGTATTTCAGGTATCAACAGTTGTTACAGCTCCAAGAGGTACCGTTACGAATAAAGAACTTAGAGTCTGCAGAAATGCATCAACCTCGATACACAGTGTGCCAGTAGGCATTTTCCTTTTTCGGTGGAGGGGGGAGGGTTTCCTACTTGAAAATATGCATTTGGGTTAAATTTTGGATAGATTATATACAATTCCAACAATTGCTATCGATGTATGCTAGAAATGGTTATGAATAAATAATAATATGAGCAATTATTCAATTAGAACTTATGAACCATCTTCAAATGTGACTGAACTAGTTTATTCTCAGTGCATACTAAAATGGTTCATGCATGTATGTATATATAGATCTTTTGTTACTCGATATACTCTTGAAACAATTGACATCGTTAAGTCTCATAGCTACGAAGTGCTTCTAAACTGTTGAAGAGTACAAATTATTGATTATTCAAAGAGCAATACACATCATTTAAGCGATCGGTAACCCAAATTTCACTATGGCCAGCTTTTGTTTAACTAGGGAGACAAAACGCGATCTCTAACATTGTGGGATATTGAACTTAAATCACCAACGAAGTATGCACTTGATACAAGCATATGGTGAATGTATATCATGTATTAAGAGAATATTATGAGTATTAGTGATTAAATAGTAGATAGTGGAGGCACTGCACTCCACCCACAATTCTATACACAGACTTCGCCAGCAATTTATGTTTTGATGTCCTCTACCTAACAATATGTTCTGAAAACGGTTTTTACGTGTATCTCAGTGAGAGAACGAGCTATCGGAAAACCGAGCACAGTTGAGGGAATCTGGGACCAGGCATTAAGGCATTACCCAGAGATTTTATATAAATAGAGGAGAGAAAGATAATTATAGAAAGACTACAAAACGCAGCCGTAGTTAGGATCTTGAAACTCTGAATTGGCATCACTTAAAAAGCCATATCCTTCAAGAACAGTCTGTGTTAAAATTTATATTTTCATATGAGGAAGAATAAACACAACAGAATACCCCACAATCTAGCGAACTTAACTCCATTAGGTTAGGACCAAGTCAGCGCATGATCAGTAGCGCCGATACAGCGCGATTAAATGTCAAAACACCTTAATTTTCCTTTAAGAGAAAGCGTCTTAAAACGATTGCTGCAGCTGTGAACATAACTCGTAAGGATTTTCTTTATTAATCTCTATTTTATGATACCTGATTAACATGCGACAAGCAAGATACATTGTCCTTTTATTTGGAAGGTGGTTACATCACCTGGGCATTGGAACTCCTTGTTGCAAGCATATCACAAAAGCCAAAGAACAAGTTTTAACCAGTAAAGCCTGGTTGAAGGGAAGTTAGGAATGCTGAGCTTAAAATAAGGAGGATTTCGGTAATGAAACTTGTCTCCGAGGCAAACGGAAGTATCAAACTCTGGCTTGGTCCAACCATTTTCCTGATTAATTAAAGCAGCCACTGCTAAGAGAATAGGACGACGACTACAGAAAAAGAATAAAAGAGGTAACATCTTTTTCAATTACTTAACTGCTTTCCACTAAGACGTAAACAAAAGCGGGCTAATTCAGACTTGCTCGCGGCTCAGATGTTTCAAGTAGATAGAATCTCGTAGGGTTCTTCCTTTCGGTGACGTAGCTTTCTCTGCAAAACATCAAAATACACGCTTCTGCTTGTTTCTTCCTATAATTTAGTGCTAATCAATATATGGTAACAATTTAGAAATGTAACGATGATTCCAGCAATAAAATACTTAGAAATATATATAAAATTTGAAAGAGAGGTATTCATTGTTTTAACTTTGAATTCTATGCCCTTTTCAGGTGTTACACCTGCGTTCGTTTTATCTCGGCATAATGTAAACATCATCGATATTTTAAAAATCTGACTGAGATTTGGGTTTATTGTGTCTGTCATATATGGAAACTGGATTAACAAAAAGCTATAAAAATAATCTTTCTGAAAGCATTTGTAGAAGTGTTAATAGACAAATTCATGTGAATTTGCCTTGCCTGATTCTTGGGGGATGAACAGTCCTCAGAACATGGATATTTGGGGAAAGAGCACATGCAATTCTAAAGGAGTACTTACATGGATTCCATTATAAGGAAAAAAGATTACTTGAACTACAATTCAATGATGACGCGACGTTGTACGAGAGAAAACTATGAAGGATATCATACAAAGCATACTAAAGCAACACAAGTGGAGCTCTGGGATTATCCATTTACTCTCTTCTTCCTCACAAGGTTTAGGCACTCAGACCTGTTCCAAACTTAAAAAAATGGGTCACTCCATCTCCTCCTTTGTCTTACAACACTTCATCCTTCTGAAGGTTCGTAAAATTGGACATGCCTTGGATATCTTGAAGGGGACATCCGGTTTCCATCTTTTTGATACCTCTAAGTTTCTTAAGTAACATCTTCTCCCATTAGTGTTCCTTATCCTATCTATTGTAGTAATTCCCAACAATGGACGTAAAAATCTCATTTGAGCTGCTTCCAATCTTGACTTTTCTCTGGTTCTTAATGCCCACATTACACAAGAGTACATCAGCGCTGGTTTAGTGTTATATTGTGGAGTCTTCACTTTCTTTCTGTCCTCATGGTTTTACCAAAATGTCGTTTTATGCATCCATTTAATCTATTCAATATTTCAATATTCCCTTGAGGTTCAGAATTGTTATTATTGACGCTAAGTACTTGAATGCTGAAACTTGTTCTATAATTTCTCCGGCAATAACTGTTGACTCTTTTTTTTTCTTTACCTACCATAGTCATGGATTTAGTTTTTCTACCAGAGATTCTAATATTGTACTTGTTACCTATCCAATTTAATTTAGTTACTGATCATTGCAATTTCGCTTCATTTTCGTCTAATAATATATGGTCATCTACAAAAGTACTGTGTTTATGTAAGCTTTTTTCTGTAACTTACGTTCTCCAACAATAAGTCATATCGGACGATGAATGAAATGGGTGAAATGATGCTCAAATGAGTCCGGGGTCCATGGAGCTTACTAGACAATATTTTCACATTGTGTAGAGTTATTCCTTCTGTACTTTTCTTAAAACTTATAATTGTTCTAGAATGTAAAGACATAATGGCATTTTTGAAGTTATATAGTACGTTATGCTCTTCAACCATTTCTAAATTTTGTACACTTTTTAAATTATATTCACTTCTCCTCTCTATAATTTGTTTAAGACTAGAAGGACCGGCGAGTATGGTCTACCGAGAAGGACCAACCCGTCATTTTGACAGGTGCAGTTTTATTTGCCCTTTTTAAAGTGGCAAACAAATTTGAATACATATCAGTTTATCTAATATTGTTTACAAAGTTTACTGGTGTATAATTTTACCCTTTTCTGTAGAATTACATGGTAAAATGAACATTTTAAGCCTAAAAATTAATCCAAATGTATGCGATAACCAAATGTAAAATGGACATCTTCCCTTAGCAAACATATGTGTTTCCAATACAACTTTAAATACCACAGTATTCAAAACCACAGTAAACCACGCTCATTCAAAGCCACCTGCAGCATCGTAGCAGTGTTGCTTAAACATGGTCCATGCTGCTAAGTTGTATATGAACTGACATCTGCTTACTTTTCTACCTGTTACTTCCTTATAGAGTACACATTGAAAAAAACATGCAGAGGCTACCTTCTGCATCCATATTTCTCTGTGTACAGTCGAACCATTTGATCGACGACGTCAACGACGTACTAGGTATTATTGTGGTACGCCACTGATTCTGGTAGCTTTATACGACGTTGTTTATTTATAGTAACGGTGTCATGCGCTGAACTCAAAAGAAGCACAATTTTGTTCTTTTTCTCCTGATAGGATTTCAAACTCAAGTTCCACTTTTTGTTTGATCTGTAGGTATTACAGCTCTACTTTTATTATTATCTCTTCCAGTTCTTGGAGTTCATATCGAAAAAGGAGATTGTGACCTGGTCTTGAAACTTAAAGAATTTGGTGGTATTATAGTCGAGTTATGTCACCTGACTTATAAGGTACAGCTATTTGCAAAGGTGCTGCATCAGATTTCCCTGTTTGAAGGACTTCCCTTCTACATTTCTTTACTGTGCCGTGGGCTTGTATTTTTACCTTCAAACGTTCTGCAAGGCATTTGGTTGTGGAAAAATTGTCACATGTAATACTTCTTCCTGCAAAAACAAAGGGCAGTATAAGACGCATTACAACATGCTCTGCAATAGGAACACAGGTGGGGCGCTGATTGTCTTTGCCCAGGTGAGGAACACCATTCAACAGATACTGTGAATTTGCATGAACTGCAAGCCAAAACTTTATTCCAAATTTGTCCTGTTTATTGCTCATATATTGAATGAAAGAGCATCTAGCCTTGCAAGGAAACAGTTGCTCATCCACAGTGATATTTGACACTGCAAGGAATTAGCAATAAAGGGAATCCAGACAGAAGTAGCAGCAGCTGCAAAGCGATCTGTACTTAGTCTTTGAGAACGTGGTTCCTTGTCAGAAAATCGCATAAACCACAAAACTTTAACAAATTTATTTAAGCTCATTGTGTTCCTGAAAAAATGGTGGTCCCCTGTTATTCGACCATAACAAATTCAATGGAACGTTTATTGCTCCAACATCTCGTGGTAGCACGAATTGCGCCACTTGGGCAATAAAGCTTTCTTCATTGACAAAGGGTCTGTAGAGTGCCAAAACCAATCAGGAAGGAAAACAACAGATGTGGACAAATCCGAAGGCTATTGTTCACACTTCCGTACCCGTCAAAATGACGGATGTCAGTTATTCTAGAAGGAGTTGCTTGTACCAGTTTTTTGAAAGGTCCAAAATGCTTAATTCTTTTTGGACGTGTTTGTCACAAGTATTTAATAAAATTCGTAGAACATGGGAAGTGCAGTGCAAAAAACAAGCAAGAAATAAGTATTCTATAGCAGAATTTTGGGGGATGCGGTTCTTCTAGTGTATGGTAAAGATGGCATGAATCCATGACCTGCCCTTTCTAAAGCCGTTCCATTCTTCTCCTAATTGATTCTCTATTACACAGTACAATTTTCTGTTGTATTATTTTGTAAAAAGGGTCGCGATATGACCCAGGAAGTTAAACGACCTTAAATAAATTAAACAAAAAAAATTCTATAAAATCGATGAATGCAATTTATATGCTGTGTTTAGAAGAGAAATTCCTCTGTATTTTGCACTGTCATTTTATTTACATGTTTAAATAAGTGTATTACTTTGTCATTACACGTCATCTAGGACCCTCCATCCAATTCAAATAAGATTAAGGAGTTGTTTTGCTAGTTACTAGTTAATAAACCAATAAATTAAAAACTTCTGAAGACATTTCCAAAGTGGGCCTAACGTGCATGTAGCATATTTTGAAACCTGGCCAGCATTAAGCAAGTAAATAAATGTGTGAGAGAATAAAACTGGTGGAGATGGGGGAACTCTTCCTCTTAAGCACCCAGATCTGCGCTGCTATAAAGTAGAAATTCCTGACATCCTTTTCTCTTGTTAATGCCACTCAATTTAGTTTGCCTTATTCCTTCGTTCGCAAAGAATCTGGGCGAGTTGGAATTCGACACATGCCTTCAAAAATATTGAGTTGTGCTATATAAGCAATATCTTCGCAAGCTGCTACGCTGCGCAGTCGGCTGCCTTCAATGTCTGCTGTGATTTTTACACCTCAGTAAAGATGATTGAGTATTTAGGCGTTGTAATATCCAAGGAAAATAAGTAAAATAAGAAATTAAACAGCTGCTTTTGAAATGTTAAAATTTTACCTTGCCCAGTCGTTAGCTCATATAAATTTGAAGTAGTAATTTATTTGTAATTTATCATCTTTCCTTTTACATCATCTAATGGAAATACAAAAACAAAATTAAAATTATAAAATCCATACTGGAAAATGACATATATTTCTAAATCCTGAAAATCCTACCACGTCGCCCGCCATTGAGTAATAACTCAGTCCCCATACACATAACTCTAGTTTTTTGTGTATTGAAGGCCCTCTACTCCTTTTAACACTTTTGCACTTTCACCTATCCTACTCAACATTTTTCTCGCAATTGTTTTTAGCCATCCCTCTTTAACGTTTCCTAAATAATTCCTATATTTCTACTGTTATTTTCCCCTTTTACTGACCAAATTTGTCTAATTACTACTTCACCTCCCAAATTGTCGCATTTACATAGCCAGGCCTGCTCTCTCAATAGTTTTGTTTGACTATAACATAGTATACAATGGACATTTGCACTCTCTTATCCACAAAATGGACATTTATCTATGTCCCTCTCTTGACCTATACCTTTCAAATTTCTCACTCCTCTTCTTGCCCAAGCAAACCCTTCTCGCTCTAACGTATTACCTATGTCTATAAATCCTACCCTCCTTCATTTGTTTTTATTTCTCTATATAACCTCAGTGAGCTTTTGTCACTTGTACTGGCGAAAATGTCTTACCTGTCAAAACCTTCTAAACTTAACTCCTTACCTGAAGCCTCTATACCCATACTCTGCATTTATCCAAGAATAATCCATACCCATCTGCTTCAAACGTCATTCAGTTTATGTGCCCAAGACCCACACCAATTACTTCTCCTTTGAATTTGAAGTAGTATGATTTTCAAAATTGAGATTTCTCTACAAATACAATCTTTATGTTACCGGGAATAAAACTAAACTAATACAAAAAAGGAATTTGTGTGTGTGTGTGTGTGTGTGTGTGTGTGTGTGTGTGTGTGTGTGTGTGTGTGTGTGTGTGTGTGTGTGTGTGTGTTAACAGCTTGACTTGAAAAAGAGAATGTTGGGTAAATACCAAAGATGAACTGGAAATTTAGGGTGTGACAGAAGGGATTTCAAGAAACTTTCCTTACGTTACATGGGGAATACTTTCAATTTGTTTCCTCAAAAATGGCACCAATATCGATTATGCATTATATTTAAAATAAAAATAACAGATTTTATGTTAAAACGTACAAAATACTTTTATCATTTTGAATTTATAAATTCATGAAAAGTGTATATCTCGCAAACGCCTGAACAAACACAAAATGATTTTTCTTACAATGTGTAGAGCTGTAATAGTTTAGCCCTCATGTACACCACTTTTCTCCAAAGACGATGCCGTAGGACGTCTTCTAACCTTAATTCCTAACTGACAAACTTAAGACGCTTCAAAAGTCCTATGCTATAGAATATGAAGACAACAAAGTCGTGCATATTTAAGATAGAAGTTTTAAAAAGATATTTTCATTTTAAAAAGTAGGAAATTTTGTATTATGAGGTCGTAGGTTTGCTTAGTTTAGCAATTCTGCAAGCAAATACAATATTTAATATATTCTCAGTCTATAATTTGCACACTATATAATTATTGTAGCCTTTATACAACTAAGGATAGTGAGGCCTATAAAGAGCAGCAGACGCATGCAGCTTTTTTTCATATTTTTTGCTGATTCGCTTCAATGCTTAATTGCACTAGTCAATAAAGCGATTGCAGACGATACCGTACTTTTCTCTCAATCTTTTTATATCATTATTTTTGGCATCTTCCGTCATTTTGTGTAGTTTCTGTTATTCAGTTTCATCCATATTCATAATGTTGACATTTTAACTTAAAGATATAGATAAACAGTAACGATCCAGATCAAAGGGAATAATGCTCATACACAAGAAATTTGTAACCAAAAAGTACTGAATTTTACTGATCTATGTCTTCCTGATTGATATTGGCATATAGTAACTAAAAGTACATGAACTCTTATTTCTTTGTTGATTGGCAAGGACGTGAAACCTTTTTTATTAGGTTGACAAATACGAGGGCTGTTCAGTAAATGATCATAATTTTTTACGGTAATAATTTTTCTTACTAAAATTCGATCTTGTTATATGCTGTTAGCTTAATGCGAAACAAAGGCGTAGTAGTTTCATTGTTGGTACTCCTGGTTCCCGCCTGTGAGAACCAGCCAAGTTCAGACATGTTCAGTATCGCCTACCGCTGCAATGGAGGTAACATGCAGTTAAAGTTGATGTTAGAGGAAGATCCCGAGTTTCTTTCAAACGTAATCACTGGTGATGAAACCTGGTAACATCATTTTGATCCTGAGAGCAAACACCAAAGCTCAATGTGGAAACCTCCTAAATCACCAACCCCCCAAAAATGCAAAAGTGGTTTCTTCTGCTGGGAATGTTATGGTCATTTCATTCTTCGATATTCATGGAATGATTTATCAGCGTCTTGTACCTGCACACACATCAGCAACTGGACAATGCTACAGGGATGTCCTGAACACATTGCAAGTCCGTATCAGGCGCAAAGGACCACATTTCCATGAAGCAGGCTGGATGCTGCACTACGACAATGCGCGGCCGCATATTGCCAATGTTGTTGCTGAACATCTAGCAAAAATAACGTGAAGTGCATCCCTCACACTGCCTATAGTACGCATTTAGCCCCATGTGACTTTTTTCTATTCTCTAACTTGTAGAAACGCCATCGTGGGAGGCAATATTCATCATCAGAAACAGGGGTAAAGACTGCGGAGGCGATTCTGAAGCATTTCTCAAAAAAGGTTTCCAGCATGTCTTTGAAGACCGACAGAAATCCTGGGAAAAGTGCATCGCGTTCAGGGGAGGCCATTTTGAGAAGGACCATCAAAATTATGAGGATGAGTGAAGGTACGTTTTCAAAAAACATTGTGATCATTCTTTATTGAACAGCCCTCGTATATAAATTCATTCGTGAGCTATTTCTAAAAATGACGTGAAATCTGATAATACACCAGGTCGGCTAAATCAGTCTTGCGGTATTTTAGAAGTATTATAAATTGAATGATTATTGTATCAAATAGATTATTTCCAAATGTAAGATAAGCATGTCCCAAGTTTTCTCAAAACCGGTGCAACGAAGTAGAGACTACAAGGAACATAAAAACATCCAGTCAGAGACTTTTATATGTGTGTATTAATATTAACAACAATAAGGATTACATCTTATATGGTTACAAGGCGTGCTGAGTTTACAAAACATTAACACTACTATCCTCAGATGGGTCATTCTATAGTCAACTGTTTCACTCTTTATATTTAAAAATTATATCAAAAAGCAGAAACCTTCCCATAATTAAATAACTAGCTCTCAGGAGTAAAGCTATTGCCTGAAAATTTCAGGCATTGTGACTATTAAAAATTAATTCTATATTCATTAATTATTTTATCGATAAAATATACCTAATTTTCTATAATTTGAAGAGAAAAGCTCAATGGAATAGGACATGCAATATCCGCTCATTTATCACATTAAATTTTTCGTCGTTCTTAGGTTTTTTATGGGGTTGTACTAAACCACAATTTTACTGCACGGATTTATCATAAAAATATCTTCGAAAAACTACAGAACATTCCTTAAACAATTAGGAGGATCAGGATTAGGATTTCATTACGGAGGGGATTCGGTACGTAGGCCACCATGCTGGGTCCATTGTTCCTATGCCCCAAGTGGGGGAACCCCCGGAAGGAAGGATGAGGCGAAAGAGACAGAGGGCCGCCGACTCAAGGAGCCACGACTGTACAGAGGGCAGTTTACTTGGATAGACTTCCCCCGACAAGCCAGGACAACGGACATGCTGCCCTACTGCGGGACGGCAACGAGCCCAGCAGTCGAGCCCAAGTCCCAGGCAGGCGATCCGAGCCCCAAAGGTCCCTGTCTGGCGGACCCGAAATGGTCCCAGCAGAGGAGCGGAAACCGGCAACCGGCATACCGGAGAAGGAAGTAGTTTTTCTCAGAGCTCATCATCCTGCCATGCACCGCCGAGACACCTGCCGACACTTATTCCCTGAAAGAAACCACCAGATGAGAAATGACATGAAATGATAATGGAGATGAAATGGATGGACAGGAAATTCGGGGGATGTAATTAACCTACCCAGCATTCGCTTGGCTACCCGGGAAAACCCCGAGAAAACTCATGGGTCAGGTAGGTTGGCCACGGGAATCGAACCCGGGCCTCCCGAATGCGGGCCACAGAGGAAATTGAGTGAGCCATCGGCTCGGTTAACCTATAAGGAGGGAGAGTAAATTGCATTGTATACAGAACTGTAAAAGTGAAAAAGAACTGAATGTGTGTGCGAGAGGTAAAGATGCTTTAAGGTTGGTGTAAAACCAGAGCTTCATATCAGAAGGGGCTTTGTATGCTGTTTAACTTGTTATATTCAACATTTATATTTAAGTCTTCTAATAATAAGTTTTATTTCACGTCAACTTTTAATTGTTTTGTGAATTCTTGGTGTGCATACTAAATCAAATTATGTACGCAATTTGGATATTAGCAAACGTATGTGTAACATACTCTGTTTAATTGAATATTAATCAAGTTTTATTAGGAAGTATTACCAAGATCCTAGTGTTCTATGCGCATTGTTGCTTAAAACTTCAGTTCTTACAGAAATCAACCGAATGAAACGAACTACTTTTTGTTACACTTTGTGTTAAATCAGAGCTACTTACATTATCAAAATTCGGCAATATTGTAGATGTTGATCTACTCTGTAGTAAGACTTAACTGTATTGTTATATTAAGAACAATAATAAGTGATAGGAATTTATAAATTTAGTACGAAGGTAAATTTAAATGTAGTGTTAGTAGACGGTGTGACAGCATAGACAGCAACCTCAATTTCTATGACGTATATGTACAAATCGCAATATCGGTTTGGATGGCTCAGTTATGTGTTGGCTTACTGAGCCTAAAGTCGCAGGTTAAAATTCGATTAGACTAATCGTTTCTAAGTATGTTTAAAAGCCAGAGTTCCTAATAGACTTACTGATATTAAAGAAACAGTTAACTGCAGAGGTTCCACTCCCATTAGTCCTGGACCCGTAGGAACAAGGACCCGGGCCTTCTTCTATCCGGGAGCGCTGGATACTCCGGGGCTCTTTCCATAGGACAATACCCTGAGTCTAAAAATCCGCCCCCCCTCGCAGGATGAAATTCAACACATTGACTGCACTGACTGTATTCAGATATGAACCAGTGTTGTTAATTAATAGATTATTTATGCCGATCGTAGAACAACCTTTATACCACTCGCAAAAGTTAAAGGCATATGAACGCTAGCCAATGCTCAAGCGGAGCGCTGTTGCCAAGCGTAGTACGTGTACCGGCAGATATTTATTTTTTATTTTTGTAGTTAACGACCTCCAACGTTAAGTCATATCGGATGATGAATGAAATGGGTTAAATGATTCTCAAATGGGTCCGCGGTCTATGGAGCTTAGAGCTACCCGACATTCGTCTTTCAACATAAGGGAAACCCCGGAAAAAGCTTATCCAGGTAACTCACCCTGACCGTCATTCGAACTCGGGACCTCTTGAACGTGAGGCAGACACGCTACCATCTATGCTAATGAGGCGGGCGTACCGGCAGAGATTGCGTACATAAGAGCAGTTTTACGCGCCAGCAAAGGTTTTGACTATTCTTGCTGTAATTATGCAAAACATTATAATATTCGCAAAACATTAAGATCATAACTTGACACACGTCACAGCAGTGGAAGAGGAAGCAGGGTTTACAATCCAGTAACTCGCTTTCCGACTTCATGGATCTTTCCCGGCGATTGAAATACAGGAACACTCCCTTTTTCTAAGGGTGAAGCTGCTTCACAGAAAATTGTATGTGCACTACCTACACCACAAGGTTAGGGTTAATTGCTGGAATTTTGAAAATCTACAGTCACCCGATATCCTGGATTGGAGAGACATTTTAAAAACTTGTTCATATTAAATATAATTTTTCTGCCCTGAGAATGCATCACTGCACGTTTGTTGATCGAAAAATCCCTTGTTTAAGTCTCGAGGGACATGTTCACGCATCGGATCACAAACACCGAAAAATATATTTATAACAATATTTTAATCTAATACTAACAATATTTCAGCTCGAGTTCTACACACGACTTAACGATGCCATTCACTTTAACAAAATGACAGCTCTACTCTGAAAAAAAAAAAAAACTGAAAAATAACTCTGATTCAAACTGCGTGACTTCTGTGACAATAGTAGGTTCACTATTTATTTATGCTTAAGATAAATGTTTTAAGAAAGAATAGTGTTGTTTTCAGGGTAATCTGTGTTGAATGGATGGATGTTGGGTAACCATAACCATGTGAAGATAAAACGTGCATCACTCGTGTTCTAAGAGACAGGAATTTTGTACGGTCATGATCAGAAAGTCAAATTCTTTCTAGTTATAAAATTAGCATCTGTAATATTCAAATGTTCATCCTTAACATTTTATCATAATCATGTGAATATAAAACGTGCATCGCTCGTGTTCTAAGTATCTTAGAGACAGGAGTTTTGTACGGTCATGATCAGGATGTGTTCAGGACTCCTGACCTCCGCGGGACGAGGTGTGGGGTAGAGGGGAACCGTTGGCCGGTTACGCAGCGAGTGAGCATTACAGTAAACATTCAGCAATCACCTGCAGAAAGTCGCGCAGCCTACTTGCCTAGCAAGATGTAGAACTAGTTCAATGCAGTAAGATTTACTAATCTTCTCACCATGTCTGAAGATCTGAAGAAATTTAAGGTCGTGCATTCGGAAGGGCGTGAAATTATAAGTAGCGTTATAGATAAATGTGATGAAGAAGCTTTGAAAAAACAATATTCATATCCAGTGTCACAAGCTACACAACGGACTGCCGCTTGTGTAATAAGTAGGCTGCATGTTACCTTCCCAGCGTTTCTATCTGTGCGCGACTCATATCTTTACGTCACCTTGTCTAAACGTGTGTATGTCTGTAGTGAACGCATTCCTTTCAGAGTTCATAAAGCCAGAACATAACAATATAAGATTGGCATCTGCCATTTTTCAAATATTTGTCCAAGCGTAATTAATTAATATAATGTTCTCTGTTCAGGCGCGCGAGATGCGTGTACCACATTCGGCAGCGCTGCTAGGCGGGGCAAGCTTAGGAGTGGTTGGAGTCTGCAGTACGGCCTGCCACCATGTACCTACAGCTTATGCGATGTTTATAACTGCCGTCGGTAGCTCAAGGTCGCTGTTGTGTACGCGCTATGCTTTGGTGATATTTTGAGTGTAAATAACTGAAATCCAATCGCTTCAGAATTCCTATGCCTGACAATAAGGAAAAATACTAACAATATATAAAATTATAACACTCATCTACATCAATTTAGTATTCCGAAACAATTAATCACTGTGTGAAATATTGAACGTGATATCCAATATTTCCTGAATTCTGTACTGCCATAAAAGGTAAAACCCTGTCGTTACTTGATGTACGAGCTCGAAGAAAAGGTAACAATAGTAATATAAGGATTATTGGGAAACCTCACGATAGTAGAACCACTACATAAATAAAAATAAAATCACATTTGTATTGCCTTATTATAAAATATGAACTGTAACTTCTAACTTTCACCCGGAATGAAGGCGGTAATTTGCAAGGGCCACATAGAAGGCTGTGTGATGACCAACATGAAGAGCTTTAGCGTATACCCACCGGGCTCTGCTTCAGGACCGAATCCCTATGGTCCCCTTACATTAGAATGAACTTAACCACTCCGAGTCATGTAAAATAAAATTCACAAATAACACCTTGAAACACAGTCCTGCTAATTGTCTACAAAGCGATGTTAGGCTTTTGTACTGCACAGAAATCTCTGCTCTTGATGAAAGCAAGTAAATAAAAAGCTGTTTCAAAAGTAAAGCTTCCTTCCTAAAGGGCATGTTACATTACAGTACCACAGAAGTACGTATATTGAACACTCTCTGCTTCCAGTAAAAGTCAAAGCGTACTAGAAGTCCTCAAGTTGATTTAATTTAGACAGTTGTGCTGTTTGGCGCATGCTGTAATCGAATATATAATCATTAAAGACATTCGAACTGATGCAGGATGCTGGAGAACCAACCAATTTTTACTAACAGTACATTACTATTATGTGTTGCAAATGGGAAGTTGTTTGTCCTTGAGCGCTACTAGATGAGCAACCAATCGGAGTACTGCGGTATTGTCGTATTGCATTTCCGCTAAGTGGTGTGTGACGAGCGGCAAACTAATCAAACTGAATAAATACTATTTGCACTAAGAAAAAATTGAGAGTTTGCACAAACTGATTCATGAGAAAGGAGACAGTAATGTATTTAACATAACTGTAAAAACCTCATATTTCTAGCTCAAATAGTTTTCCTAATACAAATAAATAAAGTAGATACCATTATATTATAACAATGCATTGGAATGTAAGCACTGTAATGAATGTCATTACTGGTTGGCATGTATGCGTAAACATATTGTCACCCTAACGTCGGAACTCCCTATAGAACTGGCCCGCAGTAGTGTCAGACGTGAAGCATTCTGGCCACGCCCACCATATTTCTCCTGTCACTAACTGAAGGGATGATTAGGAGAGGGATCGCGGGCCACTGTGCCTTCTCTTTCCCCTTCCCCTGAGTTCTCGAACATACAAGATATTTCATCTAATCCGGAACCATCTAGATTGGCCAGTTGGTCCTATATAAGCAACGCGTCGGGATGGAGGAAAGTCAGTTCTTGGCGAGCAGCGTGAGGAGCGCCGAGTGAGTTAACGGACAAGAAGACTGTGAACGTGCATCCGACCTGCGAGTGCAGTGGACCTGTGACAGACGAACTGGTGAATTGTAATTGTGTGCATTACGTAATTCTGTGTAATCGGCAAGTGTTCCGACTGTAATTCAGTGGAAATAAAGAACCTTGTTGAGTTGTGCAGTTGAACTTTTAATTTCACGAAACCACAAAGTCACAGTATTTTTGAAATTACTCAGAACTGAAACGTAAACATTTGACATGACTTGCTGTTTGATGAATAAGCCAAGGTGTATCTTAAATTCGATGAGAGGAAACGTTACACTTCTTGCTAGTCTGGCAGAACGTGTCTGGTCACATATCTTTGCTTATGAATGGTTCGTAATCTCTATTTACTCTGGAGTTCAAAGCAGCATTATTCAGTTACTCTTCCATGAAAAAAGTGTATCAGCTGGATCAATGAGACGCGATCCACCTCTCCCCTTACTACTGCTAGAGCAATCCAATTGAGTTAATGTGGGCTGAAATTATGTTGCAAACAGAAATTATATTTTTAAACTGACTGACGTTGAACGACTTATTCACGAATAAATTAACAAGTAACACAACAAGACTGGGAAAACTGCGTGCGACATCAGATAAACGACAAGAAGACGACTTTTGGAAATAAATAGCACGTAAGAAGATTTTGGAACCTACCATCATAAATGAGCAGTACTCAGACGTTGAAAACAATGACAATGACGAATTATCTCTTAACGTAAGCAACATTCACAGCTATACGGATGCACAGCTGGTATTTCCGTTTAATTATAAAAATAAGTAATGCGTAAACTATAATTAACTTTAAACTAAATGTTTAAAACATTTGCGTAATATACAAACATTTATGTTGCAGTTGTTATTTTAGCAACTGCATTATTAAAAAAATTGAAAAATTCAGTTTGCTTTAGCGCCAAGAACACTCGCAAGTGTGCGAGAGAGAGGGAAATATTAAAAGAGTGGGAATAACGAGGTGGCTACAGTGAAGTCTCTGACGCATCTGATTGGCTACAGGCGAGAATTCTTCCCTGAAACACATGATAATTCGTACGTGTAGGCTGGAGAAGGAAGAACGGCAATGAGCATCCCGGACGAATAGTGACGACTTATTGCGAAATAAATCGAATCGGGAAATAATTGATAACGGTATTGCTGAGCAGTTGTGTTAATATTTTATTTAAACGTGGCAAAGTTAGATAACTGCAATAAATCAATTTAAAATGTTAAACTCAATGTATAATACATTTAAGAAGCATGAAGTACAATTCGTTTGAAGAAAGAAGGCATTATCAGACTATTTGAGTATAAAGAGAAAACAGAGATATATATTTTTTAAAGCTTTCTCCTATATTCAGTCATATTGGGCAAATAATAAAATGTATTCAATCATGCTCCAATGATCGCAGGTTTCATAGAGCTTAAGTTACCTGACAGTCATTTCAGGATAAGAAAATTCCCGGAAAAGACCTTATCCAGATAGCTCACCCCGATCGAGATTCAAACTTGGGACCTCTTGAACCTTAGGCAGACACGCTAGTACCTACACAACATAGGCGGGTATAGCTAAGAAAATGAATCGTTTTTGTAAGCTCGATAAATAATAAATCCATCAACACAAGATTTCGGTTTTATTCAGAAATCACATAGATATTCTGAAAATCATAATAATTATAATTCAAAGATATTCTTAAATCAGCGAGTAAAGTTTGTGTTTCAGGAGCGAATAAGATTTGATAACGTCACATACGTTTTTTTTATCTTGTCAATTAATCAGTAGTCCATAGTACTTACTTGGCGGCAGAGGCAACGGCATTTCCCGCTTGACATTTCAGCAACTTACCGCAAATTATGCTTCCTATTATACTCGTAGTTGCAAAAACAGTTGTTTTGAACCGCAAATTTATTAAAATTTTGGAGTTGTGCAGGTATAATACTTCAATATTGTGATTTTGTGAATTTTAAAATTTAAATCCTAGTTGCAGAAATTCAAAATACTCTTTTATTTTCGTAGAAAGACACTTATACAACTCTGATATCAGCCCAGTGACGAAAACACACAGGAATGAATATTCAAGTCCGTCTTCTACACGTTCACACTGCACCACTAACAGCTCTCGACTGACTCACAGCTGCTGCTTCTTTCTTTAAACAAAGATGGAAAGCGGACAGATGAAGAGAAAGAAAAGTGTAACAAGGAAAGTTCAGGATGATTATAGGGAAGAAGTTCAGCAAAGGTAGAGGAGACCCGCAAAAGCACATCCGTTAGTAACGGTTGATACCATTGCGCTTGGGAAAAAAGCGCAGGTCTGGCTGGCTTACCTGGCTCTGGACCATGACACAAGGCCCTGAACATAGCCAGTGAAGTGGCCCGGGTTTGGAAAGATTTAAGGGGAAGGATGAAAGATAGTTGGAGAATGTTTAATTGATTTTTTTTTTTTTGCACCGGTGGTGCTTGGGGGTAGGCATGGACGCCCGGCGTCGAGGTCTCTTGTGTGCGTCCAATGTAGTGTACATTAGGATGCTTGTCAGGTTGGTTTGTAAGAGTTCAATACTGCTGTGTAACTGGGAGAAGTTCTGTTGGAATGTTTCCGTGTGAAACGAAGGGTTTGCGAGTGCAAACTGTAGATCAACTTGTTTTCGATGTACTGTGTTCTTCTGTGTGGTTGAGGTAGTTCCAGTGTTGTATTCAATCTTATTCAGAATTTTCTGGTGCGTAGAAGTGTTCTTGATGATCGCGGCGAATGTAGTACAGTAAACTGCTGTATAACTGTTGAAATTTTATTCTGTGCTGCTTTGTTGTGGTTGGCGAGAAATTCCGTGGAAGATTGATGGTGTATGTTTAGGGCTGTCGACATTGCCTTGAAGTTAGTGCTAAGAAGCTCCTCCAAGTTCCCAAGGACCCGGATTAAGCACCTCCGACTGAAATTCCTGTAGGTCCTCACGCATAGGCTTGGAGTTGATGGCTGCGGCGGAGTTTGTCCCCCATGGAGTCAAGGCGCTGGTTGAGATTTCGTACCTCGTCTCGAAGTAAATGAACCAACTCCTGCATGGGTGAGCAGGAGACAGCGGTGAGGTGTCTTGGTGCAGTGACATTTGCTGGTGGTGCTGCCTGAGTCTCCTGGGCAGTAATGGAGTCGCTGAGTGGGTAGCTGGGGCACTGGGCTTACTCGGTGTAGTGGCCAAAGCCACCACAGGTGGCGCAGTAACGACGACGGCGGCATAGGTTGTGTTGGTTACACTGCCCGGTGAGTGTTGCTGCGCCGCAGTTGTGACATCGTGGTCGGGCGTGCAGTTTTTGGCGGAGTCCCGTATCAGCAGCATCGCTTACACGGTAGATGGCGAACCGCTCTTGAGGCCTGGATTCGGAGGAGCTGCCCTAACAAGGGCAGATGCGTTGCCAAGGCTGCTTCGTAGTCCCCCGCATCTGCGAGCTGAAGCCAGACAAGTTGCGAAGCACCGTGATGCGTGTGAATGCGGGAGGCTCTCAGAGCAGAGGGCCACCGAAATTGAGCTGCGTTAAGGATGAACCAGGTGGAAAAATTCCTGTGTACTCCAAGGATAACTGCACTGAAGGGATTTGACGGGCCCTGTGCTATTGTGAAGTTGGCCAATATCTGTTTGGACCTTTCTGGCTCGGCGACTGCAGGAGACGTCTGTGGCATTGGTGGATGTTGTGGCGCTGCTGAGGAGGCGGCAGCGGCGTAGGTTGGCTGGCGACTGGTGGCAGCGATTGTGGTTGCGGTTGGAGACCGTCGTCCTAGTGCAACTGCAGGAGGCACCGCAAGCTTCGCGGCTGCTGTGGCTGACTGAGCTGGCCTGAGGGTGCCGAGCTGAAAGGGTGGCTGCAGTGAGCCAGGCTTCCATGCTGCATCTGCTTCGGCGTGTGTAGTTGGCATCTGTGTGGAGGCTCTGGCGCAAAATCTCCCGGCAGGCTCTTTGAGCGGCTTCATCTCGTCTACTGATGATGGCAGAGAGGCGGGAGATGAAGCCCGAGAGCTGGCAGGAGAGGGATGTGCTGGCAGTTGTGCTGCTGCCGGCTCGCTTTCTTCTTCTTCGCGGCTTTCTTCTTCCCCATGGTCGGGGAGCTGTGCTAGTCCTGCACTGAGTCGAGCACTCCTTCAAGTCCAGTCACTCACAGATGTCACTGCACGACAGCATTTACACACGAGCCACTGTTTCTCGAATATTGGCGGAGTTTCTAGAAAGTGCACGAAAATTCACCGACCTTCGTGGTGGAGCGAGAACACTATGGAACTGTGATTCTTTCTCCCTCTGTTGCTCGCTCTCTCTGGGCGCGATTTGGGCGCTATCTGTCACTTTCACTCCCCGCTTCTCTCTCTCTCTCTCTCTCTCTCTCTCTCTCTCTCTCTCTCTCTCTCTCTCTCTCTCTCTCTCTCTCTCTCTCTCTCTCTCTTGGCGTTCGCTTACGATCGGCAAAAAATGTTTCGTGACAATGCTTAAGTCCCTGGATTTGTGAAGTACTAGCTCACTCTTTAGACTTATTAAGTTTATCAGCTAACATAACTCATGATACCTTTGTCTCTAATCACTCAAAACCTCAGACTGCCTAGGTAGGGACAGGGTAGGGTGTGTGCTTCCCGTTCAAGACGTACTGATTTCGAATTTTAGTCAGGTCAACCTGTCTGTGTAATGTTTTTCCTTATCCTGGAGCATGAATGTCATGCAACTCTAAGCTCCATAGATCCTGGGCTCATTTGAATATCATTTCAACCATTTCATTCATTCATTTGTATGACTTAGCGCTGGAGGACGTAAATTAAAAACAAATATCCAGGCATCCCGTGTACGAAATATCTCATAGTTTACCCATTGAAGCAGCGGATAGTAACTTAATCAACGACGGTGTTATTAAATACGGTACAGTAAGAGTCGTACATCGGGAACGACGTCCCAATGGATTGTAATATTTCTTTATATTGCAGTATACATAAACACGAGCTATCGATAAGAAATATTAAATGTGTTAGGTTATTCATAAAAATTATTTTGGAATTACAGCGTTCGAACGATTCCCACGTTAAACGCTAACTCATTGCTTACGTTCAAAAATAATTTAGATGCAATGCATCCAATCTTGTTTACAACTTGAGACCCCACCAAAGATTAGTTTGTAGGTATTGTGACTTTGTGGGTTCGTGAAATGAAAAGTCCAATTGCACCACTCAAAAATGTTGTTTATTTCCACCGACCTACAGTTAAATTCTTGCCAATTACACAGAATTACGTAATGCACACAATTACGATTCACCAGTTCGTCCGTTACAATTTCACTTGCACTCGTAATTACGTACAATCATCCAATGCACTCACAAGGTCTTCTCGTCGTACACTAGCACTGCATTCTTACGTCAAGAACTGACTAACTCCTCTTGCCCGACGTGTTGCTTATATAGGGTCAGCTAGCCGATTTGGAAGGTTCTAGATTAGATGAAATACCCGTAAGTTCAAGAACAAAGGAGACGGCGCAGAGATGTTTTTTTCCCAGCCACCCCTTGTCACCACTATAAGACAAACGAGGGGGGGGGCCTGCTGAACGCCGACCCTCTCCTGCTCGCCCGCTCTATAGGGTGTTCCGACGTTCGGGTGACACTGCTCCCTCCTCAAAGCTGGTCGTCCCGAACAGCACCATCGTAGCGTGCCAGGCGATCCAGGTGTACCACCAACATATTCCCTCGGGGAACCTTCTGGATGCGGTAGACAACGTCGTTAATCCTCTTCACCGCCCGGTATGGTCCTTGCTATGGCTGCTGGAGCTTCGGGGAGCGTCCCTTAGTCCGGGTAGGGCGGTACAACCAGACCAGGTCACCTTGCAGGAACTCTTGGATGTTGGCTTGCCTGTCATACCTGGTCTTCATGCGGTCGCTCGCCTTCTGGATGTTCTGGCGAGCCATCTCGTGCATGTCGTGGAGAAGGTCCACCAAGTTCTCCACATACTAGGTCGCTGGCTGTCTCGCTTCCGGAGGGCTTCCAAAAGCCAGGTCAAAAGGGAGGCGTAACTCTCGGCCGAACATAAAGCTGGCTGGCGTCATCCCTGTTGTGTCGTGTGTAGACGAGCGGTAGGCCAGCAAGAACAGCGGCACTTTGACGTCCCAGTCTCGCTGATGGCTGGCCACGACCTTCCTCAGGTGTTCCTCTAAAGTCTTGATGTACCTTTCGACCATGCCATCCGACTGGGGATGTAGAGGCGTCGGGCGGGTCTTGTTCACTCCAAGCCTGTGTAGCGCCTCCTTCATTAGGTTGGTACCCTGGTTACTGTGTAGCTCCAACGGCACCCCAAATCGAGAGAACACTTGCTCCATGAGGCAGTCTGCGATTGTCTTTGCCTCTTGGCTTGGGATGGCATGCACCTCCGGCCACTTGGTGAAGTAGTACACGACCACCATTAGGTACCTGTTGCCTCGGTCGGAAACTGGGAACGGACCAGCAATGTCAACGGCAATCCGTTAGAATGGCGCGCCGACGTTGTACTGCTGCATGCGACCCCGGCTCCCAGTCTGGTGGTCACGACTCGCCGCGCACACGTGACACTGACGGCACCATCCCTCAGCATCTGCTTGGAGTCTCAGCCAGTATTGGCGCTGCCGTAATTTGTCAATCGTTCGGTTCACTCCCAGGTGTCCTCCGGAAGTACCGGCGTGCACTTCCTCCAGGACTTCCGGGACCTTAATCCGGGGAAGCAAAAACTGTTCTCTCTGCGTCCTCCCATCGGGTGACTCCCATATCCGGAACAGCACGCCCTCTCTGGTCTTCAACGAGTCCCACTGGGCCCAGTACGACTTGTAGGTGGCGCTCCTTGGTGCGATATTCTCCCAGGTTGGTCTTGTACCTGCCTCCACTTCCCTCAAGAGTGGCCCCAAGTCTGCGTCCGCCAGCTGCTCCCTCATCAGGCCTGCGCTATCTTAGCCGTCCGCAGGCACTGCCACAACTACTCGGACTACTGCGGCACGCTCCTCTTCCACTCTTGTGCACTGGCCGCACACTTCTGGACAGGGTCTTCGGGACATGGCGTCTGCGTTAACGTGGCTCTTCCCTCTACGATGTACCGAGTTGAAGTCGTACTCCTGTGGTCTCTGGACCCTACGTGCTGCCTGGCCTTCCAGGTTCTTAAAGCTCAATAGTCAGGTTAGGGCGGAATGGTCAGTCCTCAGGTGGAATGGCTGACCGTACAGGTACTTGTGGAAGTGCTCCAAGGTGTTTACTACCGCCAATAATTCTCGTCGGGTGACGCATTAGTTCTTCTCTGCCTTGGATAGCGTCTTGCTGTAGTAGGCTATCACCCGCTCATGGCCGTCCTGGATCTGCGATAGGACACCTCCAATGCAATGGTCGCTAGCGTCGGTGTCCACAATGAAGGCGGCACCCGGTTGTGGGAAACCCAAAATTGGAGCATTGCACAGGGTCTCCTTTAGGTGCTGGAAAGCGATTTTGGCGTCCTCTATCCACACATAGGGCCGGTGTTCACCTGTCAGTCGGGTGAGGGGTTTTGCGATGTTGGAGAACCCCTTTATGAAGCGGCGGTAATAACTGCACAGCACCAGGAAACTGCGCAACTCTTTCCTATCCTCTGGGAGAGGCCAATCTCTCACAGCCTGTATCTTCTCCGAGGCTGTGGCCACTCCGGTTGCTGAGACTATGTGGTCTAAGTAGTTAACTTCCTTGCGGAAGAGCTGGCACTTCTTCGCGTTCAGCTTCAAGTTGGTCGCCTACATTCTCTGTAGCACCTTACTCAGATTCTCGAGGTGATCTTCAAAAGTCTTCCCGACGATGATGATGTCCAGGTATAGCGGGCGGGCATCGTAAGTCAGCCCTCTCATCACTGACTCCATGTGGCATTGGAAGGTAGCTCGTGCGTTGCAGAGGCCAAAGGCATAACCGTGAACTGCCAGAGAACTTGGCCTTTCGAGAATGCGGTCTTCTCCTTGTCTCTTGGGTCTAGAGCTACCTGCCAGTAGCCCGACTTCAGGTCCAGGGTCGAGAACCGCTGTGCATAAGATAGCGTGTCCAAGGTGTCGTCAATCTGGGGTGAGGGGTAACAGCCCTTTCGGGTGACAGCGTTCAACTTTCTGTAGTCTACGCAGAAGCACAGCTCGCCGTTCTTCTTCGTCACCAAGACTACAGGGGAACACCAAGGGCTGTCAGACTCTTTAATCACTGCCCTGGATCTCATGTCCTCCAGCATGTTTCGTACCACCCCTTGCTTCACTAGCGGAACGCGTCTATGTGGTTGCCGAATAGGCCGGGCGTCCCCGGTGTCGATGCGGTGAAGCACTTTGTCCGTGCGGCCGTAGTCACTATCACCTTGGCTGAAGACGCGCTGATACCGTCTTAGCAGTTGTCGAACATTCTCCAGCTGTTCTGCGGTCAGGTGTTCGGCCGCCCTTTCCACTAAGCCTTCTAGCCGGGGCCCCCAGGTGTTGCTTCGGCGCCGGCTCCTGTGTCTCGTCGATAGCTGTAACGCTCACCACGGGCTCGCACGTTCCCAACTCCATCACGGCCTGGACGTCGTGATCGGCGACCGTTGGATTTAGCAGTCTCACTGGCACTTCCTCTTGGCACGGCAGCAATGCCATGGCTACACACAGTCCGTGTACAGGCGTCTTCTGGTCCAGCATAATGTACCTGGTTCTCTGGCCATCCAGTCGCGCCGTCACCACCACCTCGCTCCTCGCGCGGACAACCACGTCTTCGTTCAAGACGACCCTGCAAATTCCAAGGCGCTCATCTGGTTGACGGAGTATAACCTCTTCTCTGTTGAGCCGTAGGACCATCTTTCCGACGTCGACCGTCGCCTCATGGCTCCTGAGGGCATCCAGTCCCAGAATCACCTCCTCAGCCACTTTCGCGACGAACACCCACAGACGCACGGCACCCCGTCCCAAGGTCAGCTCCAGCAGGGCCTCCTTCTCCACAGGTAAGGTGTCGCCCGATGCCGTGACAAGCTCGTATGGTCGGCTCGGCTTCCTTGTCGGCAAACCCTTCGCCACGTCAGGTCTGATGATGGTCACGGCCGCCCCGGTGTCCACCAGCACGCGGCACGGCTTTCCTCTTACCCAACCGTCCGCGATGAGGCTTTCATCCATACGCCGGCTGACGGCGCGCAGTGTCACTCGAGGTGATGGTGGTGATGGCGCCGACGTGCCCCTCTCCACGACGGCCCTTACTCGTTTTCCGGCTGCTCTTCCTGGTGTGGGCAGTCTCTCTGCAGGTATCGGGGCTGTCCACACCCCCAACACTGGCCACTAGGTGTTCACCGGCGTCCCTCAGCTGGTCATCTGTCTCCAGCGTAGCGGACACTGCTCGTTCTCGACGACGGGATAGATGTTACCTTGCCCGCCTCCATCGTTAATGCCGCTGTCAGCGCCTCGTGGATGATTTTATAATCGCTGAGCATTAGGCGCTGACGAATCTCCGTGTCCCGTACCCCGTCGACAAAGTTGTAGGCGGTTTCCCGGGATACGAACTCCAATGGCAGGTCAACCAAGGCCTTGCTAGGAAGCTGCTCAATCGCTATGGCGAACTCCTGCAGCGTCTCCCCTGACTGCTGTGACCTTGCCTTTAGCTGGCTGCGGTATGCTGCGGCTAAGCGGTGGTTCCCGAAACGATTCTCTAGGGCCTCCCAGAGGTCCTTGGGCGCCGCCGTTGTCTGCACCGCGTTTAGGACTTCCGCGGCCGGTCCCTGGATGCTGGCTATTAACTGGGTGGTCTCCTCCTCCGGTGACCATCTGTTGTTCTTGGCCACTGTGTCGAACTGGCGGCGGAAGACCTCAAATGTTGACGCGCCGTCATATTTCGGAGGTTTGACGCGCGCCGATGTTGTGTCGCGTCCCGTTGCGTCAGCCTTCAAATCCTTCAACCTCCTGCCGACGACGTCCTCTACCATGGCACTCAGGGACTTCAAACTGCTGTCGGCATTTCCTTCCAGGTTGTTAACGCGGTTTAGCATGGCCTTCGACGTCTTCAACGTCTTCCGCCTTGGCGTTCAGGGACTTGGCGTTACTGTCGGCCTTTTCCTCTAGGTCATTGAAGCGGTTCGCCAGATCTTCGACGCGCTCATGCACTTGGCCTATCCGCTTGCCCAGCTCCGTCACGTCATCCCTCACGCCGGCCAACTGTTCTTCAAATTTGGTTAGGAGAGCTTCATTCGCCACCTTCATTTCCGCGGTCAGTTCGGCCATCTTTGCGGTCATTGTCGTGGCCAAGTTGTTGTTTGCCGTTTCCGTCTTCGCTGTTAATTCGGTCTTCATTTCTTCCGTCTTCGCTGTTATTTCGCCCTTCATTTCTTCCATCTTCTCGGTGATGTTGTCGTTGGTCGTCTTCATTTGTTTCAGTTCCTCGGCCAGATTGTTATTTGTAGTCTCCAGCTTCACGGCCAGGCTGTTATTTGCCGCTTCCGTCTTCTCTGTTAACTCGGCCTTCATTTCCATCATCTTCTCCAAAAAATTTTCCAATGCCGCGTCCATGGTTGTATTGTTCGGTGATGTTATCTTCCCGCTTCCTGACACCAGTGTGACTTTGTGGGTTCGTGAAATGAAAACTCCAATTGCACCACTCAAAAATGTTCTTTATTTCCACAGACCTACAGTTAAACTCTTGCTAATTACACAGAATTACGTAATGCACACAATTACGATTCACCAGTTCGTCCGTTACAATTTCACTTGCACTCGTAATTACGTACAATCCTCCGATGCACTCACACAGTCTTCTCGTCGTACACTAGCTCTGCATTCTTACGCCAAGAACTGACTAACTCCTCTTGCCCGACGTGTTGCTTATATAGGGTCAGCTAGCCGATCTGGAAGTTTCTAGATTAGATGAAATATCCCGTAATTTCGAGAACATAGGTGGAACAGAAAGAGACGGCGCAGTGATGTTTTTTTCCCAGGTACACCTTGTCACCACTATAAGACAAACGAGGGGGGGCGTGGCGAACGCCGACCCTCTCCTGCTCGCCCGCTCTACAGGGTGTTCCGACGTTCGGGTGACAGTATGTTAATCGTTTTCAAGTAACAAGCGTATTATTCCAGCATCTAGGAATAGCTTTGAAAGATGAGACAAAGTCTCCAGGAGAAAAAAAGGAATCATAGGATACTACAGGCCTAAGATTGAAAGGTGGCACAGACGCCTACATGTTCATTACAGTTAAACGCACGCAGATCTGTCCCAATGTTGAAACTGCCTAGATATGTTAATGAACATTCTGTCAACCAAGCAACTCTGAACTGAAAGTATTCTTGCCCTTCAGCAAGGATCCGCGCCATGTCTAGATTTGCCAGAGCCTAGCAAACCCAGCACACATAAAGATTAGAAGGAAGTAGAATGAAAGCAAAATTATGGAAAGGAAATATTAGTAGATAGTTAAATAAATGAGTATTATCACATCGACGTTGACGGGGCTTGTTGTGGAGAGGTAACGCTACCTTTGTGACAACTGTGAGAGAGTCGGTCGAGGATGGGGCAACCGCTGCGCTTCTTTTGTGTACTGGCTGAAAAGGTAGATGCGAGAGCGGCCTTCCTCCAGTCAAGCAAGAACTGTCGTCACGAGGTATGCTGTTACTGGGCAGATATCGTTCGACACCTTTCCTACAGGTACTAGCTGGTAATTCGAGAAGGATTCACCACTGGAAGTTTCTGGCTACGCCTGACTGGTATACAAAGCAGATGCGATACTTGAAAAAACGTAGTGGTAGTTGCTTACAGTTTGTGCGTGTTTTCAGTCTCGAGTTGAGTGCAGCTCATAGGTAAGATGACGACTCTGTCTGTCGTCGAGTTTGAGAGTCGACCGAGCAGAGCATTAAACGGCGGCATCTTCCAAGTTCCGTGTTGACGAGTAGAATGCTGCAAACAGGAGTTCACAGTAAGTGCGGCTCCGTCCTGAGGAATCGGCGGGTACAAGCAGCGAAGCAGTTTACGTAGAATATCGCAATTGTATTCAAAATGAGCTGTAAATACCCCGAGAATGCATCTTGCTAGGGAACAAAATGAAAATTAAGGCTTGATGCAGTCCTTGTCAGTTGAAACACTGAAATGCCATAACTTGAGATCAGAAAGACATTAACATAAACAAAGGAATAAATGTAAATAAATGAAATATATCAGAAAATATATAAATATAACGTGAGCATATGATCGAGAGACGGGCACAGTGACAAGGCCATTTTGCAAAGTTAAGTAAACTCTTTGCAATCCCTGTAAACAAACAGCTCTACACTATTGTCTGCCTTCCCCTAACGGCAAACATGGTGCCAGAAAGTCGCAAATCGGCCCATTGTTACAAGTCCAGGCGTGCTCCTCACAACAGGCTTGGAGATTTTGGCCAACGCTTAGAACGCATGCTTACGCATAAATTTTAGCAAGCGTGCTGTTAGATAAAGTGACGCGTACGGCTTGCGCACTCGCACCAAATTTTAAACTAGTCATAGAGTAGGAATAAGCTGGCACCAATCAGAAATAAGTTATTGGGCACGTGACTTATGAACATTTCCTAAATTCGGTATGCGTGGGGGAAATTTGAACGATGGCAGAAAAGCATTTCGTCAACTAAAATCACTTATCTTCCGAAGTTCCGACGTGATGGATAATCTGCACTCCATACTCTGTATTTCGGCGTTTCGCGCCATGAAGTGATAAGTTTCACGTTCGAGAATGTGCGCTAAGTAAGGACCGCGAAGGACTAACGCACGCGGAGAAAAGTCTCAAGGAATATTAAGTAATAATTCTTTAGTATATTCATCCGCAACACAGCAGGAACTTCGCGGACAGCAGAATAACATTTCGCGCCACAATACTCTACAAGACATCACCGTTTACTCCGCGACCTATATGCGGGAAGCGACGCGGGACGATAAACAACTGAGACGCAATATTACAACAGGTGACGATCATCCATGAAAGGTCAAGGATCACAATAAATCTACTTACATCTAGGTGTGGAGGTGTTTTCATTCACGGACTTACGAGTCAGGGCGTACCCAGCCCTGAATTTCCCGATGAGAGCCTCATGCCCAGGTACAATAAAGGAAAAATCAGACCAATGACAGAAATCCCTCAATCCTTGATCTCCCATCCAACTACAATTAACCTTATGAGCTTGTGAGTCACTGAGGAATCATTTACCATGTTCCAAACGGGCAGAACCGCCTCAGGTTTCAAGTATATCTCACTCAATGTGTAAACAATGTAACAGCCGCCAAATGTTTTGAGTGGAGTGAGTTTCATTCCAAACGAACTCGTATATTGGTATTTTGTGTAAATCATCGGAAACACACAATTGCGCAGACAAATCATGCTATTAGGTCCTTGTTTTGCAACCTTGAGTATTGATTTCAGGAGTATTGAAGCTGAAAGGCTTCTTTTAGATATTACATCTCAGATTGAATTACCTGTAACATCAAAATCATAAAAATGATTAAATCGGACACATATTTATAATATGTGGAGATTATCTACGTACTCATGAGCATTGTCGATCCCATAAATGCCTTCTACTATTTAGAAGGCAATCACACTCACTCCTTTTTCAGATGCCAACTCGCAATGGGAAAACGTTGCCAATATCGTTCGTACGGTTTGAAATCAGATTGCATATAATCCATGTGGTACGTTTCCCTTGAGATTCAACTGGACACCCCTGTTTACCATCCCCTACGTTCTCTATGTTTTAGTTATCTGAATAATGTCAGAAGATAAACCAATTTTGTGACATTTCCCGATCAAACCTGCCGTGAACCAAACATAAAACGGAGGGTAGGGGAAGGCACACAATCGATGGTAATTGCGTTATATTATAGATTGCACTATAGGGATGTTGCCCACTACCTCACAATAGGCTCAGTGGCGGGATGGCTAATTTACGGGCGAGCACAGAGTGGAAGGTGCACGACAAAGCGAAGTCATGTTAAAAGGCGCACTTTGTTCTAACCCAGTAACAGCTAATCATTTGTTTCCTGAAGTAAAGGAAACTCAGAAATCTAATTATATAATGTGATTCTTGGCCTCACTTCACAAGCATTCTAATAAAACGAAAATGCTGTATACGAGTTAATTATATTAGGGAGGTACCAGTTTCAAACCGGAGGTAGACATGTAAGTACCGGTTTTGTGGTTTCCTTTAGTCATTCAGTCACGAAAAGTGGGTATGTAAAGAGGTAAACAACTGTTAATTAAATAGTCTTTTGATGTTATTTTGAAATAATACTATCAAAACATCAATCAGCCTGTATGAGAGTAGAGGAAAAAATGACACAAGTTACGATAAACTTAACTGGAAAATTATTTGCAACACTTTTACAAAATTTCATCAAATGCTGCATCAGTAGTCATCGCCTACTTTGATACACAACTATACATTCTAATAAATGTAGGATTCTCATAGAAAAGGTTATGAATAATGAGGCAAATGATTTTGAAATGAATTTAGAGCTCACATTCAGTATATACATTACTATAAAGCATTTAACAGATTGAATAGGCTACTCTAATGGGAATGTAATATATACAAGAGACTTTCTAAGGCATATCATTGTTTTACTCTGCAAATATAATTAAAAATAAAGCTTAATATAAATGCTATAACATCGGCAGATGTTACAGTGAACTAGGGCGTTCCAAAAAGGTGGTATTTACCAGCTACTTCTTTTAAAGTCTACATTAACTGTTCAGAAGATTTGGTTGTGAGAAGTAAACAAATACTTTAAGTTAATCAATGGAAATTAACCATTTCTTCATACTAGCCGTATATAGGATAAGGTTTTGGATAGAGTCAAACTGAAAAATTCAATGCCATGACCGGGATTTGAAACACGGATCTTCTGGTTTCCGTCCAGTCGCTCTTAACCATTGAGCTACTATGGCCAGAATGCCGCCCTGACATTAAATTCTCCAATTGACTCTAATAATTTTTTTTATCTTTTTGTTAACGACACTATCAATTACTAGGATGGTATCAGCGCCGTCTGAATGACGACGTTTTCTCCCGCAGAAGTTGGTTTACTGACATGATCTGCGACTTTTGGCATCACTTGGCCAGCATGTGTGTCACTCAGATCCACAAAAAATAAGATTTTCCAAATCCCAGGAAGGAAGAATGACAAAAGTACAAGCAGTCTTATCTTACGGTAGAGCAAATGTTTCAGCAAACATGTTTAGGCAAACGTTAGGTGCAAAATCAACAAGGGAAACATCGTTTTAAAAGAAGCACTATGGATGTAGACTTAAACCTAGACAATTTGGCCTCTTGAAGGGACTGAAGGCTGAGGTGAGCGGAAATGTAATAGAGAATGGGCGATCGAGGAGCTACTAACGGATTCTTTAACAAATTTTCATATTGCAGCTCTCCTTTGTAGTCCAGCACAGCAAGCATTCTTCCCGATTACAGCACTCATCCTCCTTGAAGGCTCAGAAACCGGAGATCTAATCCCGTGGAACGGAGGTTTACAGAGATAGCATTTTCCGCGCAGCTTCAAAAAAAGCTGACTATGTTGGTCAACCCTAACACAACAAAATGATGAAAAGTGAAGAGAAATAAGGAATAGAGGAACAGGAAGTCAGGACAATGTAGCTGCTTGGTGGCTAGAGCAGGACAGAGCACTTTATCCTCAGGGTATACGTAGATATGTATGGGAGTAAGGATGGTTCTAATGACACTGGAATGCAAGTTTCAGACTAGTTTGATGATTTCTTCTTTTTATCATCACATCAAACTCGAAGTTGCCGACCAAGGGTTACTAATATATCACTGTTTAGAGTTACCGTACGCAGAACTCTTTATTACCCGATAACATTTAATTCATTATTTACGTAGGAACCAACATATATCATTTCTTTCCGGTTCTGGTCTGCCTACGCCGAAGACCCAAACAGATGTTTCTTAATGGCCCGCCAGCCGCGTTCTGTCAGTCCCACTGGGACACAGAAGCTGTGTGTGTCACTTTCACCTCTCGAAGCCCTGTCTTTATTCACACCAAAATTCCCTTTGTCTATTGTGATTATTAGTCTCGGCCATGCCATTATTAAGGGTCCGAACAATGCCTTTTAAAACGGAGTCAGGTGTTATGCATTTAGGATCCCTACTAAGAAAGCTCTCAGTCTTTTGTTAAACGACTCAAACTAATGATCCTGCACGTGTTGTAACAAAGATGTAATATTCCTTTGAAATCCATTACGATTCTTTACTCATTTCATCCCTTAATTTCGGCATCAACAGTGTATCGAAATACAAAAAGTATGCACCTAGTGAATCGCCGAAACTTCGAGGGGTGGAGAAAAGGGGCCACACTGGATAATGCTGCGGATATGGAACAGACGTTACAGGCTAAGACATCCCTTTCTTGCAATGCAGACACATTTGCTTTGGATCTATTAGAACCCTTAACCTCACACTGACCGCCTCTGTCCACCTCTGATAGTAACATGTCTGACTCACAATAATGAGATCTCACTTCCAAATCTCGGTCAGGATGAAACTATCCGGACAAGGTGTCTTTTTCTACGGGGTTTCTCTTAGCCTGAAATCAGAATGACGTGTAACTAAGCTCTATGGATCCTGGGCTCATATGAGCAGTATTTCAACCATTTCATTCATCATCCAATATGACTTTCGTTGGAGGACGTCAAGTTTAAAAAAAGAAACAATAATAGCTCACATAAATACTCAGAAGGTATGCTTACGTACTAGGAATCCTTCAGAGAAGAGCACCTTTTAAGCTTATTTTCATGAAATAAACCATGCTATAACCAATTAATTTCAGTTTTAATAAAGTGCCTTATCTGCGTCTTAGCAAGAGCCACACGTGGCTTCCTTAACAAATGAGCACCAAATATCAAATGAACATATATCCATCAAATATGATTTCCAACTTGCCTGCAACCTAAGGGATTTGCTTTACCCTTTCAGTGCGTTTGACTTATATCTGAAACGTCATTTGCAGGTTTACCGAAATATCATACTCGTATATTTCATGAGGTAGAGATTGAGTAGTTTTCTGACAGGACAACTAGCAACTCGACTCTCAATTGTATCTTTTGTGTATACACTCCCAGGGGAACGGATAAAAAGAACGGATGAAAGATCTGCAAAAGACACACGCTACCAGAACGGATGAAGTAAATGGCAGAGACACACTGGGTTTTCTGAGAGTTGCTGGCTTAACCATCCGACGGAAAGCGCTCGATGGTAGCTTTCCCAAACCGGAGGAAGATATCTCTGTGACACCTTCAATAAGCAGGGCATTTAGGGCCAAGAGAATCGACGTGGAGGTCAAACATATCTCTCTCTCTTACCGAAAGTCCTCAAAGATGTCCGCAAAAGGGGCACCCGAGGCACTCCCGATCACCTTCCAGTAAGGCAAGACTTAGAGACCAACAAGTGCCCCCTCCCATTACAGGGAGGAAGTAGATGCGCAATTTAGGCGCGTCAACTCATCCGGGAAGATAACCGATTGCCTTCAGTACACCGTACTATTAGCTCTGAAGGCAGAGCTACCCTAACGTTCCTAATCTCCCATGGGTATCGGGAACCACTGCCAATCAAACCCCAAATAATTCTAATCAGGTAAGGGTTCGAATGTTCTACCCGACATACTTCTAGTAACGTCAAAAGTACCACGAGTGGTAGGGGTCCGCAGTGCCCGCACCACGGTAGATGAAGGGGACGGATCCCCTTCCCTAAGGAAATCCCTCCAGTAGACACCACAGAAAGCAAATTCCGAAATGGAGACTCGAAGGACCACCCTCAGACAGAGGCCAGAAGCTGCAAATCCCAGCCTCTGAGCCAACTGCCCATTCTCGACCAAACCACAGACCTAAAGTCATCGTGTAATATGAAAGAGGGGGAATAAAGGAAAGCAAATGGGAGAGAAGAGAAAATGTAAGCCATGATAGAAGGCATCATTCCAGGGAAAACCGTATGGTTAAAGTGGGCAGATACCAAGGTTCCAACCACGGGACGTACTGAACGCGAGCCTAGCGTGTTACTACGCAGCCAACTCCTTCGGATGAAGTATTTGATACTGATCTTCCTCTTGCTTCTGATATAGTTTAGGCCCTCAGACATGTTCCAAAGCTAACAAAACTGATCGCTCCATTCCTTCCAGTTCCTTCCAACGCTTCGTGTTCCTGAAAGTTCATAAAATAAGGCTTGCGGTGATTTCTTGAAGGAGACATTCGTAGAACGTGTTCTTTCCATCGTGTTGATACCTCCGAATTTCTTCAGTAATACTTTCTTCCATTACCTGATCGGTTATTACAGTTTTCCTATTCCTATCTCCTCGAGTAATTCCCAAAAATGGTCATAACATTTCATTTGAGCTGCTTCCAATCTTGACCTTCCTTTGGTTGTTAATGTCCACGTATCAGAAGAGTACGTCAGCACTGGGTTAGATATTATGTGGTGGAAACTTTGCCTTATTTCTGTCATCGTTTTGTGTATCCATTTAATCTAATGTATGTTTCAAAATTCTCTTTAACATCCACCTTGATGTTCTTTATAATGATACATGAAACGCAATAAAAGAGTACCTGCATTCCCTTGTTCCGATACTCAAAATTATTTGTTTACTTTTATCTTCTATAATTTTCTATATATTGTTTTCTCCTCATCCAGTATAGAAAAGGGTGAAAATTTCTTGGGTTAACGCAGAGTTGGCGTTAATAAAATCACTTTCTTCGGATATAATAGTAGCATTAAGTTACTTTCAAACAGATCTACTAAATGGTTATTTTTTTTAGCTGCTGTCGTATACATGTTTGTGTTCCTTAAAATTTAAAAGCGAGAATGCGATGAAGTCAAAGGTGTATGCTTTGAACACTTTATCATCAACAGAAGTTCATCCAAAGCTGTTGAAGGTTTACAGCGAACCCATTTTCGACATTTAGAAAATGAGCAGCAGTATGTATAAAGATCGCATCTCTTTAGCAGATAATCAGTAAAAGACAGCTGTGCAGACGCTGGTAAACATCGAGAACACTATGGTATTCGACCATAGCCGATTAAGCCCGCCTCGGTAGCGTAGATGGTAGCGTGTCTGCCTCATGTTCAAGAGGTCCCGAGTTCGAATCTCGGTTAGGGTGAGTTATCTGAATAAGGTTTTAAGCGGGGTTTTCCCCTATCCTTCAAGACGAATGTCGGGTAACTGTAGGCTCCATGGATGCTGGACTCATTTGAGCATCATTTTACTCAATTCATTCACCGTCCGATATGACTTAACGTTGCACGACGTAAATTACAAAGAAAGCCGATTAAAATACATGCAATAATTAATACCATATATACACGGTGTTCATTTTTATTCGTTACTTCCTGCCCTACGATTGCGCAAGAATGACGTCATGGTTGACTGGAAGGTGGGAGGGTGCCGACCAAACAGCAATACACATACAGTATCACGCCGGTTAAAAAGACGTAAGCATCAATTATCTTTAACTTTTTCGGCGTATTCTTAAAATATTCCGTATAAAATGCTCCCAGAACTGTTTTTAATTCTTTCATTGTTAACCCATTTCTTTACAAAAACAAGTAGTAGCTTTACTATTCTCACACCATATGCCAAACAGGAAACATCCACATCACCACAGAACACCTTCAGACTACGTAGCAGCAATCATAGTTGACTAGTGAGTCTATCTTGAAATCATAGTGCCCTCTACGGAGAAGAAGCGGTATTTTTTGCGGAACAGTAAGCAAATTTCAGCTCTGAGTGTGTTGCTCTGTTAACTAAAGGAACCAGCTTCCCCTGGATATGAACACTGATTACCGCGTCTTCATGGTTGAATGCTATGAGTACTTTCGTACCGGCATTAAAATTCGTGCAACATAAAAATACAAAAATTTAAACTACTGCATAGAGAGTTTGTGCAAAGCCATCCGGCATTCAGACAAGTCCCTCAGAATGAACACAATGAACATAAAAATTGCTAAAGCATGTAAAACTGTGTCATACGAAGCGTCCTGAGTTTTGGCAGCAATCAAGTCAATAAATATAAAGATTCAGGAAGTACTAGAGACGCATTAATTCATCCACATCCTTCAGAGAGAATGCGAGTTCAAGAAGCACAGGAAGACATACAGTACAACATAGAGATTTATACCGACAGAAGCAAGATAAATGGAAAACTCGGAGCAGCAGCAGTCATTTTCCAAAGTGGGAAAGAGGTGAAAAAGTTCAAGTACAAACTCGGTGACCACTGCTCCAATAAACAAGCACAACAGATAGCAATTATAGAGGGACTCCCAGCAATAGCCGTTTACAGTTTAGAGCTTACAGTGGGAAACAAATTAGGCGTAGTGAACACGGGCATCCATATTAAAGTACACCTTCTTAATAACTGTCAAATCCGAAGTAAGACTATAGAAGAAGTAAAGGCCAAGATCAAGCATCTGCAGGACAACGCTGGACCATCTACATATGGGTAAAGGCACACGCAGGACTAAGCGGGAAAGAACTAGCAGACCAGTCCGCAATGGAGGCTGCACAGGAAGACAACGGGGGGATTATCCACAGCGAGATACCCAGGACACACATAATCAAGGGGGCAGAAGAGAAAGGACTGCGTAGGTGGCAAGACCAATGGGAGAACACAACAAAAGGAAGAATCAGCAAAATGTTCTTCCCTTCTGTGCAAGAACGCTAAAACTGAGGATCCCACTCAACGGACAGACTACCGCCATCCTAACTGGACATAGGAAGACAAGGGACTAGTACAACAGATTCAAAATAGCGGAAAGTACAATGTGCAAATGAGAACTACAAAACTAGACAGTGAATAATTTAATATACCAATGTCCTCTTCTGAACTGTGAAAGATTAGAACTAAAACAAAACATTAGCCTGAGAGGTGGACAGTGGCCGGTAACAAACAGTGATCTAATCAAGCACTACCATAAATATTTTCTCTTAAATTAATAAACAAAATATACTTTGAAAAACAGTAAAACTACAGTAAAACCATTGTCTGTATTGTACATTAAAAACTGTAAATTTGTAACACTTGTAAAACTCGTAATTACTGCAACTAGCTATAATAACTTTAAGGAAGTAGTGTTACGATGTAACGGAGCATTCAGTGTTAATAAATAAATAAAATAAAGGCCCTTGGAGCGTAATGTCAAAAGTGTCCAGGTGTCGTCAAATTGACATACTTTTGTTTGCAACATAAACGTCTTACGTCTTATCAGTATACGATATACATTTTCTTTCACTCCCGCGGTTAATTAAAATGTCTATTAATGTTGGCATCCTTATGTCTTTTAAAACGAATAGGTGCATCAAACATTTCCAAGATACAGGATCAGTTACTCGCAAAAAGAGAGACACTGTATGCTATAAAGTGACTGGTCCCAATCTATAACCAATAAATAATGCTATGACAGAAAGGCTTCAAGCATACCTTCTCGCAATACAGATAGTGTTTAACGGGAAGAGAGAAATGAAATATAAGAAACTGGACACTTAAGACTGTGTACTAGAGATATTTTCTTGCTTAGAGTTGAATAAAACTTTGTACATATTATAACAATAATTTATTTTTCATTCCCAGAACATGCTCTGCTAGTTTTCTGGTTTTAAATGAAGTTACATTGTGAGGAAAATGTGGGTGATAGAAAAGAATTGAGGTCAAAGTGAAATATTTCTATTTTATGTGACAGGTTTACAATATGTGTATACGTCTACTATAACAGAAAAACATATGTTCATTGTAAAATAAGTGTTCATTAACTTATCATTTCGTATATACTTCATGGTATACCTTTATGGCTGTAAAATTAGCTTTGCAGTGCACTGCAATACAGTATATAGTTCTTTTTTTTAATAGTGATCGTATCTATGCACCACACAAAATTACGCGTCTTTATATTACGCGGGCAAGACTCACCTCTCAAATAGTATATTTAGCTGCCAGGAGGGGGAGGCCTTATAACTGCTGTAAACACATCTAATACGATCACAAGCCGGTATGGGAATCGTATAGAAACTCGCACCATCAGCGATGCTATTGATGACGTGAAATTTTTCCCGGTAAAATTACAGATAAAAGTGGACACCCTGTATATATCAGAAAATCGTGTAGGGTATATCTACATGGTGTCAAATACGTAAAAGGATTGTGCTAGTTGGATGCCTGATTTGCTTAAAGTTGACCAAAAACGAACTACATCCACAGGAAAGTTTGAAGCGCTTTGTAAACGAGTAACTAATTTTGTGCGCCGACTTCTTACACTTAATGAGACATGGATCCTCCACAACATACCGGGAACGAAAGAATAATTAACAAAAGCATCTGATGGAAGCTGACAATTCTGCACAGAAGAAAGTGAAGTGGATTTCATCTGCCAGAAAGGCCATGTCAAGTGTTTATTCAGATGCAAAAGGGATTTATTCCATTGAATGCCTTCAAAAATAAAAAGTAAAACAATCTTAAACATCCGAATAAACTGGATGAAAAAAAAAATATCAGAAGAGATCTAGAATACTAAAAAGTATAATCTTTTATCAAGACAACCTGCATCAGGACAGCGGAGAAAAGAAGGGGATAAGTATGAATTGTTGAGATATCCACACTCTACACCATATTACACCCTCTCACATCTCTCTATTCACATATTTAGATAAATCTCTCGACGGAAGGTATTTTGCATCCTGAGATTATACTAGCCACAAATGGATAATTTGCAAATATTTCAGAACCACTCTTTGGGAGTAGTACTTTATTGAGTAGAATGACTTGGGGCCAGATGCATATACCTACAAAGCAGCTGTGCAGATAAACAAATTTATTTTGTCTTAGAAAATGCAAGACATCTATTAATTCCCCGTTGAGGAATTAAGCCTTGGTCTTCCCCATAAATGCGGGGGAAATTACTACAGTACAAAGATGCTGAACTTGCTTCATTTTCTGCATTGGAATACTTTATGATATACTCCACTTCAAATGAAAGACATTAATTTTCTCCCGCCAAGATATGGAAAATTATGTACATATTTGATTACAATATTTCCTTCAGGTAGCTAATTTAACGTCAGTTCGCAAATATTCAGCTACAATACAGATTGGGTGTTCTCCACCTGACTTGTTCTGAATTTTGAAATTACGTATTTTAAGTTTTAAGGACTTATTTAAACGTTGTGCATAGAAGTTAAATTCTTCAGGTACGTTATTTTCCTAAGAAATAAGTATTTTAGGAGGCTATCCTGGTAGGATTTTCCTAAATTTTGTAGCAGTTACAAAGCAAATTGTAAATATGCGAATGACGAGACTAAACCGAAGTCCGTCCTGCATTTACGTCCAGAGCTTCTAAGGACATGACATTAAGCTTTCCACGAAATCACACTCATTCAAAGCTATTCCTTCTGCATCTAAATAGATATTTTGAAAAATGACTCCCATGATTATGAATAATACTTAACTCAATTTTACATTTCGACATGAAATGTACATAATAAAAGTAGCTTTATGCGATTAGGTTCCCTACTGAAATGGAGATGGGGAAAACAAGTGACCTGAATGCGCCACCTCCGTTGGATGCAACGAGAGACAATATGGGACCACAGAATAGAACGTCGAATGGCAGGGAGACCGAAGACGAGGTGGAAAACTAGCTTCAATAAGATAACAGGGCCATGGTGGTCAACACAAGCTAAGAAAAGGCTACATGGAGGACACTGGAAGAAGTAGCAACCCAAGCGCTATAAACTAAAAGTGTGCATTATAGCTAAAGATGTACAACAATGTAGGGATTTTCTTACCTCTTCAGGTGCGGCGTCTGTTTAAGGACGTTGTGCTGCTTTGGTCAGCGTTGAAGAAGACCTTGATAATGTCTCATCGTGGATCTGGTAGCACATCACATGGTCGATCCAGAGAACTGTTAATTGCTAGCTAAAATGGTTGGTGTGGCGGGATTCAAAAGTGAATGAAGCAGGAACGATCGTCGTCGGTACACTGAAATAATGCTCGATAGTTACTCTTTAACACACTTAATTTCAGCGAGTGAATACAGAATCTTGCACATGCAAGATTTTAAAACCTTATATTGTTTTCCCCGTACTTTACAATCGCGCAGCACTGAACCCGGGATCTTTCAGCTCACCGTGATAAGGTGTTCATTACAGCCCTGAGACGCAACTCGTCACTTCTCTCTTCGACGGAACAATCACACAAGCAAAGAGGTCGTTGAAGGGAGCCCTCCTCCGCGAAGGAGGATCCTTCGACTGTTGCCATACCGGGATTGCATCCCTTACTGGCATAGAGATTGGGTTTTAGCTAGTGGATGGTGGTTAGATGGTGGTGATAATGTTTTAGGGATGTTTGCGTAGTTCTATGAAGGGATTTGTGTGTGTGTGTGTGTGTGTGTGTGTGTGTGTGTGTGTGTGTGTGTGTGTGTGTGTGTGTGTATTCCTCAAGACTGTTTCACTGCCAGTGTCTTTTTACCCTTGCAAATATTCTTGGCGGCTTCTTTCTACTTGAGTCTGCTCTTCCGTCTCCCAGGCTGGCTGTCTTCTTTTGCACACAAGAAATCTCACATTCGTTACTCACAATGGCAATCCAACGACACTACAATTTTAATTCGCGCAAAATTTTGGTGAAATTTAATGTTTATTAACAATTTGTTACAAAACTTACTACATTCTCGTGGTTTTTATGTGATTAACAATTTATCTTCAAGTTGTGAATTATCGCTTCAACAATGGTGTAGGTGTGTGAAGAGACAATGCTGATGACTTGAAAGTATGCAGTTACTAGTGCGCAGCAACTGCACAAGGCTCTCAGGAGCTCCAAACCTAATAAGCTTACCAACTTGTTACTCCCTGTGGAGCAGGAGCCCTTTGCCCTCAAGTGATTTACAGGCTTTTCACTTTATTTGAATTCATGATTAGGCTCAATTGAGAAATTTAGTATTTCTCAATGGACGCCCTTTAACTCCTGTGGTTTTTAGCCCTCATCCTATATTGGGTGTGAACACTGCTAAATTTTCCTTAGAGGCCTCTTGTCCAAGCTTCAGGTGCCTTAACTTGCCGTCAATTTTTTATATGGTCCCACTGGCTTTACTTATCTTCCAAAGCAAATTTTCTTTTAGGACGAAAATGTCCATCGGGTTTGAACCCGAGACTTCAGCAGCAGAGGCTAGTCTGTTAACCCTAGAAGACTGGCCTGTAGAATTTATTTCGTTTTATATACAAGTGTGCCTCTTTTTCGGCACTCATTTCCTTGTCTTCCCGATTCGAAACTGTTTACGCGTCGGATTGCTTCGGACTCAAGCCGCTTCTCTCAGCGGGTTTCCAAATGTTTTCCTAAGGGTACTGCTTCGAGTCGGGAAGACGGTCCGTGTCTGGTGTCGGACGAGTTTAGTTCTTGGGTAAGTGCTCCAGTCTCGCCTGTTGGCTATTTTAATTTAGTCTTAGTGGTATTTGATCGCCTTCTAGGGAGCTTTGGGATTTAAACGGGCTAAATTATATCAGAAGGACAAGAAGGTCTTGTGTTTTCAAGTTCTGACCTCATTGGCGTGACTGTTTGCTTGAATTTCTGTTAAAGTTAAATGTTTTCCGGGGTCCTAGTTAACTTGTTTAAATTTTTGTTTCAGCAAAATTGTTTGTGTTTTCAAGAGTACCTTTGCTAATGATTGTGATGCTTTTTGTTTTCCTGTGTTGCTTTAAAGGCACACATATTGTTGCATTGTTTGCTATCTGTAAAAGTTTACAGTATTGAGTTAAAGTTTCAATTGTTAAATGGGACAAATATGAGTCAGATCATTGTCTGCCGTTCCCGTAACTTAAACCTCCGTTATGCCTGTAGGTGTTGTAGGCCCAAACCAACATATATCAGTTTAACCAGCGTTTGGTGCGAAGTGCGCGGAACAGTGCCGGCCGGCACAGTTGTTCATTAGGAAACCATGAAGCAAGCAGTTCATTTCAAAGAATACAAAATATGTTTCTTAGGTATACAATGTTTCTAAAATAATGTTTTTCAGCTTTTGTATCCCAAACGGAAGTTCCTATCGTCCTAAAGGTTTTTTAGGAGAAAAGTGGACGAATGGATAACACATAAATGAATGCTATGCACGAAATACGCAAAAATAATTATCGTTATTAGCGTATAGCCTATACTTCAATATCAGTAGCTATTACTGACTGTATGTATACAGAAATGAGAAATTGGAAAATTTGCAACAAATAATTCTCATATGTTAAAATGAATACACAATGTGAGGAACTTCAAGTTACAATTCTGCCAGTGAAAAGAAATTGATTAACCTAGTTCAGTGATGAGCAAAATCGAAAGCTGCTAAGCAAGTTGCTGAGCTCTAATTAGGTGTAAGTGTTGCTGTGGGCTCTAATCACTAAGAAATCACTAAGACACCTACTAAGGTTTCAGGATGTTCAGAATTTCCCAAGTTGCAAGTATATGCTTGGTCCAGTGCTGAAATTTAGAAGGTGAAAGAATTGCTCAAAATGTATAAAGGCATAAGGAAAAATTGCAGTCCGATGCATAGTGGTTAAGTTAGACTTGACCTAATATATTGTTAAAGTCTGCAAGTCTGCAATGATTATGTGTACCTAAAATTTGAGTCATTTATTTCCTTTCTTGCGTCTTAAATTCTTATGGAATTTTGTTTTTCTCTCTGATTGATTATAAAGGGCAGCAATGAAAATGTTTCGGGCTTAAAAATAGTGAATTTACATGTATTTCCATCTTTTGAATTAAAAATTCCCCATAAGAATGATAGATTAGCTCTTGTTTTGAAGATAAAGTGACATTTCATTTTTTAGAGTGAAGATTTTAAATTTGGGGGAATTTTTTGGGTAGTTGCACACCTGTCAAAATACCGTAGATGACAACTGCAAGCATTGGGTGACAGTGCTCCTTCAAAAATACCAGAACCTGTGCTCCAACATATCCCTTAAGATCCATTTTCTCTACTCCCACCTAAACTTTTTCCCTCCTAGTTGTGGAGCTGTTAGTGATGAATATGGGGAGAGATTCCATCAGGGCATTTCTGTTATGGGACAAAGATACCAGGGCCGTTGGAATGAAGTAATGCTTGCGGATTTCTGTTGGTCTTTGTATAGGGATTCTGCTGAACTCCATCACAAGACAGAAGCTAAAATACGACGAAGTTAATAGGTCACCACATAATTCTCTTCAGACACAACTATCTGCGAAGTATTTTTCCAGCAATTCAGAACTCTTAGCATGTAATTACCAGTAAAAGAAAATCATATTCACTTTCATTGTTGTTAGTATGCATGTAATTAAAATGTATCCTTTCCTCTCAATCCGTTAATATGTAATAGTTCCACGTTGTGTATATCGTAGAAACTAGATTTAATAACAAATTTTCATTGTCATATTTGTTTTTCTCAATCAAAAATTAGTAGGAATTGCCTCATGAAGTGCTCAAATCATTCAAAAATTATTTTTGTCGCCCAGTGTTTTCGATTCTTTTAGCGTTTGAGTTTGCATATATTTAACGGTAAGCTCAAGAGGATTTTCCTCTAAATATTCTGGCGACTCACTGCAACTTGGATTTCTCCTTGCCATTATAGGAAGATTTAATTTAAACAATGTATTCTGTAACACTTCAGAACTTAAAAGATATAATATTTAAATACTTACTGTTTCTCGTGCTAGGAATTCAAAATCCGTTCGCAAGTCACTTCAAATAGCACGGCCATTGGCATCTATCATCATTAGCGTTATTTACTCTCGTATCTCCCATATATACACTTATAGGAAGATCCCATAACCCCCTACTACTGGTGTCGGCAGAATATTCAAAGTTCGGGATATGTGAGGCAGTATTAAACTATGAAAGAGTAGACCCAGACTAAAAAAACTCAAAGCCATATCCGGGATTTGAACCACAGATCTTCTGGTCTCCGTCCAGCCACTCTAACCATTGACTTACTATGGCCAACATGCCGACATTACATTAAATTCTCCAACTGACTCGTTCTTTTCCCGGTAAACCAGTATAAAAATTGTAATTTTACAAGCAATTTGGGCGTTAAGTTTAATTCCATTTTATTCTTTTTTTTTTCTTGAGAATCTTAGGTAAAATTCATGTTGAATTTAGCCAGTTTCCTAGTTACACGTACGCACACACGCATATGCAATATAAATTGATGTTTTATATCCCTAATGCAAATCCTCAGTGCTTTGACCTAATCTTTGACTCCCAAATTTTAAATAGCAAATATGTGCAATTTTCAAGCCTGATCTCCCACGCTATTTTCAGAGACATTTCTTTGGGAAATGCTTATATGGTAATCAATGATGCCTAATTAACCACAAAATCCTGTTTAAAAAAGCAAAATGCTCGATGTGAAGTTGTAGTCATTCCGCCACTGAAGGCAAAGCATGCGGCACTATGCGGTATATTTGAACGGAGGCATTCTCCCAGAGCGTAGCGTCTTGCTGATGTGCTCTTTGTCACATCCATATTAAACAACGCAGGTTATGTAACTTGGATTGTGCGGCCGCTCTGCCCAACTTGTAGCTAAGTATTTATGGCGTATTTTCCTTTAGTGGCATCCTTTCATAACGTACCTCACAGCATAAAGAGATAGAAAACACGAAATTTTCACCCAAAGTAAATGGAAACAGTAAGAGGAAACAGCTCTGCAGTTACTTGAAGATACTTAACTCCGGTGTTCGCCCAATGAATTAAAGCATTTCAAAACTTTTAAAATAGTAGAACTCTCATGGCTGATTGTACCAGATGGCTTTATGGTGACATGTGACGTTCGCATTTCGAGGTCCGGGGTTCGGTTTAGTAGCTCTTTGTAGCTTTTCATCATCGCATGTCAATACCTGGAGTGGTTTCTTATCGATCACTATTTCTTTTCTATTATTTCCCGTTCATTCCGCTTTCTTCTCCTTCTTAGGTGTGTTTGAAAGTTTCGTAGTTTATGACGGCGTGGATTCTTGTTCAAAGCAAAGATGAATGCATATCCTTGGTCGACAGATCAAGTCATGCAGCAATTTCCCGGTTTTTATGAAAATATGCTACTTATATGGGAGTATTTTGCGAATTGTGAGAAAAACTTACCTGATGGAAAAAATGGACAGCACCATTCAATTCAGCACGTCAAAGTTAACAACAACACCTTTCATATCACAAACCGTCGAGCAAAGTCTTTATTTTGCAGGACAGTGTCATTCATCGGCATCGCCGTTGCTTCAGCAGTGAAACGTGTCCTCAAATCTGGAACTGTTAAGTCGTCCGCCTGTTCTAGTGGTGGTTCCTGAGATCGAGCTTTAAACATGGAGGGCAATGGATTAATTTGGACCTGGACACTCCTACTATAGTCTTCGGGAGTGAATTAAACACGGATGTCCTGTATAATATATTTATGAACCATAAGAGTATACAGATGAAGAGGCCTCCGAGCAAAATCAAGCTGCCGTTCACTGCAGTGGGTCACTAAACCCGCGTTTCTCGTGTTTTTCTGCCTGAAACCTATAGCCTTGTACTTTATTTAGCATGTAGGTTGTAAGATAGTAACTTATCTTAAAAGTGAATATAATTAGAGAAATAAGCATTGGATATTATTTATATGCTTTACTTTTAACCATTTTGGCTCTGAAGTAGCACTTTTATATTGATATTTTTTGACGTTTATGATTAATTTTATATATTTTATGTATATCGTTTTGTGAAAACTTTCCTCTCCTTTGTATTATAAATTTATTTAGTATGCATTTACTTTAGCTCCAAAGGGATAAGACCTTCCATCCTTCGATTGGGTGACTGAGAAGGACTCATTGTGGCAGCCAATTTTAAGCAGTTGGCCTCAGTTGCGTACTTATATAAAGTATATAATATTACATTAGAACTCTTGCAAAGACTTCCACACTACTCCATTGCTATTTCCCTTTTAGGATTTCCATGCAAGCCTTATATCCCTGAAAAGGACATGTACCTGTAGTTTAAGTAAAGCAATGGATTATATATTTTTTAAGAGAATCACCAAAAGTGTTTAAAGTGAGGGGAGCTCCTCGGTTTCAGACGTTGGCATTGAAAATCAGGAGACTTCCAATGGGAGGAGTTATAAGCTTCTTGGGGAAAAAGGAAGAAAGACGACAATCAGTAGCTGCAGCATAGCCCGCTGAAGATGCCCAAAATGTGGGCGTACACATGTCCAAAGGTTTGAACGTCAAAATTCTCAGTGAGTAAGCTTAAACATATCAAAGGAAGTCTTATTCTCATAAGTACTAATAATAGATTATGGTTTTCAGCTCCAAGTATATTTCATACCTTTACCTTATGTAATCATTCGTAATTTTCTAGTGGAAAATTTAAGATATTTGGTAATAACACTTTGTAAATATCGCGTTCTTTGTTTTTTCAAATTGAAACAGCTCTCTCGAATATTTCAGTATTACCTAAAATTACATTTATACTCTATAATATCATTCTAGAACTGTAAAGGCTTACTGTTAATATCCCTTGGGGGTAAAATAATTATATCACGACATTGATTAAACTAGCCAAAATCCTCACTTTTAAACGAAAGGGTGATTTCAATTACTGAGTGTGTATACGTTTCGCAGCTTGAACCTAGGAACTACTCAAAGGGATGTTTTTTCATTGAAAGCTGGCGATGGATAACATCCACACGCGATAAAGTTATTGTTTTCATGATAGCAACCATATGCCCAGTGAAACAGCAGGGGTGGTTCACTATCTAATATGCGTTGGCTTTTATTAAACCTGAAAACAAAACAAAATAAAAAAGGAATACTGCCAGGAAGCAACCTCTCCCATACAGCCAAGATCAAAAGATCTATAAAGCAGTGACGGCTGAGCAAATGTGCGAGAGGTTTATGGCTTACATATCATGATATGGCCATATACGGCAAGGGGTGTGCAAAACTCCGCAATTTTGCTCTACGGGCTTCAGCATGCCTAGAATCTCTTTGTAAGAGTTGCATGCCTTTATTCGCACGCTATTGGTTTATACCTAATCAGCAGTAGCAGCATTTACTGCATGCACAACAACAGTCAAACTTATTCAGAGTATAGAACTTTGATCCCTACAAGAAGAGAGTTAAACTACAAAAATACGAAAAGTTGCTGCTAAGTGACAAAAAGATAGAAGTGGTCTATGAATTTGGATACTTAGGAGTGAGGTTGAATAACAATAGAAAGCGGGAAACACACAGCAGAAAAACTGATGCAAATGGAAGGGCAGCAATGAATGGGATAAGAATATGAAAATATAAGCTATAAATGACAACCAAGTGGTTAGAAACAATGTATGAAGCACTATCTGGGGCGGAGGGGGGGGGGGGTTGCAGAGATAAACAAAACGATGGACCAAAGCTACAGAAGGTTTTGTAAAGAGCTACTAGGCTTACCAAGATCAGCATCTACGAAAGTACCTTGAGTAGAACTGAATCGTTTATTTCAGAAACCAACTAAGGGACAAAATATCAAAAAATGTGTTTTTGGTGGCACTGTGCAATTTAAAGCTAAATACACCTTATAGTGTAGGTTTCGTATTAGCAATGTTATTTTCAGCCTTGAAAATAATCCATTTGTTTCAGAAAAAACCCAAGCGCCGTCGTTTCGGTTCTTTTTGCGGTAAATGTCACTCCTGACGGTTGGCGTCCTTGATATTTTGTGATTTTACCAAGGTTATTTTAAACGTTTATATTTTACTTTTAGGTAAACGTTCTTGAAGGCTAAAACAAATTTTAAAATTTATTGAGCTTTGCACAGTGAGGTTTTGAGTCCCACCAATCACAAAAAAAGACTGACTGACAATATAATAAAGTTGATGGAATACACTGTTGGATATAAAGCCTTCTATAGGACTATCATCCAATGGCCAACAACTGACAAGGATTTGCCAGAAGACTTGCCAGAAGCTGAATAAGTGAATAACGCCAGATCTTTGTATATAGACATACTGTAGCGTGTAGTCTACTTGCATTTTTCGATTTAGGCCTAATAAAAACACTCTTTTTTATACTTAAGTGTGTCTGTTACTTACATTTGATACCAAAACAGGTAAAAATAATGGTTTGACTTAATTTCAATAATAATTTTAAAAAAATTTGGATAAAGTCATTTATTGCAGAAACCACCTGAGTACAATTTTTTCAAAAGCGTATAACTCAAAATCTTAAAGGAAAAAATAAATTAAAAAAAAATATATTATTTCAATGGCATGTTTTTGATTTGGTAAAAATATTTGAAGGAGACTAGATCTACACTTAAGCTGCAAAACAGCACTTAGATGGTTTCTGAAATAAACGATTCAATTAGGAAAGACAAGAAGAAATGGAATACTAATGAAATAAAAAATTTGGTATAGGTGTTTGGAAAAAAGAAAAAGGAGAAATTATGAAATTATGAATGAGACAGCTAAAAATATTAGAGAACTCAAATAGCTGGTGAGCAGAGATAAGAGGAATTATGGAAAAAATAGAATGGGAGATATATGGAGTTTAGACGAAAGGAATACAAGCGATGTGGGTAAATTGGTAAAATCACAAAAGCAGATAAAGAAAGGCAGGAAATATGGTGAAGTCCAGAAAATATGAAATCATTACAATTTTACAAACAAATAAAAAGGAGTTGGGAACGAGGAGCATACGTAGATTACTGCAATAGGCAAGAGAGAGAAGGGTTAGCTTGGATGAGAACAGGAACAATATTTCTAAGAGGGATAAGAGGTAGGGAAAGGGAATTTGTGAATTGTGTGGGGGAAAAGAAAGCATAGAACACTATGTAACAGAATGCGAGGAGGTTGCAATGAGTTTGGGAAGAAAAATGGAAGCAAGTAGAGAAGAGGACAGTAGCTCTAAAAATGTTAACGGTAAAGGAGGAAAAGAAGGTAAGAATTATTAGTGAATTCTTGCAGAAAGTAAAAGAAAAGGGACAGAAATGTAAAGAATATAAGATTGGAAGATGGAGGGGAGAAAGGGGCTAATTAAGTAACAAGGAAGCATGGAGGTTAAGAGCTACCTGGCAGAGCAGAAGACCAGGGTGTCATGTAAGCCAAGGTAGCATCAAGGTAAAGACAAATAAATGTAGCCTAAAGTTTAAAAGTGTAAAATTTTGGAATGTGTACTAGAAGCGCACTACCTTACCTCTAAATTGTTAATGCACTGGCAGTAATTGCAAATTTGCATAGAAAGTTCTGGAAGATAAAGAACGGAACTGTCCAGAACACTTCGGTTATCTAGCGATAGCGCTTATGGTGTATATATTGGGCCAGAACGCTACTTATCACGGTCTCACGGAATAATTTCTGCAAATGGATATCTTGATTAACATGAAGTATATAGTATAAGAAGCATTAGTATGAATAGTTTCCTTACAGTGCGTAGGAAATTCATGTTAAGTGAAAAACTTTTGTTTTTCTTTGGAGTACAATAGTTCTAGGTTTGTAATAAGTGGCTTTAGAAGTAGGGAGGTTGCACTATTTCGCACTAAAAGGTCAATACTGCTTTTCAAAGCAGAAATGTATTTGAGTAGCAGTGTTTAACGCGAGACGCCTTCTTTCGTTCCAAAAAGCGAGCACGCAATGCTGAAGCATGAAGTGCTGATGACATTGACAAATGCGTGATTAGGAAGCATCAGCCTGTGGAATAAAATGTATTTAGGCAGCGCTGAGAGGCGAAATAGGCACCTTGCTGTCAATGTCATGTCTCATGAATATGCCGTGCAGAGGCGCTGTCAAACTGGAACACAGTTACGTGGGATGTGTCAACTAATTTTAGCGAGCACTGTACGTTCAACGTCGTAATGATGTATCGCTAGATGCGAGCCGAATTATCACACTACATCAGAGAGGAGTGACATTAACTTGGTTCAGGGTCAGAAGTTGCCGGTGTTTAAATGACTATTACACACCTGTGTCCTCTAAGGTCAACTACTTCACAAGCATTCCGATTAAGCTATTCAGCTTGCTCACCAATCCTAATTGAACTACATCGATAGTTTTAAATACGGTTAACAATTAAAAACTCATTCCATATTTTCATTTAATTCATATTCTTCTTCTACCTACATTCCGAAAATATTTTGCAACTCCCTGAATCCAAATGACAAACGTTTTCAGAAAAATATTTGTGTATGTGTGTATGTGTATCAGTGAACTTATAGCTCAAAAACACTAAACTGGATAAGTACCAAACCTTCTAAAATTCCAAATCCTGTGATTTTTCTTCTTTGCCTTGGGCGAAATCTAATTTTTACAAACCGACGGTTATTTTGAGTCTGTTCAGTAAGTAAAAGTCTCACTCTGGCCACGGTACGAAACCTGCATAGAGTTAGTTTCTTAAGATTGGAGCCAAATACAGTGATATATCTGCGAGGACTCACAAGACAAAATTATGTTTTAAATGAAAAAATAAGGAAGGAATTATATATACACACAAAGATATATATTGTGTATACTGTATGCCCAGGACAAGAAGGCTAGAGGGATATGAAGGTGAGAGGAGCTTGAACTGTGTATCTGCTGCGGTAATGGATCTGTTTACTACGAAATGAGTGTATGAGAGTGCCTATGGGTCACCATGCTACCAGATCTACTAATGTTTGTTGAAGTTAATGCAGCGATAGGTATTATGCATGGGTGAGTTATGTGACAACACATCCTTGTCATACTGGGAAGGTCAGCATAAACACCGTTCGGCCAACAAGTCATTATTAGTTAAAAAGGTATGCAAGTAATAGGGAAAAATACAACAAAAAACATTTGCAAAGAATGGATAACTCTAGCATTCTATCACAGTCATACAGAGCCCGCCTCGGTAGCGTGGTGGTGGAGGGTCTGCCTCACGTTCAAGAGGTCCCAAGTTCGAATCTCGGTCAGGGCGAGTTACCTGGATAAGGTTTTTCCTGAGTTTTCCCTTATCCTAGAAGACGAATGTCTGGTAGCTCTAAGCTTTATGGACCCTGGGCTCATTTGAGCATCATTTCACCAATTCCATTCATCTTCCGGTATGACTTAATTTTGGAGAACGTAAATTACAAACCAGTCATACAGATATAAACCTTCTGGTTACAGAACAGCAGGAAGACCAATAAAAATAGGAGAAGAAATATGAGACAGGAAAGTACTCCTGAAACTGAACGGTTATTCTTTGTGATGATGATAACGACGACAAAGACTACGACGACTTTCTATTTAAGCTCAACGTCTGAAAAGAATTCAAGTCAAGATTCATTCAAGTCAAGATTTTAAAATATCCTTAAAGAAACTTTTGGAAAATATTGACTTTTCCAAAAGTACTTTATCGTTTTTTAGTAGAATATTATTTTAGTTAATTGTTGGAAATTAATCATTTCTTCACACTAGCCGTATATAGGCTAAGGTTTTTGATAAAGTCAACATGAAAAATTCAATGCCATGGGCGGGATTTGAAACATGGATCTCCTGGTTTCCTTCCAGTCGCTCTAACCCATTGAGCTACCATGGCCAACGTGCCGTCCTGACATTAAATTCTCCATTTGACTGGTATATTTCCTCGGTACACCACTACGGGCTCTTGCATTCGAGATACACCGTTCGTGGCGACTTACTATCGTAAGTACTTGAGTCACAGGCTTCATCATTTAACTCTTATTAGTTAAGTTAATTGATAGAAATTAATCCTTTCGTAACACTAGCCGTATATAGGCTAAGGTATTGATCTGATCCCGGCCATGGCATTGATTTTTTCATGTTGACTATCTATAGAATATTATATGTTTCAGATATTTTCATAACGAATAAAACGTATATTTTTACGCTTTTGTGAACCGCCTCTAAAGTACCTTTATTTCTGTAAGACGTTTCCATAACTATTATATGGTAAGAGATAGACAAAATCGTGCTACACGAAATATGTGGATATCGCTTGTGGCTGTCACTGCCGATAACCTGCTTCACGCAGGGGAAATACCTGCGAGACTCGAAGTCAGGACTCCTCCTTAGGTCTCCGCTGGCGTCTGTCTTCTCTTTGCCTCCAGTTGCTGTGATCTGCGCTCTTCTGCATGGACTCTGGTTTGGTTCACAAGGTGTAGGGTCGATATATTCTAGAATACACTTTATTCGGCTGCTTTAACAATGGACATGGTACTAGCGTGTTGAACTTGCTATCGCGGTACATGGAAAAGAAGTAACAAGTAGTAAGTAAAGAAACGAAGGTGTCCGTCTAGGTAGCATATCTGCCTCATGCTCAAGAGGTCCCGAGTTCGAATCTCGGTCAGGATGAGTTATCTGGATAAGGTCTTTTCCGTGTTTTTCCCTTATCCTAAAAGACGAATGTTGGGTAATTCTAAGCTCCATTGACCCTGGATTCAATTGAGCATCATTTCACCCATTCCATTCATCGTCCAATATGACTTAAAAAGTTAAAGGACGTATATTACAAAATAAAATCTAAGATGAAAAATGAACAAATGACCTCGGGATCTCTTTTTTCCTGGTATAAAACCTGAACTATTTCTCGCGCTTCATACTAATCCTCCGGTTGGGTGAAGCGTCCCGGTTGTGTAGAAATTCTCGGCCATTTAATATAAGATATTCTCATTGGTCTCATTGGTCCCGATCAACATGAAGCAGATAGGACAACTAGAATTTGCAGGAATGTCTTATAGAAGAATGAGTAAAAGAAGCAATAAGAGTGACAAATAACACTTTTATTCCAATAATCTCTGCTTCGTAACGACATTTATTTTAATTTATTCTCCTGTTCACTATTGGCGGGTTTCCTTATGTACAAAACGCCTACAGAAGTACGAGTTAGACAGCCAGCACGCATTGCTGTAAGAAACGGGTAAATGAGGCAAGGGAATAAAAACACCACTGTGCTACTGTAACCTTGTTTCTCTCTTGTGAGTAAATATTAACAGTAGCAGAAATCTTCACGCAAGCGTTAAAATAAACTGGTTCTAGTGCATTTTTGTTTCGCATGTTAGCACGCCTACCTTGTTTACACGACTAATATAGTACGATTAGGTTTGCGCTTGACCAGCACAGCAAACTTTCTTTCTGCTGAAAACATCGCATCAGTAAACCAAACGCAGAGTAGAGGAAAGGCCTCAAATGCGCTGTTGCCTCTATAAACTGATTAATCCTGCCATGTGCTTCTTGAAACCTTCCAGAAGTAGCCATCTCTTTGCTGCGACCCTTCTAATGTCACTATTTTATATATCCAAGATGAGCTTCAACTAAGAAGAACATATTCAAAATATGAAATTAAATTAATGCATAAAATTGTCCCATGCATTGCCGCATTTTAAAGTTATCCAGAATTGAACACATTAGTATGTTAAGAACTTTGGTTATGTTCTTATCTGCCATCTAAAGAGGTTAAATTATACTGGTGGCCAATCTAGAAAGTGATTGGCAGTTCGTATGGAGAGAGGGGCGACTTTGCCGCTTATTCCTGCCACGTGGAGAGCGCGATAGGATTACGCGTGCTAAGGTGAATCAGTGCGACTGCAATGGGTATTTATACTATCATTATTATTATCATTATTACCATTATTATTTAAATATTTATTCATTAAACCCCTTCAACTCCATCCACCCAACCACCCAACCACCCAACCACCCAACCACCCATCCGTCCGTCCATCCGTCCACCCATCCACCCGTCCACCCGTCCACCCGTCCACCCGTCCATCCGTCCACCCGTCCACCCGTCCACCCGTCCACCCGTCCACCCGTCCATCCGTCCATCCGTCCATCCGTCCATCCGTCAAACCGTCCAACCGTCCAACCGTCCAACCGTCCCACCGTCCCACCGTCCATCCGTCCATCCGTCCATCCGTCCATCCGTCCATCCATCCACCCATCCACCCATCCGTCCATCCGTCCATCCGTCCATCCGTCCGTCCATCCGTCCATCCGTCCGTCCATCCGTCCGTCCATCAGTCCGTCCATCCGTTCGTCCATCAGTCCGTCCATCCGTTCGTCCATCCATACGCCCATCCATCCGTCCATCCGTCCATCCGTCCATCCATCCGTCCATCCGTACGTCCATTCGTCCATCCATCCACCCACCCATCCATCCTTCCATCCATCCATCCGTCCATCCATCCGTCCATCCGTCCGTCCATCCGTCCGTCCGTCCGTCCATCCGTCCGTCCATCCATACGCCCATCCATCCGCCCATCCATCCGTCCATCCGTCCGTCCATCCGTACGTCCATTCGTCCATCCATCCACCCACCCACCCACCCACCCACCCACCCATCCTTCCATCCATCCATCCGTCCATCCGTCCATCCGTCCGTCCGTCCGTCCATCCATCCGTCCATCAGTCCGTCCATCCATCCATCCGTCCATCCATCCGTCCGTCCGTCCGTCCGTCCGTCCGTCCATCCATCCGTCCATCAGTCCGTCCATCCATCCATCCGTCCATCCATCCGTCCATCCATCCGTCCGTCCGTCCGTCCATCCGTCCGTCCATTCGTCCATCCGTCCATTTACTTACCTTTTAGCGACCGACCTAACTAATAAAATAAAACCAACCCAACCCAATCGAACCCAACCACCCACCTACCAACCTATCTATTTATTTATTTATTTATAATACTATACACAATGACAGTTGAGTCAAGTGAGTCCAGAGGTTCTACTCCCATTAGTCCTGAACCCGTAGGAACAAGACCAGGGCCTCTTTCAACCAGGGAGTATCAGAGCTGTCCCAAAGAGCGGCCGGCGTCCTGCGTCGGGCTTTCCATAGGGCAAGACCTGGGTTACTAACTAGACCCCCCCATCTGGTCCAAGGATACAAGACGGGATGGAAGTGGATACGCCACTTACGCACGCCAACACCAAAAGGTGAAGGCTACCGATATGACCTCGGTGGGGCCGCCTGGCGATCTAGCATGCCTTCTACTAGCTCTGCAGGCTTCCCTCAACCTCGTCCGGAGACGTACCCGATTACCCACGGGTATCAGGAATCACTACCCCCTCGAGACCAACCCAATCCGAACTCCCAGAGGGAGTTCGGCCCGAGGTTCCTCTAGTAACGTCAGAGATACAACGAGTGCTAAGGTTCCGCAGCGCCGCACCATGGCAGCTGAAGGGGACGGATCCCCTCCACTACGGGAACTATATACATAGACAATAGAAAATCGTGGATTTACATGCACGCGCTAGAACATGTAAGAACACATCACATCTTAAGAACATCGCAACAAAAGAGGCATGCCTGTGACATTTTGAAGCGTATTCGTGTGGGGAAATGCCGCTTACATACTTTTTTTTCGGGGTGTCTTATTTAGACCCCAATGTCTAACTTTCTTCTTTAAAATACTTTTTTTCCCAATCTTAACCTTGATGTTCTTACTGATACTTACAGCACGTGAAGTCCTATCAAGCACCTTAGAGAATGGAATAATAGGCTTCCCTTTCAATTTCTTCTCTTCGAAGTATTCTCTCATAGAGCGTATTATTTCTCGTGCCGGTCCTTTAATTGGAATACCTTAACCAAATATAGTTTTATTTTGTTCCGGAGCACGTTCAGGTTTCGCTTGTCATCATTTTTAGACATAATTAAACATTCGTTAAAACACAATTGCAAATGATCTTAACACTCGCACAGATACACGGACTCAGACACACTAAACCAAGGGAAATTGCCACAAATAAAATGCAAAGAAACTTGCCAGTACAGGATCTGTAACTGTTGTTTTTTTAAAAAGTAAGAACAGCAAAATATATGTGAAGACATTCTGTTTATGCAGGGTTATCAGCAGAGAAATAAACACCAAGATATTGTGTTTACTGCAACGTTTGCGTAACTCGCTTGCCCGCAAGTCATGCCATAAGCACGTGTTAGAATATCGGCGACCAAGGTTTAGCGTCTAACGTTGTCATGGAAACGTCTCGACTCTAATTGGCCTTTCTCGTCGTTGCTATGACAAACGTTATGACGTACTATTCCCCTGACATTTATTTAAAGACTTCTTCCATGTACTTACTATAGTGTGATTTTTAAAAGAAGATACGTGAAGATTATCAAGCAAGGGGCGCGAAGAGTAAGAGGGGAGGGTCTTTGCTATGGTAACGTAAACAGAGGTTGCCAGATTGGTTAAACTGGTGAATAAAACTCTGATAACTCGAACCCTTGTTTATGTTTCACTTATTGAGATGATAAAGAAAGGGGTTATCTGCATTATTTCCTGTGTGCTGTTGGGCAACATTGTAGAACCTTACGGCGAGGAGAACTAGATGACCTTCACGTACCTTCTTTTAAAATTCAGACTGTAACTGTCAATCACATCCTAGTTTGCCGACCAGTATATATCACTAAAGTGCTGCCGTGAAGTCCGGCAATCGCTAACGCACCATCTTGGAGATAGAAAGTAGAAGAACGTTCCAAAATTGCATGATTGATATATTCTAATATTAAAAACAGACAACGTATTTGTATAGTAAGAACGTTAAATCCGCCAAACTCGTAATTTAGGCAGTGCAACGGAGCACCAGGAAATTTTAGTTTTCACTGACATAAGTCATACATTTAATTGAGAAAAGGAAGGAATATGATATACCTACACTTATGACATTAATAGATCTGGAAAAAGCGTCCTATAGAGTTGACAGACAAAAGCTATGGGAGATATTGAAGAATTAGGGATAACCCACGCACATAATAAACTGTTTGAGAAGATTATATGAAGGCATGGCTTCAGACTTATCATCACCCTCATCATCATCTTCAAGGATTGGGGATTGGGCCCTGTGCCCCGTTCCGTTCTCTTCAAGAGCCTACTGATCCTTCGAGCATAGAGCTGGGCGTCACACATCTCTTTCCCTTCGGCATATAAACCGAAGATCGCCGGAGAAAAGATATCACTCTAATCAGGTATCGAACGGCAATCTCCTGAATATGAGGCAGGGGGTTTATAATCATACTTCTAGGGTTTTCTATTAAAATGAAATGGCAGTCGTAAGATTGGCTTATACGTAGTAGCTAAATAATATCGTACGGCAACGATTAGAAAAATTCCTATAAATTTAACATAAGATTTCAATCTCTCTTCTCCCTCATAAACATAGGAAAAGTGCATCTTCAAATAAGTAGGCCGCGCCATGACCGAGTGGTTAGACCGCTCGACTCCCACCAAGGCGGTCCGGGTTCTATCCAAGGCGACTGCGTATGAGATTTATGAGGGACAACATGGTGCTGGTATGGGTTTTCTCCGGAATCTCCGGTTTCCCACCCGATCTCATTCCACCGGTGCTCCATCCTCATTTCGCCTGCGGTGCCGCATTTGCTTCAAAGAAGTAAATATTATAAGTAGACGGAGCATTTTTGTTCCCGAACGGATTTGGAAGCTTATCAGTACTGCCTGGAACGCGGGGGTTGAACTCCAACGCTGACTGCATGTTTGGAAGGCGTATTTCGTTATTGGAGCCTGACGGACATAAACGTATTTGCATATAATCTGTTCACTAATTATTTAAACATATAAACGCACTTTCTAAAGTATAACTTATTTTACTTTTAAAATATGTTAGAAACTCAATTTTTAAGTCCAGTAAACTTTATTGTATAATAAATAGATTGCAGTCTTGAAAATACAAAGAACAGTAACAATAATTTGAAACATGTACTCAGGAGGCCATCCAGCGGTGTTCCTGAAGTTCCGATGGAAATACTGACTTTCAAAGATTTAGGTCGGTGTGTCTTTTCTTTTTCAGGCTACCCATTGCAGAATTTGGAGGGTAAATTAGCTGCAATTGGTTGAATTAGATGATTCGGATGCCTGTTGAAGGTGTTCTGTTGCCTACTACAGCTGCGGAGGACTTCACTGACCTCCGGAATTCTTAAGTCATCATGCAACACGATGTTTCGCACATACCAAGATGCACCTGTTATCAGTCTGAGATATCTGCTTTGGATAACCTGCATTTCTCGTATTTGAGAATATGCAGCAGAACCCCATACAGAATATCCATACTGCCATATAGGTCTAATCAATGACATGTAGAGCATTCTCCTATATTACTTAGCTAAAGGAGATATTATGAAATGAGATGTCTTAATTCTCTAATGTGATGTCTGCAGATCTTGGTAATTTCAGATAGCTGTTGGTTCCATGTTAATTTAGAATCCAAAGTTAAGCTAAGATATCTGACTACTCTAGAGGAAAGAAACACAAATGACGTGTAAATTAAACATGCAGGAATGCAAACAGAGCATGTTTTTCACACATGTATCTATAATATAACTTTGTATATTGAATAACTTACATGGTAGTGGACTCAAGTCACAATGAGGTAAACGATTTCCAACTTGTCACAGCGGGAGCACCACGATAAACAGCAGGACCACCTTCTCGTCTCGATTGCCTCACTGTTATGCCACAACAAGGTACACCTTCGGTGACAACAATGTTCGCTCTAACAATAAGTGTTTATAAAAGTGGGCTTTAGATGAATGCGTGCGGAGGTAGGTGTGAGTTACAGGTTTGTTTGCTAATGCTTTGGATCTTAGATGGGATTGGACTGGATTGTATGGAGGGGGTTTGGCATCTCGACCAGACTGGCATTTTGTACCTCTGCCTCCAAATGTGACAACCCCGGAAGTGAGGATGAGCTGGAAGGAGACAGAGGGCGGTCATCCCTAAGCAGTCACTACAGTACAGATGAAATGAAATGTATAGTGTTTAATGCCCGCTTTTACTACATACGGCACCGCAGGCGATGACACTCATGATATATGAGATGAAGATGGAGCACCGGTGGAATGTGATGGCGGGAGAAACCGGAGATCCCGGAGAAAACCCGCCCCATCTCTGTGTTGTCCACCACAAATCTCACTTTGCGGTCGCCTGGGATCGAACCCGAGCCGCCTTGGTGAGAGCCAAGCGGTCTAACCACTGTGCCACAGCGCGGCCCTACAGTACAGAGGGCTGAGTCCCTATACGTTACTAGATAAAAACTCCCCGGCTTTCCAGGAAAATCGTCATCCCCTACCGTGGCTCTGAAACAGTCACGAGGTCGGTTCTCTGACCGGAGGCCACCCCCACCCCAGAGCAGGGGAGTCCAGGAAGAATTGCACAACCAGCGTCCTGCCAGCCGCATTCCTGAATCGGCCACTAGGCCGACTCACAGACCGGAGTCCGGTCCGCCTAAGGAAAAAAACTGTTCACTCTCCGGGGTATATCTCCCGGCATACCCCGCAGGGACCTCTGCCCTGACAGAAACCACCAGATGAGAATTGATATGAAATAATAATGGAGGTCAAATGGAGGTGCAGGAAATTCGGGGGATGTAGTTATCCTACCCAGCATTCGCCTAGTGCCCCGGGAAAAGCTACGAAAAATGGGTCAGTTAGGTCGGCCATGGGAATTGAACCCGGGCCTTCCGAATGCGGGTCACAGAAAAAACCACCTAAGCCATCCGGCTCGGTTGCATCTTAGAATTCATCCATTCTGTCTGGCGCCCCAGTAACATCATTATTTAAATAAAACTGTTTATTCGAGGTTGTATATTTCCTATGACACGACGTTTAACAAGCGCACCATTATCTGATGTATACATGTGCAGTATAGAGGGCGTTTAACTTTGTCGTTAAACCGTGAAAATGTTATGTAACGTAACATTCACATGGCAGCAGGCGTGAAATGGAGCTTTTAATTTCTACCATACTGGGGCGTTTATGCTGTTACCGGTCTGAGTTATGAATCAGGTCAATTTACTTGCTGAATTATTTAACGGCAGCGGTCTTTTCTGAATTTCATTCAAATCCCCATGCTTCGGTATCGCTAACGGGGTAATACATTTTATGCTGCTATAGTTTAGCGCGGGACGCAGGTCTAAATTAGCTATAAACTCTTTATGTTGCATCCCTAACGAGCGTGTAGATAACCCAACAGTAATTAGGTCACGATACAGATAGCAGCACTGGTACCCGGGGTCATTTTGTTAGCACAGTAAAACGGCCAATAGAAAATTTTAACTAATATTATTTTTATTATTATTTTTATTGTGATTATGATCATTACCGTTACCGTCACAGTCATCGTCATTATTATTATTACTATTATTATTACTATTATTATTACTATTACTATTATTACTATTACTATTACTATTACTATTACTATTACTATTACTATTACTCTTACTATTACTCTTACTATTACTATTACTATTATTATTATTATCATCATCATCATCATCATTTATAACACCTCTCTACAGAAAATTAAGAAAGTACTCTGTTCCAATAAAAGTTGGAATAAGTTTTCGGAAAGATATTTATAGAATCCTTCCTCCCAAGGATACACCTCCTGAGGCATAGGCGCAATAGAATAACATTGGTCGACGTATCAAATCCCCTGCCATCCTCTCCTAAGAGGCTATGAGTCGTACACAAATCTTTGTCAGTAATTTATTCATATAAATAAATTAGTTGTAGCTTTGAACTAATATTTTAATTTTTACTGACGTTCTTCAATAGCTATTTAGAGTACACATCACGCATATAAAGCTTTATGAACTAGTGTAGTCATTCTGAGGTTAGCTTTACTGAAGCTTGCTTTGTAATATGGGTATTCCAATATTTTATTTGCAGAAAATATGGAGATGCAGGGAAGAGGATGAGAGTGGGAGAAGGAAATGAAGTGGAGAAGTAAGGTTAAAATTAATGAGGTAGAATAGAGCAAGGAAAGAGCGAAAGGAAGCGATGCACAAAGGCAGAGAGGAAAAAAGAGAAATGGTCCTCCATTATAACCCCACAATGCAAGGAGGGGTTGTTGATACTAAGAATGGTGTAGTTCCAACAGGAGCAATATTTCCAAAATCCTCTTGAACTAAAATTGGAATTACGATATGTGTTTATATGTTTAGATTATTGGTATTATTTGTCCTTCCTAACATATCCCACAATTACAGGTACATAGAGTTAAAGCCACTTGAAAGTAATCGCCTAGCTGGTTCTGGAATGGTCTTGTTTGATTTATTAAGGCTGCGGGCAGATTGCAGGTGGAATGTTACGTGGCGGCCACCTGAAACGATAAGTTCCCTAAACCGACCATTGTATTGTAGTCATCCGTGGAATGGAATTTTGCGTTAAGAGTACTTGAAGCCTGGACGGGGCGATGTGTTGCGTTGGGTAGGAAGATAAAGTGGTCCCTATAGGACTGACTTGTCGTATGCAAGGCTGGGGTTGGGAATGGCGTTCGTTGCTATAGGGATGATGATGCTGCACTCTGTATCAGTGGCGTGCAGGCACACAACCACACAGCCTATCTTGACAGAGTTTTCAGTCCCTTCTTTAGTACCTACCTAGCGCAAGTGTTACCATCTGCCTAAAATATTGCTGGAATTTTCACATAAAAATATTTAAGCTCCGAATATAAAAACAGAAAGTGGTCGTCTGTGTGTGAATAGCGTAATATAAAAAATAAGGAAAATAAGACTGAAAATCTTGAAGCCCTAGCCTAGATTTCAATCAGTTAACACTTCTCTATCTTCATATCATTAATTCTCTAGATCCAGGAGATAACTCTGCGGTAACATGATAGCCTCGCATTTTTGAGATACCGAATTCATTTTCCTTAGACCACACATTGTAATGTTGGGGTTTAGGTAGTTTTCCCTGGCTGATAGGCAAATGATGCGATGATATTACATGATTTCATTTATATAATTTTCCTTCCTTTCCATTTACTTTGCTTTCCAGATGCGCCTTTATGCTTCGTGGCATATGGCGTGCGGTAGATATGGTATTGTTGCTTGCTCAAAACAAAGAGTGCTATGTGGATGGGTTGCTTGGTTGACGAATTGTTCATACGATTTCTAGGCAGTTCCAACAGTCGGACGTCTCTTCGATCCTGAATTGTTGGGGATTCTATGCGTCTCTGTAACCTGTCCGCCTACGGCCCCTAATGTTTCACTTCACTCCATTTCACTGTCTGTAAGTTGCAGTGCGCGACGTTCAGGGATATTATCTATATAGTGACTCAGCCCCTGTCACCTAGGAACACTGAGACGACATATGACTTGTTATCAGAAAGACATTAACATAAACAAAGGAATAAATATAAATAAATGCGTATACCAGAATAAATATATGCCATAATGCTAGCACATACTCTTGCCACAGTGACAAGACCACTCAGTTCAGTAAACTCCTTTGCAATCCCTGTAAACAAACAACCCTACTCTATTTTCTGTTTTGCCCTAAAGGCAAACTTGGTGCCACCCAGATTGTTAAAATCCCATGCGTGCTTCTGACAACAGGCTTTCAGATTTTGACCGACGCGCAGAACGCATAGTACCGCATAAATGTTTGCATGCGGACCGAAAGCGTCTCTGATTTTAGGTCCGAAACTTGAAATTCTGAACACTGATCGTAAGTGGGGATGGGTACCAGCCAATGTAAAATTTATATTTGTTCATGTGATTTTGCAAACACCGAAAAATACCTAGAGCGGGGATAATTCTAAGTGATGGCGGAAAGTGGGTTTCTCTAGCAGGAACGCTTCGGTCCTGTGATCTACGTGACAGGGACGTGTATTCGACTACGCAGTGCTACTTCCTCTGCGCTCCACATCACAATATTGACAGCGACGCTAAACACAGCGACCTCACGGACGACGACTTTTCGGTGGCAAGCAAAGGGGTATAAGGACAACAATAAAATTCTGTCCACCAGATTCGAGGTGTCATCATTCAACCCACAACCAGTGAGGACGCACCCGCTCCCTAAAGTATAGATTAGAGTTTTCATGCGGGAGCTACAAGTCACCTCGGACTGGTTACAATATCCCTCTCCTTAACCTCCGCATGCGACCAATCCTTAATTGTGAGGCGTTGAGCACAAGGGAGAGCTCGACGTGGTTCGCTACGGGCCGGACCGTCTCAATAGCCTCCTTCCCCACCTCGTACTGTCCACTTCTCTCTCTCTCTCTCTCTCTCTCTCTCTCTCTCTCTCTCTCTCTCTCTCTCTCTCTCTCTCTCTCTCTCTCTCTCTCTCTCTCTCTCTCTCTCTCTTTCTTTCTTCTCTGTGCAACTGATACCATGACATATTTTTAAAATGAGCAATTAATGTAATTGTCCAATAGAAGAAGACGAAATTTAGGTAAAGGATGGGGACGGACTGTCATTAAGGGCCGGGCCCCATTGATATTACGAAATTTATAGGCGCTTTTTTAGTTTGAAGAAAACACTTATTCTATGCTTTTATTAATTGTAATAGTAATTACAAATAATAATTTAATGTACCATGGTTCTTAATGGTTAGTAAAGCTTAGAACTCGTAGTGTTGTACATGCAACCACATACGTCCCCTTGAGAAGTAGCAGAACGTTGGGCCAGAGTACATCGATCTGAGGTCACTCCTCTCCCTTCTATACACTTTGCCAGTCAGGTGTCTATGGCTCCCTCGCAGTACACTCCTCTTCGTAATTCACATTCAGCAACGCTTCGGGCCGGCTGGTTGCGGCCCTTTATGTGAACTTTTCGCATTCGTTTGGTTCTTAATGGAATCTTAATTATTTGGTTTCCAAAGTAGTGTAGTTTCAAAGCGAATAAAGTGGATTATTTAATGAAAGGTCACTTTTATTCATTATATATAGGAAACAACTGAAATTAAACGATTAGGTGCACATCAACCATATAATTTTACATTTGCGTAACAAGAATGAAAAAAACAACATTTCTTTAACATTCAGTTTAGTAAAAAGTAGTGCTTTACAGTATTTTGAGTCAGCTGTGCCTGAAATTCGTAAGAACAGTATAAAGTATCGGGTTGATTATAACTTTGCCCCTCCGTCAGGAAAGCAACAGTGAACCTAAATTCATATGCTAAAGAAGTGTGTGACGCAGTGTCATCTAAATGAAAGAACGATTCCAATAGCTTCACATATTCAATACTTTTAGAATTATTGACACAAAGAGATTTTATTGCAATTCAGAAAAAAAGATTTCCCTGCTGTCTCTGTTAAAAAAATTGCATCAAATTACAATCCCAGGAATTAATATGAAAAGCTACAAAATGAAGTACCAGCGATTCAGAATAACGAAAAAGTCAAATATACCTCTTTAGTCAGTGAACTCTTCATTTTTTATACAACTACCCTCTACGGGAACGCTTCTGATGTTCGCAAAACGCTGCAAATTCCACGAACAATTCCGGTTTCAATAGTCGAGACAGAGAGAAGTTCCAGTACATTGAGAAGATTTAAATCTTTCCTTGGAAACACCATGGGTCAAGACAGGTTTAATTACTTGACTGTTTGTTCCATTCAGAAAGAGGCGACTGCAGAAATCCCAAAGTTCAACAATAGAGTAATTTAAATGTTTGCCGCTTTGAATAATAGATGTGCCTAGCTGTTGTGTATCCAATACTGTCGCTTGGTGAGTTCTGCTTTTCCTTTTATTATTAGTTGATATTCAAAAATGTATAGTTTTAAATGAATGTCCATTGACACATTTCTGCTGTTGCAGTGTTTTGGTAATGCAATTAGAGGTGACCTGTTTTAAAAGGTATAACCCCACCTTGTTTTCATTACAAGCATCTTCACATCTGGCTCCAACAAGAAAAATACTCACGAGCCACCTCTGGTAAAGGACCTATGGTTCTAATTCTTGTGTCCCTTCTTATGTTAGCATAATACTTCATGTGATATTAAAGCTCAATTATTTGCCTGTGCAGGTATATTAATTTATAATATAGTGAATTTTAAAGACATTTATTTCGTAAGAAAGGTACAAAATATAGTAAAATTACATTAAGTATCCTATTTGGATAATCGTTTTCTATCAGGATTTAATGGTGACGATTCCAAATTTACTAACTTTTATCTATTCTGTATATTTAATTAATATTGCATGTATTTGTTGATGAAACGTAAGACCTATTTCGATATGACTGTCTTACGGTTTTGTACTAGAATAATGCCAACGAAATGTATGCCTGTTAACTTCTTAAAAATAGCCCCTGATTAAATTTTGTTGGTCACGATGTTTAAAGACCTGTTTATGTTCTTGAAGAAGTTCTATTAAGCGAAATAAGGATGTTACGTATTATCTATCACGACGGTCGGTGCGACACACACACACACACACACACACACACACACACACACACACACACACACACACACACACACACACACACACACACACACACACACACACACACACACACACACACACACACACACACAAAAACTGAACTTTTAAAATATGACTTGTTGCTTCAGTGTTTTTTGTGTGTAATTTACGTCCTACAACGTTAAGTCATATCGGACGATGAATGGAATGGGTGAAATGATGCTCACATGAGTCCGGGTTACATGGATCTTAGAGTTACCCAACATTCGTCTATCAGGATAAGGGAAAACCCTTCCCCCAGGGGCCTACTTCGGTAGGAACGGGTTTGGCGCACCCGGGGTCCCGAGCCAACAGTCTCCCTCGTGTGGGCTCCTCTTAGTGGTTGAGGGAGACGGACAACAGGCCCACCCACGTGTAGGCCGTACGTGGAGACCCGTGTCGGTGGAAAGCTGAAAAAAGGTGAAAAATGTGAACGAAATTTTTAGTAGGTTTTGATTGATTTTTTTTTATGTACGTGTATTTTTAATAGGTTTCGTTATACTTGTATAGTCTTTAGAAAGTTTTATTTCTGGCTTTTGCCATGACTAGTTTTTTAAAGGGCGCTGATGACCGCCGTAGTTGAGCACCCTTATATATATATCATTATCAAGGGAAAACTCCGGAAAAACCTTATCCAGGTAATTCACCCTAACCGAGATTCGAACTCGGGACCTTTTGAACGTGAGGCAGACTCGCACCCATCTACGCTACCAAGGCGGACTTGCTTCAGTGTGGTCCTTCATATAGATCAGCATCAATATTACTCCAAAACTGCAAATTTAGTTGAGAAATGTTGCGCTTCTTCTATCAGTCTTAAAGATTGACCATATTTATACACGGTGTTCATTTTTATCTGTAATTTTACCGCGCAAAGTTTGAAGTCATGTATATCATCGCTGACGGAGCAAGTTTATATACAATTCTTCTAGCGGCTTGCGATAGTATTTGATGTGCTGACAGCAGCTCTGAAATGTGTAGTGTTTAGCGCTCGTTTTTACTACATACGGCACTGCAGGTGGTGACACTGATGATAAATGAGATGAAGATGGAGCACCGGTGGAATGAGATGGCGGGGGTAACCTGAGGTCCCGGAGAAAACCCACCCAGCGCCATGTTGTCCACAACAAATCTCACTTTGCGGTCGCCTGGGATCGAAACAGAGCCGCCTTGGTGAGAGCCAAGCGGTCTAACCACTGAGCCATGGTGCGGCCTAGCAGCTCTGAGGCCTTCCTCTAACGGCAGGTATATATACTACTTGAGAGATGGGTCTGCCCGCGTAATATAAAGGTGCGTAATTTCGCCTGGTCCGTAGATACGATAACTGTTGTTTTTAACTGTATACTGCACTGCAATGTACTGCAAAGCTAATTATGCAGCCATAAAGGTGTACCATGAAGAATATACGAAATCATAGGTCACTTAATACTTATTTCACAATTAACATCTGTTTTCCTGTTACAGTAGACATAAATCTATGCATATTGTAAATCTGTCACTTAAAATAGAAATATTTCTATTTGATATAAATTATTTTGTATTGCCCACAGGTTCCTCACAATGCAACTTCATTACAAACCAGAAAACGTGTAGAACAAGTTCTAGGAATAAAAAATACATTAGTGCTCCAGTATGTACAAAGCTTTTAACCAAGTCTAAACAGGAAAATATCTCTATTACATATTCTTATGTATCCATTTTCTTTTTCCTTTCTCTCTTCCTCTTAAACAGTGTCTGTATTGCGAGGAGGTATGCTTGAGGCCTTTCTGTCATGACATTAATTATTGCTTCTAGTTTGGAACCAGTTACTTTATAGCGTCCAGTGTCTCTTTTTGCGAGTAACTGATCCTGTACCTTGAAAATGTTTGATGCATCTATTGGTTTAAAAAGGATCTAAGGATGCCAACATTAATAGACATCTTAATTAACCGTCAGAGTAGCAAAAAAAAATTATATTGTATACAGTTAAAAAGTAAGACGTTTATGTTGCAAACAAAAGTAGGTCAATTTGACGGTACAAGAACAATTTTGACAACATTGTGCTCAGTGGAACTTGTCTGAATGCTGGATAGCGTTGTACAAACTCCTCTATGCACCAGTTTAAATTATATTTATATGTGGCACCAATTATAATGCCGGGACGACAGTAGCATTCAACAATGAATTTGCACTGCTCTGTGTTCATATCCAGGGGGAGCTGGTTGTATTAGTTACTAGCGCAACCACACTAAGAGTTCTGCAATTTGCTTACTGTTCCGCAAGCAGTACCAGTTCATCTCCGTGGAGGGTACTATGATTTCAAGATAGACTCGCCAGTAAACTATGACGTCATTCTGGCTCTATCGGAGCACGGGAAATGAATAAAAATGAACACTGTGTATATACAATTCATTCGGTTGGATAAAGGAGACCTATTATGTGTTTCAAATGGGAAATTGTTTGTCCTTGAGCGCTACTAGACGAGCAGCCAATCGGAGTACTGCGGTGTTGTAATGCATTCCCGCTAAGTGGTGTGTGAAGAGCGGCAACCTAATCAATCTGTATGAAATATTATTCTCGCTTAAACAAAAATTCAGATTTTGCCAAAACTGATCCATGTGTAAGGTAGAGAGTAATGTATCTAACATAACCATGGAACTCTCATATTTTTAGCTCAAGTAGTTTTTCTAATACAAATGAATAAACCACTATTACCTGTACTATAACAAATCGCAAGGTAAGCATTCTAATGAATATCAGTATTGGTTGACATGTGTACGTGTACGTATATTTGTAATTACTCAGAACTGAAACGTAAATGTTTGACATGACGTGATAACAATTACTCTGAATAAGCCAATTCGAGCGATAGGAAACAATAAGTTTCCTGCTGTCCTGGCAGAACGTGTCTGGTCTCATATCTCTGTTTATGAATGGTTCGTAGTCTCTATTTACCCTAGAGAGTTCAAAGTGGTTGGTGTGTATGTATGTACATATACTTTTCGTTACTCAGATCTGGAATTTAAACTACTGACATGACATGATAAAGAAATCCTGTGAACAAGTCAAGGTGTTAAATTCGAGAAAGGGCAAACACTTCATTTCCTGTTAGCCTGTGGAATGCTGTATGCTTATGTTTATGAATGAATGCTGGATAAGAAGTGTTTATTTAATCTGGAGAGTTCAGATCAATACCATTCAATTGTTCTTTACACAACAGTGGAGTAAGAGTTAAACAGGGCAATCGCTTCTTGTGGTGAAGTTAGTGGCGAGTCAAAAAGGCAGGTATTGCCAAGTCTGGCTCGAAGTGTTACTTTTAAGTTCTACACTTTCTTCCAAAAAAAATCGGAAACAAACTAAAAATGAGTTACTGCAAAGAGTACTTCCGTTTAAAAACACGGAAAAAGTGTATCAGCTGAATCAACTTACAATTGAAATTATACATGACGTAACACGCCTCCCACCTTACCTTTGCCAATATAATCCAATTGATTTGATTTGAGCTCAAATAAAAAGAGGGGGGATTGCAAACAGAAATAATACTTTTAAACTGACGGACGTTGAACGACTTGTTCACGAAGAAATTGACAAGATAACACAACAGGGCTGGGAAAACTGTGTAAGGTATGCAGAAAACCTTCAAAAATACGATTTTAAGAAAGAAATAGCAAGTGACGAGATTTTGGAACCTGTAATTATAAATTTTCAAGATTTAGACGATGAAGTCAGTGACAATGGCGAATTTCTCGTAACGGAGGTGACATTGATAGCGATATGGATGAGCCACTGGCAGTTCCATTGGATTAGAAAAACAGGTAATTCATAAGGTATAATTATAGCTATAGTATTTAAAAGTATAAATAATTTGCCAAAATGTTTTTTACAATTTTGATTTTGGAAACTGCATCATTGTAAAAGTTTGTTAAATATAATTTGTTTACCCTTTTGTGTGCGCCAAGGAGACCTGCATGTTGTATGTGTGTGCGAGAGAGGAGTGGGGTAAGAAGCTGGCAACACTGAGTGTGATACGGCATCTGATTAGCTGGACTCCAGAACTATTCCCATTTGAAATACATAATCGTTGGGTGTGAGACTTGTCCCGATGGGTACTCTGTGACGTCCGTAAATATGGATGAGATGGACGCTGATTGAATAATCGTGGTAAGTTTCGCCTGGAAGATGACGGGACAGGTAGAAACACCCACGTTACCATGATTTATTTAGTTTTCAAAGATATTAGTATACTAGGATTTGTTTTAAACGGAGCTTCTTACAATATTGAAATAATTTAAAGTTTTAGAGAAATAAATAAAAAGACAGAGACATAAAGCAAAGTGGAGCTGATACTTGATCTCAAAATAGTGGTATAGCACAGTATCAACTTAAAGAAATTGAACAACTACAAAACCTCTCTTGCAAGGGTCTAAAATACATAACTTATCAACAAACATATTACAAAAATGTTTTGCACTTACATTCTTAATACACATACGAAAATTTCTAAATAATTCTGGTATTCCAAGCTAAACACAAACACTAGTTCATAATTAGATAAATGAAAATACCTGTACATAAACCAGCATAGAATAAGATTTGAAAATGTTTCCTAAATTACTGAAAATTCCACTTGAGGAAACCTGGTTTCAGCGTCCAGGAAATTTACACAATTTAAATTGTTATAAAACTTTACACAAAGTGGATGTTTATTAAACCAAAATAAACTACAGGCAAAGTTCTCTCTAAGGGAAACCGCAGAGAGATGGTGACGCATTTCAACATGCTCTTGATTACAGAATAATTGACAGGCCTTTACTCTCTCCAGATCTAAACCCACGTAATTATTATATTTCGGGAACAAGGTAATTACAGTTTATGTAACAAATCTCCACGGAGATGACATATTACAAAGTAATGTTTTTCCACACTGGGGCTGTCGAATGTTCAAATAATGTATTCAATGTGTACCAGACACGGAAGGATTTCAACGTATTTTATAACGTGAGAAAAGTGCAACTTCATATTGTTTAGCATTGTTAGCATTATTGAGGGAAGTATCGTAATGTGGTTCGCACTACTGCATGAATGGATTGGTGTCATTTAAGGAATAAATCATATTCAGCTACACTACCCAGCTTAAAAGGTATTCAAAATAATTTGAACATCTTCACAATCTCAAAATGAAAGAATTTATACTGACACAACAAGATTATTATGAAAAGACCAATATTTAAAAGCTCATATTATGTAGTTTATATTTTTATTTAGTTATTTAAAAGAATATATTTTACAAAGTACTACTTCAAATCTCCGAGAGCAGTTTTCAGTTAGCAAACAAAGATCAGGTCTTCTAGTTACGATCATGTCCCATGAATTAATTAGTGATTATTAGAAAAGAGCGGTAATTGAATCTGTATGTTTATATCGATATTGTGTTGCAGCGTGGCAAATGATAGACCGCTGCTGATCAGTCGGAGTTGTAAAACGATAAGCCGCGCGGTGGTTCAGCTTAGAGAAGCATACTGCCAGAAAATTAGTACATTGTGAGTATTTCGCCACCCTTTTCAGATTAGTTTTCACTGTTTTCAAACCGTAAGGAAATTTCCTAAAGCTATATGTGCGAAGTGTTCTTGCAAGATGTGAGAACATTCAACTTTAACTATTGACCATGCAGGATATGTCAAAATAACTTGTGTAGGACGAAAAACAGAACATCATGCATGAAGGAAACCTTGAGCAGGATCTGGTAGAGTAGACTAACAATAAGACAATAATTCTCTGCTCCCAATAACTGTTGCATATTGCCAAGATGGTCGTCTATCTTGGACCATCTTGGCAATATGCAACAGTTACTGGGAGCGGAGAATTAAGGAGGCTATGGCCATTTCCTCCGAGAGGAGCACGCTTAATCTTGATGCTGGATTTCAGTTCACTTCATCTTGGAAACCGGTGTTAAACTGGAAATCCGTCGACTTAAGAGGCACAGATCAATACACCTTGATAATCAAGTTAAGTAGTTACGTTTCTTGGATCAATTTAATTTTCTACACTCACGCCATCTCCTGACCTGGCATATAGTTTACTGAAAACTGTCATTTGTTCAGTAATGCGAATTTTGATAGTGTTTTGTCTTTGTTTATTGTTGTGTTATATCCAGTGCTTCTTTTGTAGTTATAACATTTAATAAATATCCTGATGATGGGAGCGATGCACCCTCCCGAGACGTCGATTTCTAATCGTCTTTTCACCTTGTTTGTTGCCCGAGAAGAAATTGAGCATAGGCTGACAATGATTGAGAAAGGATGGGTGCGTCAGATAATTTTTGGCTTCTCACGTTACTAATTCATTAGCTATGGGCATAGTTTGAAAGTTAATGTGAACCATATCAGCTGCCAGACATACTAACACGACATTTGAAACATATTTTGGCTACGCTATTGAATGTAGTGCTCCAACACGATGGAGCACTACCACACTTTGATGTAAAAGAGACGAATCCCCTGATAGTTACATATCCAAATTGAAGGTAAACCGACAAAACGGAACAAATGACTGCTATAACGATATCAACAGTTCCAGAGTAATCGGATTCTATGCATCTCTCAACGTAAACCAATTATGCCAAAGGCATTCAAAAGGAGGACGACTTCACGTTTATATGTTCTCACAAAATTGAAATATACACCTTTCATTTGTTTTTAAATAAATACGACGTGTGTAGTTTGATAAATATCTTTACAGCAACTGTTGAGAAAAGGTTTCCTTATATAGAATAAATTAGATGTAGGACTTTCTTGAAGATCTTGGTGTTCCAATCTTTCAAGAAGAGCTAAAATGAGTACATAATCAATGTTTTGCTTTTAAGTTATGTTTACAATGGAGTAATATCTCGTCATTATTTATAATGCTCTTCACATTATTTATGAACATCGGGGTAGCCTAATTCCACGAATGTCTGGCTGGATTCATTTAGAGGTGGAGGTACACAGTGGGAAAAGTACGTTCAACTTCGATTGTGGGGTGGTGAATTGAAAAGATCTGTAAGTTATGGAGATATTTCACAAGAGGTAATGAGAATTGGGCTACCATATAGAGTGGAATCTTTATATTTTCTGGACTCAAGGAGTCCTTAAACGTATTTTCCAGTGAATTCTGGAATTTTTGGGGGATTATCTACCTATTGGATGCATTGTAGAACATTAAGGCAGGTGAAAATCCGGTCATTGAAGTTAACTGTGTAAGTAAAAGGGCGATTTCAAAGATGACGTATGAAGAAATCTGGAATGAAAGATAGCGCTTATACAGACAGATGATAGGGGCTTCATTTAGGGCCTAAGAGTGAAAGAAAAAGTGAAAAGTAAAGAAACAACAAACAAGGAAATACGTCGTGAGTTGAAACTGAGCTTAGTAAATTATTATTATAAAAGTCAAATGAAGTAGAGAATGGTGGGAGGCATAGGCGCAATTAGAGATTTGGAAAGTGAGAATGTGGGCTCTGATAATAAGGAAAATGCCCCTCCAATCAATACGACAAACTGGAATGTTTGTGATATTTCAGTAACTAAGAATAATTATGGAAGAAAGTTATGTTTTAATGCATATCGTAATCAAGGAAAATAATATATGGGTGATTATCATTAAATTATATATTACATTTTGTGGTACTTATAGGTAAAACAGTTACGTCTAAAACATGAGGAGATAGCAGGGTAGGGGAAAAGAAAAACAGAGGAAAGTAAGAAAAGACTAGCAAACATGGAACACCACAGAGAAATAGAAAGAAGTAACTAGCATTTGTCTACCTAATACGTAAATATTAAAAGCTGTAGGATTGGAAAACAAGATCTACGGCTTCCAAAAATACAAACTGTATACTTAGCACTCAATAAGCGGATTACCGTACATTGCAGAGAATATAATAATTGTGATTTCTTGCTGTGTAGGGCATTTCTCTCAGTTGAGAATGAGTGTAGGGTTGACACGCCACTGGTAGCCTTTACATTTGCTACAACGACGGTTCTGTATGAGTCAAGTCTAGGACCAGTTTGAGGGAAGGGGCACATGCTATGTCCAGCGCTCTGCATGAATGGCGAGAAATTACCTCGCACAAAGGAAACCGTCAACAGACTCGTCGTGAAAAAGAGCCTTACTTCTTTAGCGCCCTCTTTTGCTCCCCAGTACAAGTCAAGAGCAGAGAGAAATCTTCAGAACTACAACGTTTTCAGGTTTTATTAACTCTTTTTGAAAACGTAAGTAATAGCATCAGAAACATAGCTATCACTGTGTTATACTATTATGCATGTCACATTATAACATACCCTAAAATCTATTTTGTAAATTATTGTTAAACAGGGAAGTTTTATCTGTCATAACAACCATGATCAGATGGGCGCCGTGGTTTCGTTCGCGGCTCCCGTGCTAAGGATCGTGATTCGGTTCTCGGCTCTGAGGTTAGTGATTTTAAGTCGGCCCTATCCACAACTTCACCTCAGTCTAGCACATGTGAAGTATCCCCTATGCCCAACGTGATTCGGAGTCCATGGTATAAGCCGTAAGTCCTCTCGCCTGATGGTCATCTTCACTATCACCGTATCATTGGAGGTAATGGACACCGCCCTCTCGATGCCTGAACCTGAGAAATGGGTCCAGATATCACGTGGTGGGGCGAAGTTAGAGTCTGTCTAGTGAACGCGAGTGCAGTTAGCCCCTCAAAGTAAACTACCCTCCCGCCCACTTATGACCGTCATAAACCATTCTCCACACTTCAGAAACGGAACACTGTCGTTGAGGACCAATAGCAACCCTGATTTTCTTGAAATGACAGTCGCATGTCTACTCCACGTGGAGTCTCAGTTGCCAAAGTTCCAACTCCAGTTGATCTGTTTCATTACGTGCAGAAATTCGTTGTGTGTCACGTTGTGGAGACCGTAGGAGGGAAATGCAGTGATAAATGCAAAAGAAGTAGTAGATAACTTTCAGTCAAGGGAAAATAATCAAAGTGATGACAATAGTGTGAACAACTGGGCAGAGTTAAATTACTGGAAAAGCCTCAAAAAACAAAGTTATAATGGGAACTGTTTCTAAGCAAATTCAAGCGCATGTTTTGAACACATATAAATATGTGCTGACAAATAATCTTGGTAAGCGATCGTGCAATGAACCTGATGATAAATTCTGGGTATTCACAGAAATACACTAAGAAATATTGTGACGAAAGGAATACCAAAGACGCCGATCAAGTGTGAAAACAAAAGGAAACGTTTCTCTAAAGTAGATAATTTCACATGCGATTTAGTTCGTCAAGAAATTTAAAGATTTTATCAAAAGGGAGAGCGCCCACCTTAGACGAATTGGTTGCACATTTGCAAGAAATTTGTGTTTTTCCTTATGGGCACTGCACTTTGCACAGTCTCCTAAAGAAGCTGGGTTTCAAATACCACATATATATTTGCCAAAACTAAGGAACTAAGGAAGTTTCGCGGTACGATGTTTTATATATATATGTATATATAGTGACTTTGTGGGCTCGTGAAATTAAAAGTCCAATTGCACAAACTAAAAATGTTCTTTATTTCCACCGAATTACAGTTAGAACACTTGCCGATTACACAGAATTATGTAGTGTACACAATTGCAATTCGCCAGTTCGTCTGTCACAGGTCCACTCTACACTCACAATTACGAACAACTCCTCTGATACACAATCTTCCGGTCCGTTCACTCACTTGGTGCTCCTCACGGCTGCTCGCCAAGAACGGAACTGACTCGTCCACTGCAAAAAAATGTGTAGTGTTTAACGCCCGGTTTTACTACATACGGCACCGCAGGCGATGACACTGATGATACATGAGATGAAGATGGAGCACCGGTGGAATGAGCTGGCGGGGGAAACCGGAGATCCAGGAGAAAACCCGCCCCAGCGCCGTGTTGTCCACCACAAATCTCACTTTGCGGTCGCCTGGGATCGAACCCGGGCCGCCTTGGTGACGTCGTCCACTGCAGCCTTATATAGGAAGATCGCTGTTTCTGGAAGGTTCGCGGCTCGCACAATTATCCCGATATTTCCAGACGTCAAGGGGAGGGGAAAGAGATGGTACGGTGGCTTTCTAGCCATCCCGTCAGTCAGTGCCACAGCGATAATGGGTAGGCATGGTCTGAACGGTTCCTGTCCCCTACCCAGCTGCCAGTTGGTCCTGTCTTCCGTTAATTGGGTGAAAGGTGGCAACCTAGCAGAAAGGTCTGGGAGAAAGGAGGGCCGGTGTTTTAAAACGATTAAAAGGGTTCGTCAAAGGCAGCGGCCGACGTGCACATGAGTTAACTAAACAGACTCTACCCCGAAGGCCAAGGTTGTAAGAACCAACAATAATGATAAAAATGACAGCAAATTTTATAGAATGCTCTTCGCTGTCACTATCTCATACATAATAAGTCGAGATACCCGAATTCAATAACGGTATTTTTAGAAAATGAACTGTTTCGTCTTAAAATAGCATAACTCGAAAACTGAACTTGCTATCTACTTCAATTCATAAATTTTCGTGCGTAAGTCATTCTAGTTTTCAAAGAAATAATATCCCATCCAAAACTACGCCTTACAGGGACTTAAAAGAATTAAAAAAGGATGGAAATATCCTAAAAGCTACTGTATTTCTCAGGAATGATTTTAAAATTTTCATTTTCTTATCATGCTTAAGGTATCTTCTTACAAATATTAGTGAAAATCTGTTTGGGAATGATAAAATAAAGATGTTTTGGGAATACTTCATTCTGAAATAATTTTATGCAACTGGTAAACCGTGAAATAAAGACGAAATCCTAGTGTACAAAAAGATTGATCTCGTTAAACCACCCAATTTGTGTAAGATAATGCTTTATAGATTTAACTATTTCAGAGGCATGAAATAATACCACTTAATTTTTCTCAAGGGTCCCGTTGATCAGACTTGAGGTTATTTTACATGCTGAAAAATTCATTAAACACTGCATTTCCTTTCATTCTTGAGGAAGACAATTTAAGGATATTTAACAGCCGAAAAAGATCCTTCTCCCACTTTGAAATAGGATCTCGGAGCTATAAGATTAGCTTATTGCCAATAAATGACTGAGGAGGACCTGCCAACAGCTTTTAAAGGTTTTGAATATAGTTTATGTCCGCTTTAATCCCTTTAATTACGCTTATTAATGTGTATAAAACATTTAAATATCTTACATGTACAAAGTACTTAAATATCTTCACATTTAATATAAAATATAAAAGTATGAATGAGTTCTGTATTGACTAAAATATCTGTTTTGGGGCCTAAGAAGCTAAAGGCGCCTATTTTAATATTACTGATATTTCAATAATTTTGTGTCATAAAACAATGAAGGATAAAAAGTTATATCATGGAATTGATCTGATACAAATGTTTTGTAGTAGTTTAACTGTAAAAACTGGACATTTCTCTTGGGTGGTAAATATTTGCATTTGGTATGTAGTACGAAAGAATATTTTTCCCTTTTTTTTCTATGTTAGTTAGTTACTAACGCTCCCCACATGGCAACCTTGGCCTTCGGGGTAACCTCACCCCACCAAGTGGTGACCGGACCCATTTCTCAGGTGGAGGCACCCAGAGGGCGGTGTCCATTACCTCCGATGATAGGGTGATAGTGAAGATGGCGGTGAGGTGAGAGGACCTACAGTTTTTACCGTGGACTCTGAACCACGTTGGGCATAGGGGATACTTCACGTGTGCTAGACAGAGGTGAAGGCGTGGATAGGGCCGACTTAAAATCGCCAACCCCAGAGCCGGGAATCGAACTCGGGACCCTTAGAAGGGGAGCCGCGAACGAAACCACCGCGCTACCCCGGCGCCCTTTTTTTTTTTTCTATGTATACTCTGTCATTTAGTTTGGTCCATGATTGCAGCACGGTAGTAGTCCCTTTCAAGTTGCAGGAACACTCAGTGGCGTATTTCTCGTAGTCTTATTTTTGGCTTATTTTCGTCTCTTTCAGTTATGGTTTGCATGCGATTGCAAGATTTCTCCTGGTATTTTATTGGTCTTCAAACTGGTTTCGAACACCTCCTTTACATTACTGATTTAAAGGAATATTGTACTTTGGAAACAACGTTTTGAGATTTACTCCACATCTAGTGTGTTTAGTTCACAATTATGTATTTGCAGTATTTGGTGCAGCAATCACAAATTCTTAATTAAATATTAAAAAGGAAATAAATTGTTCTTTCACACTAGCCGTGTGTAGGCATAAGTATGGGAAGATAGAGTCAGCCTGAAAAATTCAATGCCATAGCCGGGATTTGAGCCACGGATCTTCTGGTTGCCGTCCAGCCGCTATAACACTTGAGCTACTATTGCCAACGTGCCGACATGACATTAAATTCTCCAACTGACTCGTATTTTTCCCGGTAAATCATTTACGAGTTCTCATAAACAAATGAGACAACTACGTTAATGGCGACTTACATCATGTAAGTACTTTAAGGCCCGGGCTTTATAAGTACTTACTTACCTTAAAGTACTTACAGCATAGTAAGTCGTCACTAACGTAGTTGTCTCATTTGTTTATGAGAACTCTTAATGGTTCACCGGGAAAAATACGAGTCAGTTGGAGAATTTAATGTCATGTCGACACGTTGGCCATAGTAGCTCAAGCGTTATAGCGGCTGGACGGCAACCAGAAGATCCGTGGCTCAAATCCCGGCTATGGCATTGAATTTTTCAGTCTGACTATCTTTCCAAACATTAAACAGTTTAACCATAGCAGTTTACTAAATTGACTTTGTTTTACTCTAAGATTTTAATGAAATTTTAACGCCCTTTTTATATCATCGTGAGTTTAGAAACTATAAATAGATTTTTGAAACAACAAATATATATAATTTATTTAAACACTGTGGTTTAAATTTGTGGAAATTTCTTAATTCATATTTTTATGTCTCTAAAGGCAGTATTAGATGCCTATAAAACTTGTTTTAAGAATCCAAGAATTCGCAGCTAACATATCCAACGCCAACGGCGTTAAGCCGGTATTTGTAAACCGAAGATCTACAGTTAAAATCGCGACAGGAATCTTATATTTTGAAGTGTTATACCGGATTTTCCTCATTCCATAGAGGAGCTAGTAGCACCTAAATTTAGGCCTCTAAACTTTCCATTTCACGCTCACTTTCTTCTCGGGCAACAAGCCAGTTGAAAAGATGATTAGATATCAACGTTTTGGGTTTGTGCATCTCTCCCAGCATCAGGATATTTATTAAATGTTATAACCACAAATGAAATAATGGACATAACACCAATATAAAGAAAGACAAAACACTATCAAAATTCGCATTGTTGAACCAAAGTCTGTTTTCAGTAAACTAAATGGCCGATCAGGAGATGGCGTGAGTATAGAAAATTGTGTCAAAGAAACGTAACTACTTAACTTGATTATCAAGCTGTATTGATCTTTGCTTCTTAATTCGACGGATTTCCATTTTTAAGGCCGGCTTCCAAGAGAAGCTGAACTGAAATCCAGCATCACGATTAAGAGGAAATCGCCAAAGCTTCCTTAATTCTCCGCTCCCACTAACTGTTGCAGTAACTGTTTACTGAAAACTGTCTGTTATTTGATAGTGTTCTGTCTTTGTTTACATGGGTGTTTTATACAGTGTTGTTGTTGTTATAACATTTGTTATAACATTTTATAAATATCCTGATGGTGGGAGAGATGCACACTTCCAAAACGTCGATATCTAATCGTCTTTACACCTGGCTTGTTGCCCGAGAAGAAAGCAACAGTTACTGTGAGTGGAGAATTAAGGAGGCTTTGGCGATTTCCTTTTAATGAAGCACGCTTAATCGTGATGCTGTATTTCTGTTCAGCTCCTGTTGGAAACCGGCCTTAAGAATTGAAATCCGTCGATTTAAGAAGCAAAGATCAATACAGCTTGATAATAAAGTTAATTAGCTACGTTTTTTGACACAATTTTTTATACTCACGCCATCTCCTGACCTGGCATTTAATTTTCTGATGAAAGTCTTTTGTTCAGTAATTAGAATTTTGATGGTGTTCTGTCTTTGTTTATATTGATGTTATACCCAGTGCTTCATTTGTGGTCATAACATTTTATAAATAATGATGATGGCAGCGATGTACACACCCGAAACATCGATATAAAATCATAATTTCAGCTGGCTTGTTGCCCGAGAAGGAAATGACCATATTCGATGCCAGGTAAGCTTCAGGTCTTATTTCCACTTCACATTTCCTTTTTAAAATAATATATTTCATGCGTCACTGGCCTCATTTATGCTATAAGTTTTAAGTAAACCTTAAATACTACTCAAAAATAATAAAAAAATAATCATATTAACTTCACTTTCTCTATACTGATTGTTAATTAGTGTGCATAGAAAGTATTCCTACAAAATTTTATTTGTCTTATTTCCATGATTTTAAATGAGACAAACCTTTCACAAAATACTTTAAATATTTCGTTATATATACCAAGCGAATAGGAATAGTCAACTCTTTAATAGTTATCGTAATAACCGGGTAATCGGTATTCGAATCAGTGATGCTTTATTGTGACTGGGCAAATAAACCTATAACCAGAAGCATGAATTTTCGCGATTTTTTTCCTTTTTTAGAGAATGATATTTTTTTGCAGTGAATTAGGAAATTTCTATTATGTTTAGTCTGTACAGAACAATTTTACAGTTATCACAAATTAAATAAATATAACTGCATTAACATTCATGTCTTCATAGTATGAAGCTAGAAGTCGTGAAATTTTTTTTTACAAATTTAACAAAAGCAAGATAAAATTTAACACTTAAAAAGCAAATACAACGATATGTTCACTGAAATAACAGCTAAGCAGTACAACAATGAACTCACAACAACAGCAGGCTGGTCCGTGATACTGAGAACTGTTTGTCGTATGCTAACTGGAAATGTTATTTATTAGATAGCACAATGTGCACAGCAAAGAACTCCTATTATGCTGACTAAACGTAGTGGGAAGATTGAAATTCTTGAAATTACTCTTATACATTACATTAACAAGAAATTATTGTCCTTAGTCTCACTGATTTGTCGGCGTGGGCTGAACAGATTAAAAATTGGAAGACATAGTGAAGTTAGTGCGAACTCCCGCGATGAAGAATATCGAGAACAAGGATTTTATATAGGTGCTTATGATATTGTGATGTATAAATTCTGTAACACAAGAATTTAATGGAAGGGGTGTGATTCCTGTGAAAAACATAAAAAACGAAGGCTCATCTGAAGCGAGAGCAAGATGCAATCGCATCTAAAAGGCAGCTCAGTATCAGGATTCGCTCGAAGCCTAAAAACAAGGTAAAAGGCGACAAAATGGAGTTCACTATGGACACAACGCAAATATTTATGAAGGTAAGGCTGTTGCTATTATTAATTTCATAATTACAGTATTGTTAGCACTTGTGTAGTGTTTAATGTTCACGGATCATTTTCCAATCGCCTGATTTATTAAATCATTAATTATTACCTAATTAAATTATTAAATTTTCTCAAAATGTTTACTTAGATTATTCCAACTGTTACAAAAGAGAACATAAATCCAGTTTTATACAATAGTTTTGATATTATAGAATTAAAGCAAGTGAATGTTTAGGTAAAAATGGATGCCATGTTACTATATGCATTTAAAACCAGTGGGATTCCTGTGATACTGCCTTTCTTCTTTGTTACAAAGAGCATTGTGACATTGTGGAACAGCAAAGCAATGGCGGTAACGATAACAGATTAGATGTAGTAACAGCACTCTTGACATTGAAGGCAAAAGCTGGTTCTTACCACCATTTCTGTGAAAAGTCCCTTCAAAGTCTTTGGTTGCCGATGTCAAACGCTGACAGTGAGAGTTATAACTTAGTTGTGACAGACAAAAGAACCAGTATGAAAAACGAAAATATCACAACTTGTTGTATGCTGCAGATTGGCGATGTCTGATGTGTGATATTTGATTTTATTCATGCAACATACTATCTGCGGATTTCAAATAAAATATTTTCATTTAGAAAAAAGAGGTTTTAACAGTTGTTACTCTAGTTACCTGTTACTTTTCATTTCAGCCATGTTATTACTCATTAATTGTTCCCGAAAATTTGCACGAAATTAATACGAATTTATGGTAAAATATTTACCACGAAAGACCACAAATTCGAATTGTCACCAACCGCATTGTCGTGGTGGAGCCGCGACAAGCAAGTAGCGGCGCGTACGCAGGAAAGAAAGAGACAGATAATGGTGCGAGCGCTGAACGCTTACCGAGAGAGAAAGAGAAGGAGACAGAGTGATCTCTGGATAGTTATTTCTTTCTCTAGCCGCTGCGAAAGGCATTGAAACGTCGGCGGCTTTCTACAACATTGACTGGAGGTATAAAAGCCCGCAAGGTTTAGAGCGCAGTCAGTTGCTAGTGAGTTGTTTTTTATGTGTGTAGCTGTGCAGTAATTGTGAGTGTGTGGGCATTTGAAGTGTGCCGCGGAGATTTCTTTCGTTTAAGTATGGCAGTGGAACAGGGCGACCTTGAGAACTTATGTCACGTCATTGTTATTGTTGTAACGGTTGCACAAAATGACTTTTTACTGAAATAAAGAGCACTTTAATTTTCTGCAAACATGATTTTTAATTCTACGAACCCACAAAGTCGTATTATTAAGGAGAATTGTATAAATTATTGTCACCACAAAATCTTGCCTCTGCCTATACCCAGCAATCTAACAAAGCACGCTATCAAAATATAAAATAGATAAAATAGATATACGACAAGCTACTCTAATCACAGAGTATTGTAGACAACACATTTAGATTTAGTCAATCGATGTTCCTAGAACACTCGCTTCAGACGAGTTCTAACTTGGGCCTCTGGTAACTAAACCCATGATTTTGTAACTAACTTTATAAATAATTATAGTGCTTCCACGCAATGTGGAAAGATAAAGTGAAAGGCTTTCTAAAAGATCAACAATTACTGGAACATAGAAAGTAGTTTATAAGAAACTACTAGTGATTTACTATACGAAAATATAGATTAAATTAAAATTCTACAATGTCTTTGACATTCAATATTTTATATATACCTAGTGGATTTTATTGGTTTAAAATGTACCATATGTATACAAATTTCAAGTGCTAAAATCGTCATTCTCTTGCTTCTGGTGCCATGAAAAGAGGTTTCAGTGGTAAAGTAGCACATAGATATCGTTCTTTTAAGACTTTCTTACCGTTTAATCCTACTGTTCATGCAAGAAATCAGAAATGAAAGCATTTCTGCAAGCCTAAAACTGATAACATGGACATAGAAAATAGCTTTGTAGGTGTGGTTTGTTTAGTGTTCTGTTGTGGGCAAAACGTCAGCTTGGTTTCCTTTTTCTAGAATACTTTAGCTATTTTTAATGCTTGCATGGCTATACGTATGAAGTCTAAGAAGTTTCTATATGGAACTGGGTGGAATTATTTCAGTATTTCTTACACCTAGCGCAAGTGAGATACAGAAGAAGTAAGAATTTGTGAACCTGTGGTAGTGATATCGACAGAAAGCTCTGAACATAATACACTGTTTAAAGGATAACATTTTTCACTATTTATAATCCCTTTATTGTTTGAAACGAGAAGGAAACGTGGCATTGAAGTGCAAATGATGCAGTAGCCCTAGCTATATAGCAGATTGCCGCTTACATTCAGGGATATGACAGGGGATATACAGCTGGGAGTCAAGAAGGGACGCATGCTTCACCTTCACATTTAGATAAGGGAAGAGCGTTTTTGTGTGGATTTGCTTTTATTGCGTATTGATTCCTGCTCCCAGTCTTCAGAATGACGTCAAGAACGATTCTCTATCGTGCCAGTGCAAACACTCAGGTCATCTCCTTGAGTAGGATGTTTCTTGATTTTCTTCTTGCAAGTAATAGCCAGGGGAGCATAGAGATAGCAAATAAAATGTTAGCGACATTAGAAGATTGTCTTTATTTCCAGCGTACTGAAGAAGAAAAGACCATTCAGACATCAACAGAAGAAAGCAGTTTTAAAAGGAATAATGATGAAATTTGTAAGATTTGCTACTGTTCTGGAATTGATAGAAGCAGGTTAGATAAATACTTTAAACAACATACATTCAAGAGGAAAATTGTCACAAGAACACTTCAATACAGTAGACACCAGTTATACCTTGAGCGCTCTTGCAGCCTCGAGTAGAGGTCGTCAGGCTATCGCAAACTGCAGCGTAACCATGTGCAAAGAGCGCACAAGAAAGTCTAATTGCACCTCGTTTCTGTCACATTATTTATCGTTGCATGTGGCCTTGCGAAACTAAGGCTGGTTTAGGTCTTTCGCTAAATAGTTTTTTGCGTCATTCACATACACTTATAGCAAACTTTACAAAAAGGCGTAGAAATGCATAAGTTTATGTTATTGATCGTATGGGTTAGGAGATAGAGGTAGATTGAATTCAGTTGTCACACCAACTTCTTATTATGGCCGGTAGCTACATCTTAAGGTATGATTTTAAAAGAAGTAAACAGAACTGTATTCTCTGTAACAGTTGTTTTGGTTTAAGCCCCGAGAGTTGAAAAATGTTAAAATATGTGGTTTAAGAATTGATATGGGCATTTTAAAATGAATAATAAAGGAAATCGTTAAAATTCAGTATATCATGAGATGACGCAACATGTAAGTGATATGATGTAAATGTTTTAACATTGGCAGTTTTAAAAATTAGATTATGTAATATGTGACGTGGACCAGTAAAAATTAAGTTTGATTGGTAGTGATGGAAACGATAGAGTGAAAGATCAATAATTTTGGTAAAAGGGCTAGAAAATAAAGCGTCTTTTGACGGAAGAATATTATGGTGAACAGACGTAAACTCAGTCCCGTGACGAAACTTTTAATATCAGTTTTCTGTTAATTTTAATCAAGATATACAGTATTATTATCAAGTTTTATACGAAAATTTGAATAAGAAATACAAATTAAATTGAACATCTTGATATTTTTAAAGTCAAAAGAAATTATTGGTATTGAAGTTTATTCACTCGTGACGACGTCTGAAATCTCATAGCTCAGATTGAAGCAGATCCGGATATTTTTTTATCCATCGATACATCTGAGTGCCAGATCTGAACCAAATATTCAGATCGGGAAGAAGTAGCAGCTCGTGGCTTCATCGTCTTCTCGGTGGGCTGAATACAACCCACAACGCTGGACAACAGGTGAGAATAATCCCATTACACATGATCGCCGCAGACTTCGAGATGTCCATCCCACACCATCTCCCCACAACACCCATAATCCTGCTACACCTCTCAATTATAATAATTCTCTTTGCTACAAAAAAGCATAACTAGACAATAAATGTGGTACCTTTTGTCTCCTCTACTCCAAATTATAATTGGTAAATTACCATTTACTAACAGCCTGATAATCACAGTAATAGAACAGCATTGTAGACAAAGAATATTTTTACTGTCATTATATGTAGATCATATTCGTGTAAATCGTATACACATTGATCTCTATTTACTAAAGATGGTTAGTCAACAATAAAAGAAGCAATTTATTGAACTATACTGTCACAAATACCGGGTGAGTAAAAAGCATTAAACAATGCCTGTAACCTCGCTGTTGAAACTCTGTGAAGTCATACTTTTTCCCGCGAAAAGCTATATCAAATGCGCTCACATTACTGTGATTACAAATAAAAGTTGTGAGGTTTCTTTTTTCCATTATTTTTTGGTAAATGGCAACATTTCTTTTTTTCTGCACTCCTCCAGTCTCAGAACATACAAAAATATCCCTATCAAACAACAATTAGAGTTTATAGCGACCTTACTGCATGTGTACTGAGCAAAGGAAAATCGCATCATTACTTCAAATTCATCATGTTTCGAATTAAACAATGCATCAATATGTGGCTTTGGATTGAACAAATACAGACAAAAGCTAAGCTAATAAGAACGTCAATGATTACTTCATTGCAAAATCTTCCTGAAGGTAATTAGGCATGGTACAACTTACAGAAAGACAACGAATTGAAATATTAATGATGATCGGATTATCGGATATGGTGACAGGAGTAGCACCCAATAAAGAGGTTTGCGTCTTGTATAATGAAGTGCATCCAGAGAGGATGACTCACTCTATGGTAAACCAAATTTTGAAGAAAAAAACTGGAAGTGTATAAAGTAAGGTAAAGTCTGGAAGGCCAAAACAAGTTACATATGATATAAAGCTCTTTATGTTTTACTATTAATGGAAGAAACCCCACATTTATCTACACGCCAGCACATTATGGAAGGCAGGTTGTGAATTACCTAAATGATGAACTTCCAAGAAGATGGTATGGCAAAAGAATAAGTTACTGCATGGCCACCAGTATCTCCTGACCTGAACCTCTTAGACTTTTTGCTGTTTGAATGTTTGAAATGGAGAGTTGACAAGGACCAACCAAAATATTTTGGTAAGTTAAAGCAAAGAATTTGGCAAGAAATGCAGCTGATCAGCGAACAGTGTTCTTGAAAACTAATTTCAAAGACAGACTTTGGCACTGTTTTGTAGTAAATGGAGGCCATTTTGAGCACCGTTTGAAGTGAATTCATCATGTGTTGCGACACAGCCGCACTAATTTTGTTATGAATGTGTTTTTTTGAAATGTGTTTTCAAATTCATGCGCTGAAATATGTATTAATAAATTTAAATTACACTTAAGAAAACCTCTACGTTCCGAGATCTGAGCAGCAAAAATATGAAAAAAAGGAAGAAAAGAAACAGGTTGCACTTACAGTAATAATACTTCACAAAACTATAACAACAAAGTTATAAGCTTTGTACCCTGGATTTTACTCAGCCCGCATATCGATGTATATTACACATCACCACAAAAAAACCGTGTATAATATACTCTATTCCTCAACTGTACTTAATATTCCGGTTTCCATTTGTTTTCAAGAAGAGTTTAAGTGCCTATAACAGTACAGCTTCTCCTTGGAAGTATACATATGTAAGTCATATGTGTGTATGTATATGTGTGTGAGTGTGGAGGGAGAGGGAGGGGGAGGGGGAGAGAAATTGCTCAATTCTAAATACGTATCACAGGATAGCTTTAAGATTTGCTTGTAATAGTTTATACGAATAGCCAAACTGTCTTTCTTACTTCCCTGTATTTGTTTTACTATAAAAAATTTATAGCAGTTCTTTTACAGTAGTCTTAAAAGTGTCATCAGACTACCACATAACCACGATACGTCCACGATTAGCTTTACCCGTTCTGACACAAATAAATTTTATTTCAATAACACCCAACAAGCGAAAGCGTCAGCATTCGCTCTTTTGCTCCATATCTCTGTGTTGTCAATCCACACGTACTGCAATAGGTAAAGTGAACATTACGAAGCAAAAGAACCAGTGATCCGTCGAAGAATTTCTTTGATACACTTTGTACACAGTCCTGTCTTACCTAAATTTAAACCAAGGTTATTTAAGCTCTACTTCTCCCTTTAACGGAACTCATTTTAAAATCTAATTATTTTACAAGCATTTATCGGCTAATTAATCCATTAATAAAAGGACTGATTGTAGTTACTATATTTGAACAATTGTTTAGGAAAAGGGATTAGGAAAATGCTTTTAAAACATTTATTAAGAAATATAAGTTTAAAAATTGATTTAAGAATAACTGATGACAAATTGCATACCATTTTCACTTTACTTTCCTAGTATGAAGGGCTTACAGTCTCGGTTTTTAACGATAAGTGTCTGAGATCAGACACCTATCCAGAAACACATGATTTCTGGATCCGATAGGATATGCAAGATGGCGGATAAATCCCATACCTGGTTTGAGTTTGAAGAAGTGGATTTATTTAAGATAACGGTGAAATGGATGAAAGAAAATGAGATTAGAGAGCAGTTAGAATGAATTGCGAGGGAAATTGGTGCTTCAGCTACTTTGAGTCTCCCTTCAACAGCTCCAGAACGACAAAGGTGGAAAAATAAGATGCTCAGTAACAAAGACAGATAGTGGAGAGGTATCGGCACGCTGACGGAAATCAGTCTGCTATTAACTTGTATTGTTTGTATTTTGGGAGATTCCGGATTCGATGTCTTTTTTATGAGGAATTCTATCCTTGGTATACCTCGCGCAGCTTTATACTGGTGTGGATCTGAAATGAAACGAAATCTTCTGTTCCGAATTTCTTTGACGTTTCCGTAGAGTGGTCACATGTTGAGACGTATGAACGTAGAATTTGCTTTAAATAACTACTATTCCAATGTCCGCTGTGTCGCCGAGCCCATTGGAGAACTCTCCTTGTGGAGGGAGGCTTATGTGAATGGTTCCGAAGGCACAGGTACATCTCGCCAGAGACTGTAAGGTACCTCACTTGCATTTACTTCGGAAGAAACGCTTAAATGTATAGTAGTGGTGTTGTGAAATCTCACTCGTAGATACCTAGTCTGGGTGTGAGAAATGTGAAGCGGAACTTCTTCTTGAGAAGAAAAGCTTTAGGTGTGGTCTCGCTAGGTGAAGTTAGCTACTCTCCTGTCATGTGGGTGACGGAATTCTTACGAGACATCTTCTTGAGGAGGGTCCTACACACAGATATTTTACTTTTAAGTGTTAGATGCGATAAGTGCAGCCGGTGATTTTAAAGCCTCCAGCGAAACCTCTCCCTCAGAAAAGAAGATTGAGTTGCTGGTCCAGTCCTTGAAAGACTTTTTATTCCTGGGCAAGTTAACGATTCTTAACGTGTCAGATCTGTTCCTCATATTTGCGCAACAGGCCTCTATGTGCTTACGTATCCAAATTCTCCTCCGCATAAAACCTGGGCCACTGGGCAATAAAATGTGTAATGGAACCGTTGCAGTAAACGATTAAATGAAGTACAGAAACAACTATAAATGTTACGTATCATTTTGTTCCCTCTTTCCATTTTGGTTTCACATGTCGGTACCATGTTAAGTTCTATAATGGCCGGTTGTAGCTGTTCGCGTTCAGGATCAAAAAGTTAAGAGAAACAAAATCTGAAAGCTTATTTGCTGCAAAAATACTCAGCGGAAAGCGCATACTCAACCAGCAGAGCAGCACCGAGATAGGGATCTCTCTAATGAACACAGCTGGTCAACGTGTGCCAAAATATAGTTTTATGGTCCCCTGGCTCCCCACCCCGAAGGCAGTGGACGAATATACCGTATTCTGCACAGGTTATCTTTTTTTCTCGCGTCCTCTCCATCCAGCGCTCTTTTATGTCTATTGATGTGCGAGTCTGCTGATGTTACCAGTTTCTCTCTTTGTTCAACAGGAACAATCCATCCGTTGCAAACACAATGTCCACAGTTCTCGCTCGTTACTCGGCAACGGTTCCCCAATTACTCTCCCGTCAATGTTTAAACGACGGCCTGCCTCGTCGGTGATTCGCTCAGGTGAGACCAACACCTAAAATCATCCACATACTTCTGGTAAATAAGCCGAGATAAAAAGGCTGAGACAGTATTATCCTGCCTACACATGCATACTGAATAATGTCTCACAATAATCATGTCTTGCAACTGAAATAGAGGGAAGTAAATTTCGCTAAATGTGGTTCGATTTTCTTCAATAAAAATTATTTGTGGTACATTCGTATGCCCTTCTCTAAAACTATTTATTTTATAGGATAGGCTACGACAACTCTTTAAAAGATAAAAACACTACCTATTTTATGAAATGAAACACTAATTAAATATTAGTCAAAATATTTTAGTTAATTCATGGAAATTAATCATTTCTTCACACTAGCTGTATATAGGGCAAGGTTGTTGATAGATGTCAACATGAAAAATTCAATGCCATGGCCGGGATTCGGACCACGAATCTCCTGGTTTTCGTCCCGTCACTCTAACCCATTGAGCTACCATGGTCAACGTGCCGTCCTGACATTAAATTCTCCATTTGACTCGTATATTTCCCTTATTTGGCCTATATACGGCTAGTGTGAAGCGATGATTAATTTCCATTAATTTACTAAAATAAAGAGTTAAATGATGAAGCCTGGGACGCAAGTACTTACGATAGTAAGTCGCCGCAAACGGTGTGTCTCAAATGCCAGAGCCCCTAGTGGTCTACCGGGCAGATATACGAGTCAAATGGAGAATTTAATGACAAGACGGCACGTTGGCCATGGTAGCTCAATGGGTTAGAGGGACTGGACGGAAACCACGAGATACGTGATTCAAATCCCGGACATGGCATTGATTTTTTCATGTTGACTCTTTTAGTCAAAATATTTAAGAGCTGGTCGCTATGAGACGGGATTTAATATTTCGCCTTCTTTGCATGACCAGGAGGGAGAGACCGAACTAGTTCCTGTACGAAAAAAATATAAGTATCGGGAATGAAATCTAATAAGAAATACTTCAGACTTTGTTAACTGTAGAAAAGGTTTAACAAATTTTGGGCTTCTTGGGATCCAATTTTGTACGTAGTAAGATTTTGTCTTATCCCTTACTAATTTTTACTTATACAGATGTTATTCACTCTTTAAAGCAATTCAGAGTCCACTTCCAGAATATTCAAGATCTACATTTCATTGTTGTTGAAATTTACATAAACATGGATGCTTGAAGTTTTCATAGCCATTTTTTGAAAATTCAAAGTTTTCATACAGTTTTATAAGGGACTCTCATCCTTGGAAGTTGACTAACTTGTTTAGTACTAAGATGCCTTTTCATTTTGAGGTTATAGTGTTAAGAGACAGGCCTGCCCACAGTGAGGTTCCCTTGCCTAAAACATAAACAATTAAGAAACTAAAAGGAAGACGACATAGAATTTTTTAGCAGAGCAATGTGAAATTTTGAAGAACGGGAAAAGTGAAACAGAATTCGAAATTCTAGAGAAGGTCAGGAAAATACATAATTATCATTTGAGGTGGAGTAGAGTACACATTCTCAACTCGAGTATGAGTTATGGTCATTTGATTTAACCTCCTCGGGATTAAACAGATTATATTAATGAATTATTAAAATGATTTTAGTCATATATAGCAAATATTCCTCAGGTTCGTTGATGTACATATAGTTAATAATACCAAGAGTCTTTCTTCTTCTCCTTCTTCTTTAACTGCCCTCCTATTCCACTCCGTAAAGTCAGGGCATTCTTGTTCCACTTAACCCTTATGTGGGTTCAGAAATTTCAGGATCAATGAGAGAAAAAGTCCAGGATGGGTGCTCAGCCTGTTTCCTGCTATGAGAGTGAGAGAAGTGAATGACAGAATGAAATGTTAGGAAAGATGGAGCAATTTGTGCAATGCTGGCGGGGAAAACGGAGTACCCGGAGAAAATACTCCGCGGTCATCTAGGATGAACAGGGGCTGTCTTGGTACAGCCAGGCGATCTAACCGCTTGACCATGGTACGGCCAATGGCAAGGGCCTCTGGGACACAACATGAAACAAAGTACGCGTTATATTTTAAAGCATTTAATCATTGCTAAATTGTATTGGTGTCTAAAGACCTCTCTTCCTTCACAAGAATCACACTATTAAATTGGTTAGGCAATTTCCCATTGTTATATTTATTGCATTTTATGATTATTTCATCGCCTTAAGATGCACTGAGGTGAAGTCAAATTTTTTAAGAAGTAAACGGTTAAATATATAACACTAGAACTTAAGTGCAGCATGGTCTGCCAGTGCATCTGATGACCTCACGCCCACTTTTGGAAAGATCATCCTGCCAATATAGGAGATACCAACAAAATGCTTCTCCTACTCATAATGTTGGACTTCGTAACCCCGCTTCCAACAGTACCAGCTGAAATCCAACCGGTACTGAATACACACTGCTTCACATCCACGTGCATTCTGTATCTCTCCAGCTGCCGGACAGTATGGCATAGGTGCTGGTGGACTACGAGGAAGTGGTGGCCAAAGTTTTAAGTGTCTTTTTAGAATTTAGTACCTTCCGTTTTATTGGCTTTATTTTTATTGACGTTTTTATGGTTTAAAGTTATTTTTATATATTTTAAAATATGTGAGCGTATTATCTAGATCTTACTACAGATGTATATTTTTTAGATCCCTTTTATTGTTATTTTAAAATCATTAGCCTTTTAAGGGCGCTGATGACCTCGTTGTTGAGCGCCCTTAAACACAAACATCATCATACACGTGCATTCTATGTTAGAGAAACTGAGCATAAGGCTGCCTCCATCGGGTTAGATCCGTATATTTAAAAGGGGTATGGAGATATCCTGGCTTTGAAATGCCACTCTCTGTATATCATAGGAAAGTTGACGTGTAATGGATAATATTAAAGTATAACTGAAGACACACATCTGGAACTTAACTGAAAAGAAATATTTTGCATCCCAAATCTATGTGGTACACCAAACAAATCTCTGCAGCTTTAAGTTTCTTATATCTAAATTCTCTACTTTATCACGCCACTAATACATGTCTTAATATTTTGGCTTCCTCTTTGGTGTCTATATTTGAAAATGCATAAATGACCTGCACTATGAACTCTATATCTGGACTTTAAGATTGTGCTTCTATTACGTTATCATTATAGTTTCTTCTACATGTTTTTCATTATATAAACCGTGTTTCTAAAACTCCTTGACCTCCACGTTTTGTTTGAAATTACACTACTGTGTGCGAAAATTGCGACATCAATAATGAAACACATGAATTCAATGAATTTAAAAACACTAATTAGGTACATGACAAGTAGAAAATGATTAATTATTAAAATCTGTACATGACCGTTGAGTCATGATATTCAACATTCCGTGTGGCCTCCATGCGCTGCAATTTTATATATATAAGTGCTTATATATATATAAGGGCGCTCAACTACGGCGGTCATCAGCGCCCTTTAAAAAACTAGTCATGGCAAAAGCCAGATATAAATGTTTCTAAAAATATACAAGTGTAACAAAACCTATTAAAAATACACGTACATAAAAAACATCAATCAAAACCTACTAAAAATTTCGTTCACTAAATCCTAAACTCTAAACTAGACAAGAATATAAAAACCTTCTCCACGGATCTCCACCCACGGCCTACACGTGGGTGGGCCTGTTGACCGTCTCCCTCAACCACGAAGAGGAGCCCACACGAGGGAGACTGTTGGCTCGGGATCCCGGGTGCGCCAAACCCGTACCTACCGAAGTAGGCCCCTGGGGGTTGCGCTGAAATTAGATCAACTATACGCCGTGACATTACATCAAAACGTTCTGAATACATTCTTGAGGGATTACCCTCCACGCAGTTTGTATTTGAGCCCACAAGTCGGTGACATTAGTTATTGGAGGACCATGAAGCACCAGGTGCCGACCAGCCTTATTCCAGACATGTTTGATGAGTGACATATCAGGCGAACGTGCAGGAAGCAATGGTACTCGGTGATTTTCGAAGAAGGCTTGTACATTCCTCGCAATACGTGGCGGGGCACTGTCCTGATGAAATATGGCCTGAGGAGACGCCTGAAGCAGGAGGAGTACCTCAGGCTCTAACTACCGTTAAGTACCGGTTGCTGTTCAAAGTGCCTTCAATTCGTAAGAGGCGAGTTCGGTTGTTGTAATCAATGGCACCCAAACCATTACACCTGGTATTGACCCATTATGCCGCTCAACAATGCAGCTCACCACAGTTCCGTCGGACACCTATGGAGCCATCACTATATAACACGTTGAAGCGGGACTCATCCGAAATGATTACATTTTGCAGTCAGCAATCCAGTAACGGTGTTCATGTACCCATTGCAGTTGGAGTAGCTTATGGTTTCTGAACAATGGAAGCAGACATAATGGCATGCATGCAACCAATCCAACCTGCAGTACACGGCGACGAAACGATGATGCAGACGAGTTCACACCTGTTGCAGTGCTCCAGCATTAAAACCGACACGGTGGATAAAGCTGTAAGGTCCGTTTTTGCCATACGGACAGGATGACGATCATTCCGTGTTGTGGTAATTTTTGGTGGTCCAGTTCCCGCTCTTCGCTGCGTATGACTTTCATCAATGTATCTACTGCTTCCACACACGCATCAGTGTCGTAGCAGCATGTCCTGTACCAGCCGAAATGTCACGGTATGACAAACCTGCTTCCGGGAGACCGATCATTCTGTCCCGTTCAAACTCGGACACAAGCCGATATGGCTCCCTTTGATGTCGACGAAGCATACTGGCAGTCACGTTATTGTTTCCACCTTGTTTTACATCTCTGCACTGTCTACACTGACTTTGTCGGACTGACTCACGAGGGCTCTGCTCGGCGTACGTGTACCCCATATGTCTGCAAACCTAATCAGTTACTACTTGTACAGTCTTCTACACTTCCACCAATTTTGGAGTTATTCGAATAATTATTTCTTGGTATTGCAATTTTCAAAAACAGCAGTGTATAAGCATGCTCTAGTACCAAAACTGCAACACATGACAAGCTCAGTGTATAAGCAACACAAAGCAGTACAGTATCAACATTTCCCAGTTGTATAAACAAAATTAGACTGCACATTATAAACAATTCTTATTTTGAGGTCCCCTAAAAGGCACTGCATTTTCAGAAAAAAGGAAATGTTTGATAAATGTCAAAGTTCATACAAAAATTCAGTAGTTTCGACTAATGTTATATAATTATTTAAAAAAAATTCTACTCCAAAATATACTTTTTCAATGAAAACGTATCGTTGTTGGTTATCTAGAGTTTGTTTACAATACTTATTATTAACGTATTAATGTGACAAATAAAATATATGTTTTCAGCTTTCTGAAAACCGGCCCCTTATTGAGAAAGTATTGTACATAGCTAAAATATATGTTTTGAGACTATGTACCTAAATAAAAGCAAACTTAAACAATGTGTGTATGTTTGTGTGTTCATATTTCTGTCTGACTGAGCAGAATAAACAAAAATTTGATTATATAAACATGAAGTTCAGCTATCTTTAGGTTTAAGAGGTACAAAAATATATTGCATTTTCTCAGGAAATCCTGGAGTTCCTGTTCATGTGAAAGCTTTTGCAAAACTAATTAACATATTTAGTACTACACGAAACATGTAGGTCCGGTAAAAAATGTACGAAGTGAAAGTAGTCAAACCTTCGAAAAAAGGCATAGAGTAAGAATGGCTGAAAGTTCGAGCAACTTCACAAATATCACACGGCTGGTAACACGAGAAGCTCTACTATAGGTTACTCACTTGATGATGATGATGATGATGATGATGATGATGATGATGATAGTTGGCAAAACAGGCCATGTAGGCCCTTGGCCTCCCTAACCACCCTCTTCCATTCTACTCGGTCCTCCGCTTTTCTTCTCCAGCCTTTAACCCCCAGTTTTCTCAAGTGATCTTCTATATCATCTATCCATCTTCCTCCTTCTGTTATCAAGTTTTCCTATGACTATCTTCTTAACAACACTGATTTCTGGTATTCTCTGCACGTGGCGAATCCATCTTATTCTTCCTTGTTTAGTTTTCACTACTATATTTGGTTGTCCAAAAAGGCACTGTAACTCCAAGTTAATCCGCATTCTCCACGCATCAAAGTTCCTTATTGCTCCAAATATATTTCTCAAAGCCTTCCTTTCCCACCGTAATAACCACTGTTCTTCTCTAATTGTTAATACCCAGCTTTCTGAACCATACATTATGATTGGTCTCAGTACAGTTGTATATATTTTAATTTTGGTACTCCTACTGACGTTCCATGATTTAAACATATTCTGCAAAGCATAGAAACATCTGTTACCACTTGCTATTCTTTCTTGAATTTCCGCTAATGTTTTATTATCTACTGTTACTATAGATCCCAGGTATTTAAATTTTTACACTCTTTGATATTCTTTCTCATGTAATTTAAATGTAGGTTCTCTTCTTCTTGCATCCCAACACCTCCCATCTTCATATAACTCACATGATGTACTAAAAGAATTACTTTGAACTCGTATCGCAAGTGATATGTAACGCTACTTGCACTGCACTATTTATGAGATATTAGTTTTCCAATTCTTTTTTTTCAAATACCAATACTGTAATTTTGTATTATTTTTAGAGCAATGCAAAGAGAACAATTTTCAAAGCCATCAAACATCCAACAACTATGATACTAAAAATTTGTCTATCCCTTAAGGCCTATTGTATTTCTATGTTTCTCTTCCATCAAAAAGATTATCAATATTTTTGTTGTTGAAAATATCGATTGACATAAATTAGATAGCCAAATAAATTTTTACAAGGATACGAATATTTTGTATAGTAGAGAGTCTTACGAGTGCAACATATACGATTTTGATTAAATAGTGTACATTTTAAACGGACAGAGATTAACTTGTCCCTAAGAATAATGTGTAATTACTTTCCCCAAAACAAAACAGGAGTTTTTAAAAAATTATAAATAAAAAAAATAAACGCTCAAATAACTAAGCGCTCACTCCGCTGAGGGTTTTCAAATAGCCACTTAGGCAATTTTTACTTCAAAAATGAATCTACTTGCACAAAAACGTCCCTTGGGTATCAGACAAAATAATAAATTAAAAAGGCTAAATTCTAATTCAACTCACTCTCGCCAATTGTTTCCCAGAAAGTACTTCGAAAAATCAAACCCTTGAACATTAAGGAAAATAATCACACTTCCAGCGAATATTTTCAATTGCAATTCTCGAATGACGTTTCAGTTGCAAGATTTCAATCTAGAATGCAGTGCATTAATTGCGCCTGAGTCAGGTTCTGAGGACATGACGTCATACGTGCAGTGTGAGGTCACGCGTTACCCTAAATAATTGGTGACATCCCCCTGCTTCTGTACCAGTCGGTGTCGGCCTCCTACCGCGTAGGGACCACCGCTTATTGTTAAGTAAAAGGGAGTAGAAAGGATTAACATATTATGCACATTAAACTTGACTCCGTTGTAGCCTACTTTGTCGATACAAATACGCACCTGAGTCTAACAGTAGGCCCCAGAACTCCGCTATTCTGTCCTCTCTTCTATGTCTAATTGCATCTTTGTATGTTGTTTATACCATGGACCAACACGTCACTTTAAACCTCCCCTTTGGTTTGTATGTTCATAAGAAATATAGGATGCATTCGGCGTTCATTTTCTCTATGGAGGTATACACTTCCGTTGCAGTCTTTTGTTTATCATTTCATGGCTACAAAGGCTCCAAAAATGTTGATTAAAACCTTACGCATTTAAGTTATCTTTATGACAAATGGAAGGTACACCTTGAATTTATTGGGAATAGCCTTTAGTATCTCTTCATTCTGGTAAATGTTTAACAAAATATCTCGTTAAAGTTTACACAACTTATGTCAAATGACTGATCAGACAGGTCGGCTTGACACCTAAACATGAAGAAGAAATCTTTACTTAAAAATACTGCGTTAAAAGATGTTGCACCAGACTGTAAATGCTGAACGCTTGATAAGTAAACCTTTATATCAGGTAATATACTATTGTATATTTTAGTTCAAATCGCATTTTCCTACACTCTACTTCCTTAGTCTTCAGGTGTGATTTTAGAGTTATGGTGTATAACCGGTACCCGACAAATGGCTTGGATGCTTGCGTGTTGTAAAAGCTCTTCTCGGCGCTGGATGTACGTGGCCGCTGTTCTTACGTGGGACAGAACGCTAATCGACGTGGATCTGCAGTGTTGATTGTTGAGAGCGAATCCTGGCGTCATGATAAGAAACTCTCAACTTTGTTAGGGACTTTGTGCGTTGTGTGCTTGCGACCCCGTGGCCTCCTGCGGTTCCTTCAATTTATCCCTTCCTCTTGGAGGGTGCCAATCCGTTATGACCTTTGCGCGCAAGACACCTCTATTTAACTTTCGGTTGGTAAATTTTGAACAAATGTCATATCTTTCCGAATTTCAGCTTTTATGTGGAGTTAATCCATTTCGTTTGAGTTCTTTTGTTTTATAATTCGATTATATATATATATATATATATATATATATATATATATATATATATATCACTGCTTTAAACTCATAGCAACAGTTATACGATAGTAACAGTGACAAGTGACAACGAGTTGCTAGATACAGCATCCGCTGTTTCCTTAAGACATAGGGCTCCTCAGCAACTGCGGTGTTAGTCACAGAACATGTAGCTGTGTTCGCCAGTTACAGACTTCATGAGTCACGTGCTCGTGAGTCGTCACTTGATAAGCCACTTTGAGACAATGTCAATGAATCACAAAATACTTTAGCCGTTGTCACCAAGCCATTCTCTTTACGAAACCCCGCTTTTCCGAAACTACTTCCATTCACTTAACGTGCTAATAACACAATGTATGAGATGTTCTCATCTTATGATTGGAAACATTAATAATAGTATATCTTGCAACGAGAGTATAATGATAGTATTACACAAATATAATTATTTGTAAAAAAAACTTCACATATGTTAAAAAAATTATGTTAATTCTTCTTTCTAATTGAGATAGATTTCACAAACAAATTGCGTGCATCGTCAATCCATCAACACACTTCGTTGCCAAGGATTCCGGTTACCATGTTATCATGTTTTTTCAGTATTATCAAAATCTTAAAACGAAACAAACCTAAAAACAGAATCAACTGCTGATATTTCAAAATTCCTGTTTATTTTTTTTAGATAATTATATTTTCCCAAAACCATTAAATCTATCGCACTATTTAACTGTTTTAATAATTTAACTTCAGGATTTATTTCAGGGTTAAATGACCAAAACGATCTGCTGCGGCCAATTTATCAGTTTGATTATACTTAATGTTACGAAAATGTTGTTTCGTTCTGGTTTCCAGATTACGGTTCGTCTTTCCAATATAAACCTGATCACAGTCTAAACAAAAAATTGATAAATACCAGATTTTTATTATTAGGAATGCTATCTGTTTTAGCGAATTGTAGTAAATTTTTAATATTATATTTATTTTGAGAAACTAAAGCTATACCAACTTCTTTTAAAAAATTGAAAATGTTTATTAACCCAAGGATGGTTTAAATGGTTTTAATAAATGGCTTTTTATGGTTTTAATAAAGACTTTATACAAAAGGAGATTGAAAAATTTAAATATTAAAAAACTTAATGATTTGTAAAATTATCAAAAGAATTTGTGCAACGTAATTATTTTTGCACAGTTTACGTTTATTATTATTGAGTTTTCTTCTTTCTCTTATAATGAGTTTAATGAATTTTATTCTGGACATCACTTGAGCTATAGGTATTAATGTGTGCAATTTAACGTAGATTCTGGACGTTTATTAAGTGTCAACTTAGTAAGCTACCGTTTAACAATTCTTAATTAATTAATTTTGGTTTTGATATATTTGTATATATCCAAGGAAGACTTAAAAGGTGAGAAAAGAAAACCTGAAGTGATAATGGACTGGGTTATTAACTAAATATAAAAGCACACAGGCAAAATCTTGCGAAATGCATACATCATATTTTATTTTATATAAACAAAAGCATTAAAGTAGAAAGAATATTCCCCTCCTTGCCAAAGTATTCAGAGCTATTTCACTTACCATATTTTATTTAACAACGTTTATCACTTAATAAGACTAAAATTGTTTATGTAGCACGATGATGTACAAAATTATGATTAGACACAAAATTGTGATGACAATGTCATACCGGCACGTTGACCGTAGTAGCTCAATGGTTAGAGCGGCTGAACGGTAACAAGAAGATCCGTGGTTCAAATCCCGGCAAGGGCATTGAATTTTTCAGTCCGACTCTATCTTTCCATACTTTAGCCTACACACGGCCAGTGCGAAAGAACAATTTATCTCCAGCTATCAACTTTGTTTTATTTATGTAGGGAGGTACAGACAACTTTTATTTGCGGTAGGACTTTCGGCGGTTTATAAATAATATTTTATGCTATGTACTTAAATTTGTTCAGGAATCTCCGTTGTATACAAAATTTTCTCGTCCAAATGTGGAAAAATTAATGATTGTTTTATTGACAAATTAAATAAATAAAAAAGTGATTATGTATTTGTTCCGAGCCCCAGTCGATGCCAATATTGAACCAATTAAGTGCAATTTAATGTATGTAGTAAGTAGCAACTCCTGGTCTTTGATTAGAGAATGAAAGAGGTTGCGAATTCTGTCCGAAAATCTCTCTTTTAACGGACCGCTGAATTTTTATTTGCAGACCTTTGCTTGGGACGTGTGCCAGGAATTCCAAACTCTGAGGAAGAAGTTGTGTTTTTCTTTCTTTGTTTATATTCTATTTTTGGAATTGTGCCTTGTAATCTTTTCGTGGAACTGCATCGTTTAGAACACTCTGTGGGGGTTGCTACCCCTGTGACGAGAGGGTGAGGCTTTGCCCGCAGAACAAAAGCGCTGAAATTGCGATTGTATGTGACTTGCATGGTACCGTTCCTGCTGGATGACCAATGATTGATTCAAAAGCCGTCAACGAGTGAAAGAGACGGGGAACACAATGATGGACAAGTCCGCCGTATAGTAACTTCTGCCATCCAATAGACATAAGACAAATATAGTCATACATCATTTAAACACGTTTGTGTGTTCCACAGTGGGGACAATAAAATAAAACTATGAACAACAAAATAGCGTTACGTTTACATGGCTTTCTCTATCAAATATCACTTACTATTTTACAATTTCTAGAAACTATTCTTACGGAAACTTATCACAATTTTGGAAAGGTCTTGAGGATCATAACTCATTCTCTGCTACATTCTAAGCTCTCGGAAAAAGTTTTAACTGTATGTAGACTACGACATCTAAATTAGAATGTATTGTAATTAATAATAGTGCACTTCAGTTCTTTAGCTAATATTTACAGAATTGAGATCAGTATGTCGTACTAAAATGTAAAAGATCTGTTAGCGTATGTGCAAATTACGAGTTCATAATAGGGTACTTCGAGGTTCGTTTGATAGGTCCGGTAAACTTACACGAAGGAATGAAAATTTATTGTTGCAACTTTGTGGGTGGTAAGCTTGATTATTCAAAAAATTGTACAGAAAATTTCAATGTGCTACATTATACAGTACATTGTTGACAGCCATCCGAACTGGCCAATGTGAAGGCTGGAGGGACAGAGCTTGGTGCTCTTATTATACATTTTCCTTTAAGGCTGCACTGCCGCACAAAGTTCTAACTGTAATAATAAAAAACTAGAGAATTTAAACAAAATACACTGATTTTAAACATAGAGTTTCATATAAATGGTAGTTTGACCAGGGAGGTTCTCCTTGAAAGACTGTCGTACTTTTGGTAATATAAAAATAGGACATTTATCAGATTCTTTTAAAATGTTGTTATGAATTCATACACACGCCTCTTTCTCACCCACCCACCCACCCACCCAGCCACCTCCACACCCACCTCCACACCCACACCCAAACTTCTAAAAATGTTAAGGAAGCCGTAATTTTTTGACGGAATACAATATTTGTCTAAGAATTTTCTACCTAATAAATTTTATCATAGGGGAAGTAAAAGTTTGTGTTAGTTCTTACATCTTTGTATCTGTTGATGCTAACCCGAAGCAAGAGGTTGACGTCTATCGAGTTAAACTCTTTTCTATTAATGCAAATACTGTGACGTTAATATTTTGATACACTTTTGAAAAAGACAAAATTGGTAAAACTTGTATAATTGGAAGATGGAACAATATCGGTACACGTGACATCCGGTTTGCGTAGGTTTGCAAGTCATGCTGGGCTGTTAGTCGAAAGCCTTGCTGACATAACTGACGAAGCAGTGAATCAGTCGCTGCTTCGTCAGAGTTTCGGCATTTAAACCCCGGGTTTTGGCCCAGGTGGGAGTAGTCTCGCACGTGCTACCGGAATCTGTGTCGCCCGATTCTCTGACGGCCACGTCTGTAATCTTAAAGAATGAACATCAAAAAGCAAGGAGCAGTAACCTTAGGCCAGGTAAAAGCCACAGTTGTCCTCGTATACATAATTTATTTTGGTTTTGGGTAGATTCTAGAATAAACATTATTTAACCAGAAGTATATGTCAAATTTTAACTTAAGCCAAACCTGCCTGGTAGGAACATCTCCTTCCTGAGCTACACCCCCCCCCCCCTCTAGTGACGTTCAATGGAGAAAGTGTAATTCACCTGCCAGTTGATGCAACCGTGAACGTTACAATATTATAAGCGATTCTTATTTCCTTCTTAGAAGCACAACTGATATATCTGCTACGGTATCATGATAATGGCGACGACCTTCTTGACTAGGCAATGAGACGTGGATTTCACACTTTACCCCGGAAAACAAGCAGCGGTCAACGAATTTGCCAAAGTTAGGCTGGGAGCTGTTTAATCGTTTTACAGCCCGATTTTACACTCCTTTTCTTGCTTCCAGCTAGTTGCATCTTTTCTGTCACCTCAAGAAATTTGTGTCTTCCGGCCAACGATTTGACAACGACGAAGTGCTGAAAACAGGTCATACGGCGGTTCCATTCACAGGCAGCAACCTATGTTCATACAGGAATACAAAAATTGAACCCACGGTATGACAAGTGTTGGAATTCTTTTAGTGACTGTAAAAATTAGCTCAAAAATCGCTGTACCTGGTGTTGATAACGTTTTTCATCTAACTACGTTGCCTTTCTTTAAAAAAGGTTAGGGAAACTTACTCTGTATATGCACCCTTTATAAAATAAACGAATTTTAATCATCCTGGTTCACATTCTCAAAAGTGAGTTCTGAGATTTCATTCAAAAGATAATTTAGCCAGTACCTATTATGGTTTCAGTTCTCTGTAGTGCTGTATTCATACTCGGCAACGTCATTCTGCTTACGTATTATGCATTGCCTTGATTCATGCTGCTGGTTCACTTATATTACTACATCTATCCTCTGAACATTCATACAAATTAAGTTATCTGGAATGTATTTTAACTCTTCTGCAATTTATTCTAGTTACCTGTCTCTCACCTATCTGATTCTGAAAATGTCTCTACATAATTCTGTTTATTTTATAGCTCCTTCTTTGTCGATTGCATTTCTCTATTTGGTATTTATCTATTTGCTTAAATTTATTTGCTAACTGCACCCTCAATTTTCTACGTTATGCTTCTGATATTTCACTAACTCATTTGCACATTGGAGTAGGATTTTAGTGATGATGGTGTTTTCTGAGCTTCTGGCGATATGTGGAACGGGATTATTCTCAGCTGATGTCGTCCCGCGTTGTGAATGAGGTTGTGGGTTGTATTAAGCCCCGCGGGAAGACGATGAAGCCACGACCTGCTACTTCTTCCCGATCTGAAAATTTGGTTCAGATCTGGCACTCATATGTATCGATGTATATAAAAGATCTCCGGATCTGCTTCAGTCTGAGATATGAAATCTCTTAATTTTCAGACGTTGTCGTGAGTGTAAAGGATAAATTTTCTAAATAAACTTTGATAGCAATAAATTATTTTACTTTAAAAAGATCAATATGTTCAATTTAATTTGTATTATTTATGATTTTTTTTCGCAAAAAGTTAAACCTATAAAACACAAACCTTGATTACAATTGACAGAAAACTAATATTAAGAGTTTTTACAAGGTTTCTTCACGGCACTGAATTTACGTCTGTTCACCACACAGTTCTTCGGTCAAAAGACGCCTTCTTTCTAGCTGTTTTACAAAATTTATTGATTTTTCTTCCTCTCTTTGACATCACTACAAATCAAACTTAATTTTTACTGGTCCACGTTACACATTACATAATATCTCTTGTAAAACTATCAATCATAAAATATACAAATCTACATGTTGCGTCACATGACCTACTGAATTTTAAGAATTTCCTTTCTTATTCCTTCTAACATGTCCATATCGATTCTTAAATTACATATTTAAACACTTTTCAATTATCGCGGCCTATAAAAAAACCGTTTAACATTTACTATACAGTATTCTCCATAGCTTTATTTTCTCGCCTGACATTTATTTCTTTCCTTATGTGTTTTCATTTCATGTGTCAAAAGTTTCAACGTTATTTATTTCACCTTAGAGCATGTTAATACTTATTCTGAATTTACAACCTCTATCCTAACTCCGTCACACTTTTTAAATAGCTGATTATTACTATCCACCTTTTCCCATAACCTCCTTTTGCCTATTCTCTAATTTCCTTTTTTGCATCTTTACTCCTAAACATTATAATCATTTCCCCATTTTGTCACTGATTTATTATTTATAAGTATTATTCCTCTATTGTTTTTTATTTGCTTCTATATGCTGCATGTCATGTCCACAACTTTCTCCCTCCTTATTTATATTTTTTCTATTGAAATATTTTCATCTTCTATTCTGCATAATTAAATTATGCACCACAGCATGTCACAATCTTTTTGGGGTTTATATTATAAGCACATTCCTTCATTTTGATACGTCCACCAGATACTTTCGCGTTAGACAGGGATATATATCGCACTAAGAAATGAATTAAACATACTTTGTTTTAAACTCATTCATTCTGAAAAAAAAATACAATAAAATCTGCATATCTATTAGCTCGGTTTCTGGAATCTATACCAGGCCCTATTATGCAAATTTCATTTTTAAATGTATTAACTTCTGACTCAGATTTCACAAAATAATTTACAAATTTTACAGATATAATCTACTTTCTACCTTAACGAACTAACTAAACCTACAGATTACTGGATTCCAGTAACCTTACAAATATATTCATCTAATCTATCTAAAACAGTCTTTTTTCCACTTTACTTCTACTCCAACAATAAAAACAGATCTACATTTCTACTACAGCTTTAATTCTTATAACAAGCTACGAAAGACTGTTTCCTACAGTTTTAAAATTTCCTCTTCTGCACTTGGTATCCAAAACTTCCTCCTACTGGTATCCATCTCCTAAAGGTACTGGCATCAGTAGATGGGGCTGGATCGTCAATTCCAGACATCCGGATAGTCATCTTTCCGCTTCTGAATAATCAGTAGCATCTGTCCGCTCTGATACTCTCCATATATATCTTCTCTCTCCTAGAATTCTCTTTTTGTCTATGGTCTTTCTGTCTTCTTTCTGATGTCCACAATTGGCGTCTTCTGCTTACCGGCTGTGCGTCTTAAATCAGGTCTTCAAGTCTGGTAATCTGTATCTTCAGTTTCTCTTGGTCCTATTTCCTTCCAAAGATCTCTTAAGTTATATTCTTTACTCGTAGATTGAAATGTTCTTACAATTCATTCAGAAGAATACCTATAGTCATTCTATCTGACAAAGGTAACCACAGCCTTCACCATGTACGAAAGCACTATATTGCATCTGCGGTGCAAAAACTACAAAGCATTAGCATAAAATAAATGTGATGTTTGATCTAAAGTACCTAAGTGTAAGCGAGCTTCTATGTATTACGAGAAAAGCATAATACAGACGTTTTTACTCTTCAGAATTAATAATGGTAATCGATAATTTCCCTCGGTGCAAGCAAGCGTGAGTGACAAATGCGACGCATTCCAGCCCAGCATGTGAATAATAATGGGCACTCCCCCGTCCAGCATAAAAAAGTACCGTACACGTGCTAATCCATATCTCCGAGAGAGCGAGAGAGAGAGAGAAATCTCAGGGCCACGTCATTTAATTCAATTTTGTAGCAAGTTAATTTCTCTCGTCTAGCACGTCCCTTCCAGCATGTCTTTGTTAAATTTTTTTTCGTTGCTCTCTGAGGTTTGTCAAAATGTACGGGGCAATTGGTGAGGGAAGGACAGGAAATGTAATTGCTTGGGCCCTTCTCCCTCGTTAGACCTTAACGAATTGTTAAAACGAATCACCACGTTGGTAGCAACGCGTTCTTTTTGGACACCTAGCAGTAATTCGACATTGTTAAAAAGAGGCGCATGATGACGACTGAGCCTTTGTTAGTCATTCTTGAGAATTGTGACGTTCACGAATTACAGAACAAAGCCGTCCGATTTGTTACATTCATATTATCATTCAACAGTAACGTGACGAATCGGAATGTTACCGAGTAATGGCCATCCGGAAGGAACCGGATTCGATTCCAGTGAATTAGACACCCTCATAGCGACATTGATCTTCTGTGGTTCTCCTACACTGAGGCAAATGCTGGAGTGGATTATAATTCTACTAGCACCTTTTCTGAACCTCATTTTTCTCTCGTTTCCTTTATCTTAATTTTACAGGATAAGTAGACGGTAGTGTGAAGACTGCGGTGGACGTTATCTGAAGAAAACCGTGTTCCCCTCCTGGAATGTTTTCCTGTATCTGAACCAAAGATATTCAGTCTGAAGCGCCTCTGGCCCCCTCCCATTAGACATGACCGAACTTCGCACTTTTCTGTTTCATGATTTAATTGCACGGATGGTTTTTTTTTTTCATTTGGAACAGCAGTTAACTTTGAACGGCTTACTAACTGGTTGCCCATGTACCTGCTCTCTTAACCTTGACAGAAGCGTTATTATAAGCACTTTCTGTTAGCTCAGAGTGAGAGGTGACTTTGGGTCTTTATCGAGATCACGTCATTCTCAAATGAGTTCGACCAAGACCGGTGCTTGTTTCTTCAGTGACTTCCTTATAATACACTTCGGATTTACAAGGGAACATCACTGTGCTCACACTGGTATTCGCTTGAGGGTTCTTTGCTGTGTTTTAATTCCAGATAATAGGTTAGTGATGAAGATAGCAACATATTTACATTCCTACGTAGAACTAGGCATTAATGAGTTCAAATGATTCAACAAAAACACCTTCAGCATAAATGTGTGACATAATTATTCCGACAGCGAACAATTGGATCCGCGTTTTAGTATGAGTCTAGGATTTCGGAACCCCTGTTTCATTTCTATGTACAACAATGGTGAACCTTGGGCATTTCGTGTTTTCCTAGGCATGCTTTTCTGTGTTCCTTATGTTTCGGCAGTATTTCTTTGTTTAGCCGCCAGATGGCGCAGGTGCTGTACCAAGACAAGAGATATCCTTGGGCTGCCTGGTAGCACGGGTTGTATATTGCCCTCTTCGTGCAATTCTTGTGGAGCAGGACTTTGAGGAAAGATATGTTAGGATATCCCGCATTTCTGAGTGGCTTCTCTGCATACAGCCTCTATCCTCCTGTTTCCGCACTTCAGCCCCTTCTCTTGCAGCTCAAAGCCACAATTTTATTAATGGATGTAGGTCGTAATGCACGGAGTGTACTCCGGCGCTGTACAACCAGAAATTAATAATTGCTTCAGGGATGATCAGTTTTTTGAATGTATGAAACTAGAGCTTTCGGCCATAGTACCCCTTATTGCCTTCGTCAGAAACTAACACATTTGGTGTAAAAGTAGAAGTCTTATATAACCTGAAATTATTACCCCATGACACTCCTGCATCAAATAGGATGTAACTGGGATTTGTTGTACATGAAGCAGTATCCCGGCATCTTTTCTCTGGTATCCGCTTTCCCCAGCTATTTCATTGCATTAATTGTCTAATGTCATATTTCACGAATTCCCAATCCCTCTTTCCCTTAATGGTTAGTTGGTGTCTGTTGAGCGGCTGATATCCATCTGAGGAGATTTCTACAAGGACTAGCGGAAGTCTGGATTTGTGCACCGACGTGGACGGCACTGGGGATGTCACTACGTCGATCTGAAAGTTGTCTAGATCGTCAATACCCTTCGGTTTATCGTATCTCATCTCATTCTTACGAAGCTATCATACAATAAATAGACCCCACATCTGAGGAGTTGTCCGCCTCGGTAGCCTAGATGGTAGCGTGTCTACCTCACGTTCAAGAGGTCCCGAGTTCAAATCTCGGCCAGGGTGAGTTATCTGGATAAGGTTTTTTTTTAGCCCAGGGTTTTCCATTACCCTGAAAGGCGAATGTCGGGTAATTAGGCACTTCTCCTCGAACCTTCAGAGCAGCAACATGGGTCGTGCCAAGAGAGGAACGAAGAAACCAGCAGTCATCGCCGCCACACAGCCAGCCCTGCAAGAGCGCATCCAGAACCCGGCCCTGCTTCCCAGCCGGGAGCAGGCTGGTCGCCAGCGCTAGCCAGCAAGCCAACACCGCCTCAAACACTGCACGGCCGCACGAGCATGGTGGTAACGGGAGTGCCTCGGGACCTGCAAGCACGATACTGCAGCGCAGCAGCAGTGGCCGTCAGCAATGAAGTCCGCACGCATCAGCTCAGCCCGAAGCCCGACATCACTCGTCCGGGTGGAGCTAGCCAACCACGCGGAACTGGAAGCTGCTTTAGCCAACGGCCTGCCCTTATTAGGGCGGGTGCTGCGCACTGAGGTCAGCCGACAGGACCGACAAGCTCCATGCCGCCGCTGCTGTGCCTACGGGGATTCAGCCGAGTCCTGTGCAGCCGAACTGAAGTGCCACTACTGGGTGTTTTCAGCCTCACCTCAGTCTACACAGAACACGACCTCCGCCGCCGCCGCTAGTGTGCCTCCTGTGGGGTGCACAGCCATTTCACCGGACAGGCGCTTTGACCCCTGCATGGCTGCAGGAAGGCATCCACTCAGTAGCAGCTGCGCGCTCAGCATCATCAACAACATTAACAGCCGGCAATATCAGAGTACACCACCAGCCAGGACCAGCCCAGGGAGCAAGTCCGGGGCCTAGGGAAGGCTGTTCAGCATCTTCATTCGGAGCTCCTGCTCATAGCGGCCAAGCTGACCACCCTGGAGGACCGCCTAAGAGAGCTCCAGACTACGCACAAAACTCACATAACAACAGAGTACCAATCCATACACCGGAAGCTGGACGAGCTCACTACGAGCGTCAGGGGCTTCTCAGGAACTCTGTGAGCTCAACTTTCCTTCCGTGTGAACCACCTTCAGAGAAATCAGCACATTACAGAACAGCAGCGCAAGTCCTCCGTGGAGGATATCAAATACGGTGGAATCCAGGACACCAATAATTCGGTACCTGCCCTTACCCATTACCACCTTTTAACCCCTAGGCTGCAGTCAGGTTCCATGTCTGTAGCCTAGTAATACGTTCCACGCACTCGCACCCATTGGGTGCCAGCATCCCATCTCTCACGTACTAACGCGTGCTATGCTGGACCGCAGTAAGCCACGCCATTCACAGATCATTATCCTTTGATTATCCGTTCTAGGTCTTTTATTGGGTATTGCCAAGGACAGGCGGGCCCTACAGTCCCCATTGTGCCCTACAACACAGTGGGGCTCCGTAAATGGACTTTTCCTCCTCTCGAAAAAGAAAAAAAAACTAAACACCATGGACCCCTGACTTATTTGCGCATCATTTCACCCTTTCATTCATCGTCCGATATGTCTTAACGTTGGAGGACGTAAATTACAAAAAGCAATCTGAGACGTTTATATCCTCATATGAATCTGAAGTCAAGTACATAAATCCAGAAACGTTCTTCCTGAACTTTGCGCAAATGAACGCTAATTTATAAGAGTAGTGAATCATCTCAAGCATACCAGAACATTCTCTTCTATAAATAACGAAGAGACTACATCAAATGTTTTAAAACAACTAGTGGAAATAACTCAAACTGTGCATAAGTAATTCTAAAAAAAATACAACTGTAGAGCAGTGAACACACCTTTAAATACATCAGCTCCATCTTCTGGGTCAGTTACTGCCTAAGATTAAAGTGTGTTAAATATTAGTTTACACAAAACCTCATCCACTGCACACTGTTGCAGTTTCAAAACCATATTAACATTCACGCCCCCTGATTTCAGGTTCTAACCGACAATGAATACTTTCCACATGAACGATGTTCATATACGTGTATATAAAGAATTGACACCTCCGTCAATAACAGAAGTTAAGCTCCAGGATAGTTTTACCAACTTCGATAAAATAAAACAGAAAAATATTATTATCTACTATACTGTATAAAATCAGGTTGAAATTACAACAGAAGTTTTTGAAGTGCTGATTTGAGTGGATGGATTCTTTGGATTTCAAAGTGACGAAATATTCCAAATTAAGAGAGAACCTTACTTAGCTATTAATGGATAGTATAGGCAATCTTATGTGACGTGTTCACGTACCTAGCCAGAAAATATGGGGAAGTCTAGAAAATGTGAAAGAGGTAGGGAAAAGGGAATTTGTGAATTGTGTGGGGGAAAAGAAAGCATAGAACTTTGTCTAATAGAACGCGGGGATGCTGAAGTATAGAGAAAAGAGGTTTGGAAGGAAAATGGGAGAAAGTAGAGAAGAGGATCGTAGTTATAAAAATGTTAACGGGCAGGGAGGAAAAGAAGGTAAGAAGTATTGGTGAGTTCTCGCAGAAGGTAAAAGAAAAATGGGCCAGAAATGTAAAGAATATAAGAAAGGAAGATGAGGGGGAAGAATGGGACTAATTAAGTAACAAGGAGGCATGGAGGTTCAGAGCTACCTGGCAGAGCAGAAGACCAGGGTGTCATGTTAGCCAAGGTAGAAACAAGATAAAAAATAAATGTAGCCAAAAGTTGTAAATTTTAAACTTTTGGAATGTGCACAGTAAAAATATAATCTAATCTGTTTATAACATTCATCAAGGAATTCTCAAAGACTTATCTTTCTATAAGTTTAATACAAAAAGAACTTACATTGCATATTTCTGTAAATTTCTCTGTAAGGATAAGGTTAAAGTAATAAGTCTGCTGGTTTATAAAACGGGTGGTGTATAATGACCTTCAACTATGACATTCTTTGCTTGATCACTAAAGAAAGCCTCCAAAATGTGCGAAGATAATATTGTATGTGCAGGAAAATGTCTATTCTTGAGGCCTGCTAGTGATAGGCCACTGAAGAAAGAAGACACCTTCTCAGATTAATTTCCAGAAAATTATAAACATGTCCTTTGTTTGTGATGAAAGCACTTATATATAGCATAAATCAGCGTAAGATTAAAATTGTCCTTATATATTATTACGAGCTCTGTTCAATAAAGAATTATTATTTTTTTGGCAACGTGCCTTTACTCATCCTCATAATTTTGATGGTCCTTCTCAAAATGGTCTCCCCTGAATGCGCCGCAATTATTCCAGGGTTTCTGCTAGTCTTCAGAGACATGTTAGAAACCATTTTTTGAGAGATCCTCAAAATCGCCTCCGCAGCCTTTACCACTGCTTCTGATGATGGTTAATGCCTCCCACGAAGGCGTCTCTTCAAGTTAGGGAATAGAAAAAGGTCATATGGGGCTAAATCTGGACTATAGGGAGAGGACGGGATGGACTTCACGTTGATTTTTGCAAGATATTCAGCAACATTGGCAATATGCTGGCACGCATTATCGTGGTGCAGCATGCAGCCTGCTTAACGGAAATGTGGTCTTTTGCGCCTGATATGGACTTTCAATGTTTTCAGGACATCGCTGTAGTATTGTTCAGTTACTGGTGTGTGTGCAGGGACAACATGCTGATAAACCATTCCATGATAATCAAAGAATGAGATTACCATAACTTTCACAGCAGAAGTAAAAACTTTTGCTTTTTTAGGGGTTGGTGATGAAGGAAATCTTCACTCTGAGCTTTGCTGTTTGCTCTCAGGATCAAAATGATGTAGCCAAGTTTTATCAGCAGTGATTACGTTTGAAAGAAACGCCGGAACTTCCTCTAACATCAACTTTAACTGCATGCAGACCTGCATGCAAATGTCCTTTTGTTCGTGAATCAACAGTCTTTGATACCATCGCGCACAAACACGTCTCATATGTAATGCTTCAGTAACCAACTTGTGGGTGGCACCAAATCAAATGTTCAGTATTTCAAAGAGTGATCTTAAGGTAATACGTCGGTCCTCTCTCAGAATAGCAGCAGCAGTGTTATGTTTATTTCCCGTAAGAGCAGTAACTGGAGCACCGGGTCCAGCTTCCTTTGAAATTGATCGTCTCCCCTCTTTAAACATTTTAAACCACCTTCGAGCTGTGCTTTAGGGAAGAACAGACTAATAGTCAACAAACTACATAGCATAGGCCTCAACTGAAGTTTTGTTGAGAAGAACGCAGAATTTCAAATTTGCATATTGTTCCTCGCGTTTTACCTCCATTGTAGCGGTAGGCAATACTGAATATGTCTGAACTTGCCTTGTTCTCACAGGCGGAAACCAGGAGTACCAACAATGAAACTACTACGGCTTGCTTGTTTCAAATTAAGCCAACAGAATATAATAAGATTGAATTTTAGTGCGAAAGATTATGACCGTAAAAAAAAAATGGGATCATTCTTTATTGAACAGCCCTAGTAGAATGCGTTTAAAGGTACTTGATTTGCATTCTTTGAAGAAGGTTAATCGTAACATCAAGTTTGTTGTTTCATACTCCCACTATCAAGTCCGTAATTTCTACAAACTACAACATTTACTAAAATTCACGAGCCCTTGTAATTACGGGGTTGGCTACTGCGACACTTTCTTTGTACACTTGGATTCACATGCTGTCAATACGTTGCAATTTGACAGTCGTGTTTTCATGTCGCTGACGACCACTGTGTTGAGGTTACGCGCCATTTGTGTCTACAAAGAACACGTGTGTTTAGTGGGAAACAATGCAGCATCAGAAGATGAAAATGGCGTGTACATATATTCTGAAGGGCATGAACTGAAATAGCTAACACATTAGGTACTAAAATTTAGAGATTGTAGCTATATTGATGAACTGGAGGATGACAGTGAGTTTTACTTTATATAATTTGAAAAGTATCTAGAACTTTGTGCCGTGGCATAGTGGTCTGAGATATCATGCTTTGGTTTGCTGCCATGGAATGCGAACCGGGATCGATCCCCCCTCCTCCTTGAGGGTTCGGATTTTAAGTCCCGGTTATAGGACCAGTGCCCACTCAGCATCGTGAGGAAATTGAGGAGCTTACAATAGGTGAGCGGCCCTGGTCACGAAAGTCAATTTTCCGGCTGGGGGTGCCAAGATGCTGACTACATCTCCTCCCCGTATCGGTTGGATAATCATCCACCTCTATGTGGGCGTGAGACCGGCAGTTAGGTTAGCACGTCTTGGCCCTCGATGGGCTGCCGCGCCATGGGTTATTTATTATTTATCTAGAAGTTTAAAATCGTATTTTGAGGGGAACTTGCTTATTCCCACAATGTTAATTGTCCTTACGCGTGAGTTAGACCTAAAGAATGCACTTTAAAACAAATACTGTGGAAAACACTAAAGAGAATACAATCTGGTATTTAAAATAGGCTCCAGGATGTCGATGAGGCTGTAATTCCTGTCCGTACGCGTATACTAGGCTTATAGCACAAGCCTGTAGTGCTCTGATCTGTATCATAAAACAATAAGAAAGCATATATTTAGAGTAATGACTTATAAAGTCATAAAGATCGGATAGGGCTTTGAATTAAGAGATAAGCAGATTTTATTTCTGTAACTTGTGGTTTTAAAAGTTTATTTTGGAATATACCCTAAAAGGTGTATTCTGGAGAAATCTTGGTATCAAATTGGAGCATTGCCATATTTTTTCTATTTATTACAGAACAACAGCAAAGAAATTGTGAGTCCAAAAACTTATTTTCGTATAAATCTGTGATGCCTGCGAAGTGCCTACGACATACAGGAGATGTGATCAAAGAATATCCGCAATTTTTTTATTCTTAAAGGAGATTTACGTATACACCAATCCACTTTGTCCCCTTCAAAGTAATCTCCTCGAATATATGTAATACGATACATTTTGGCAGCTTTTTTTCCAATCTTGAAGGGCCAGAACTGAGCCTTTCGTATGATTAGCAGCTCCTTCAGTGATTGTGTTTTATCTCATCAGTGGTGACGAAGTGACATCCTTTCATAGTTATCTTCAGTCACGGAAATAGAAATAAGCTGCACAAACGGAGGCTGAGGTAACCAAACTTTTTTAAGAGAATAGGAAAAGGACTCAGGAATAAGCATAAAAATAGTTAACATCACCGTTCAAATTGCAAACCCGTGAATAAAGGTTATATTTTACAGGACAACATAATTTCTTATAATAATCAGTATTCAATACTGAAATGAAATACGAGTTCAAGTAATTTCGTGATATACATGTGTAATCTTCCAGCATTTAATTTGAAAGAAACTGCTATAATTTTGGATATTTGTTCGCTTTGGTATCAGCTGCTTAAGGAATAGGGAAGTTATAGTTTGTAGGACTTTCTAACCCAAACCAGCATTTCAAATGTTACACGCCAGTCAATTAAATGTAAATGCTTGATTGCAAGATAATTCTGACGGAGAAATAAATCTCAGAGCTAATATTTATTCGATATGTTCTTTACTACCGCGAAAATGACAAAGAGGTCAAAAATGAGGTTAGGAAACTCTTTGCATATTTCTCGTGTAAGCATACACTTTTCATTATTTTCCCACATACAAATTTATGGTTTCACTTTACGATGTACGAATAACAAGGTTATACATCTCCTGATGTTATCCTTAACCATAGCTTTCTTCCTCTCAACAAGATGTTATGGTTACCATGTAACAGAATAACAAATGGCACGTAGCCAGTGGTAAGCGGCTTTAACATGTGGTTCAGCTTCAACCTGACGTTGCAGAAGAGCCCTAATAGTCTCTCATCACACTACTTTGATATCTCCATATCCAATATGCTCTACTTATGCCATAGCACATTAGCAGCCGTGAACACGACCTAAGAACAATCAATGAAATTTGCAAATGCCTTAAGGTTGCCGCTAAATTAACAGGCGACCGGGGAAACGCTGCACTATCAGAATATAACGTTTCAATCTTATACTACGCGATAACCCGTGATTCTATCATTAAGGCACGAAAGTACATCTCATTCAGTTACATCCTATCGGCATTCAGTTCAAAGTGTCCAAGATTCTGACCAGAATTCCCCACTCAGCTTCCAAAATTTCTCTAATCACCCACTACTAGCTACTAATACGATGTTGCCACTTTATTTCTACAGTACTGAAATTTTCTGCTTTTCAACCTAAATTCCGTCTATAAATTTCTAAGAAATGCTCTCACATATTCCAAGAGTTAGCCTGTCATACCTAAACTGGCAACTTTGGATATTAACTTTGCCTTCTCTAAATTTAAATTACCTAAGCTCTTCTCCGAACTGGCTAACAACCAGCCTTCGCTAATTACCTTCCTTAATATCCTCTTATCCCAAGCCAGACTGTACTCATGATCAACTGCCAATTCTAAAACCCTTAAACATTTAACGTCTGCACAAAATATTCGCATTCTATTTTATTATAAGTATTACGTTTTATAGTTGCTCCGTAATAAGTGTATCAAACTCCAACATTCGTCAGGGGAAAATAAGATAAAAAGGGTTTTTGTAATCGATATATAAAGCCTACAAAATGAAAAACAACTCCTTGTTTCTAATAACACCTTGTACACCTTAATTAATTTTAAAACACTTCAACTACAGTGTCGTCGATTTTGTATGAATATAGTATCAAAGTCTACAGAGCTGTTAGACATCATCATCATCATCGTAATCACCACCACCAACATCATCATCATCTTCAAGGATTGGGCCCTGTGAACCGTTCCGTTCTCTTCAGGAGCCTACTGATCCTTCCAGCGTAGAGCTGGCCGTCCCACATCTCTCTTTCCCTTCGGCATATAACCTAAAACTCTTCTTGGAAGTCGTTCCGCGTCCATTCTTAAAATATGATTTTTCCATTCAGTTTTCTTCTTTATTATTTTACTTTTTTAATTAAAAATCCCAAGCTATTCTCTTATTTTCACGTTTCTTACGTGGTCTATTCTTTTATAACCTGCCACGCTTCTCAAAAGTCTCATCTTTGCCGATTCTAGCTGTTTGCATTGTCTTTTTGCCAGTGTCCATATTTCGGAACCGTATGCTAATGTTAGGACTACCATTATCGTATAAAATTTCATCTGTGTTAGACAATTTAAATAAATATTACTTCTCAAATACCCTTGAAAAATCAGTGGCAAATAGCTTGTAGGTCACACATTCCGTATTTTTGGAGATAATTTTAACTACCAAAATGTTGACACACAGCCGCTTTGAAAATTCTAATTTTGTCTAGCAGCAGAAGGAAATACTACATAGGTACATCAAAAAGTGGCGTAAATTGCGGAAAGTTTCAAACAAATATAGAGCTCATTCACAAATTCCTTGAGAATTTTGAACGGTACTCATTAAGACTACTTAGGTGAAGAGGTACTTAATATTTTATTATTCTTGTTCTTTCATACTAGACGTGAGTAGGTAATAGGAGAATTGCTCAGCCTAAAAAATTCACTATCACCGCTAATGTGCCAGTATACCCGGACAAACATTACACCTCCATCTTTGTTTAGAATGTCAGTCGTGAATTTTAGATATAAATGAGGAGGAAATTTAAACAATAGGTTTACAAGAGTTGCCTCCACTTTGTACAATCCGGAGCTAGTGGCATGGAGAAAGGAGAATTTTTCCATCGTTTTAGGAGGTATTTGCCAACTGATGTTATCTCGTAGGATTTCTTGTACTCTATTCTCATTCATTTTCTTCAGTAAGGTTACAGACTTTCTCTTGTTTTAGGAAAGCAATTCTTGAGTGTTCACGTCACACATTACTTGACTATATTGATCAATTTCTATAAGCAAACGTCATTTTTGTATTGTTACACCGCGGTATTCTGGAAATAGAAGTTCAAGAATTCCTGCACAATTTCAATGTGAAAAAATTCAAACTTCAGAAAGGTTGACTGTCAATGCCATTATACTTACGAGATTGGTATGTATAGTGTCTCTTCCATTGATTGGCTTGCTTCGCTTTCTCAGCTATGTGACATATGTCTTCGAATACTTGATGCCAGATTTTAAGTTCTTGAACCTTTACTTTCATATAGAAATTGTTCAGGCGTTTTTAAATCTCCGTGCCACGTCTTTGAAGCTGTATGTTGACGAAACATTTGGAACTTTATTTCAAGCAGACCATTGCATGACTGGAAAAAACTCCCAGATATATTGACTCCGGCCGAGATCTCTGATAAAGTCTGTCTATTGCATCTTGCTTTTAAAGGTAGTAAAATCGTTAGTCCTTTAATGAAGCTGATATGATTAGTTGGACGAGGTAAATTCTGTTCCATATTAATTGAAATTGAACTCAATCTGATGATACAGATATATTTGAAGTTCAGTTTAGAAAATCGTTAGTTTAGGTTATTTCAATTACAATAGAAGGTCCTCATATTTGCCATTTACTGAGCATGGTAAGGTACACACGGTAGTTTAGTTGCTGATTCAATAGCATAAATGAGGTCATGTGGTACCAATATTTGTGTACTGTTTTATACATTCATTTTTGCCATTTTATATCGTTTATGTTATTATCTTTGTAATCTTTGGTGCAGAAATTGAAACCTTTCAGCAGAGTAATCGGAATAATTCATACATTTTACTGCGCTGATAGCTTCGTTTTAAACGTAAGAACAAACAAGAAGGTTTTTCTGACGTTTGCAACTTTTGAAAAGTAGAGAATCAAATAAAATAAGACATGTGAAACGGAAAACTGGCTCATTGTATACAATCTGCATCTCGTCTATCCTCAACAACATTTCTCTATTTTTACATAATATTCTACAATGCGTATGAAATGCTTAACAAGAATTTGGGTTTTTCTGCAGTAAATTAGCTTAGCTTTAATTTTACCATCTTCAAGTTATAAGCGAAATCTTTCAAGTAATGCTTTTCTGAATGTTCCCACAGGACTTCCTAGAGAAACCTTAGTTTATCTTTCACATTTATTCCTCTTAAATAGCTTTAAATGCCTGGTCCATTTTGTATGTCTTGAATACTTAGGAGTAAAGTTGAATAACAATGGAAAGTGGGGAGCACACAGGAGAAAAATTGAAGCAAAAGGAAGGGCGGCAATGACTGGAATAAGAATATGCAAATATAAGCTAGAAATAACAACCAAGTAGTTAGAAAGAATGTACTAAGCACTAGTAGAAACCAAAATATTTTATGCAGTGGAGATCTGGGGGATGGGGGCGCACAGAGGTAAACAAAACGGTGGACCAAAAATACAGAAGGTTTCATAAAATGCTACTAGGCTTACCTAGATCATAACCTAGGGAAGTAGCTTTAGTAGAATTAGGAAAGACAAGAATAAATGGAGGAAAGGATAATAAAATTTTGGTATAGTATTTGGCCAAAGAAAAAGGAGATTATGAAATTATACATGAGACAGCAAAAAAGATTAGAAAACACAAATATTTTGTGGGCAGAGGTAGGAGGAATTATGGAAAAAATAGGAATGGGAGATATATGGAGATTAGAGGAAAGGATTACATGCAATGTGGGTAAATTGGTAAAATGCAGAATGGAAGATATAGAAAGACAGGAAATATGAGGAAGTCTAGAAAATATGAAATCATTACAATTTTACAAGCAAATAAAAAGAAATTTGAGATGATAAGCATATGTAGATTACTGCAATAGGCAAGAGAGAGAAGGGTTAGCTTGGATGAGAACAGGAACAATATTTCTAAGAGGGATAAAACGTAGGGAAAAGGGAACTTGTGAATTGTGTGTGGGAAAAGAAAGCATAGAACACGATGTAACAGAATGCGAGGAGAAAAAGGGTTTGGGAAGAAAAATGGGAGAAAGTAGAGAAGAGGATAGTAGCTATAAGAATGTTAACGGGCAGGGAGGAAAAGAAGGTAAGAAGTATTGGTGAGTTCTTCCAGAAAGTAAAAGAAAAATGGGCCAGAAATGTAAAGAAGATAAGAAGAGAGGTAGGTAAGTGACTAATTAAATAATCAATTAGGTATGCAGGTTATGAGCTACCTGGCAGAGCGGAAGACCAGGGTGTCAAGCAAGCCAAGGTTGACACAAGGTAAAGACAAATAAATGTAGCCAGAAGTTGTAAATTGTAAAATTTTGGAATATGCAAATTAATATATCGTATCAATATCATTTTAAAATGTTTACTTATAAGACATGACAGATACAGAACGAGATTGGTAGTCACGTTATCTGCATTATATGTAGAAAATATTTGCAACTGTGGGTTTAAAATGCTATTTTATTAAAAAAACTTACAAGTGCTATGTGATTTTACGGTACCTCATCAGTCCTCAGAAAAGATTATTTTAACATTGAAATATTGCGTTTCATAAACGAGTCTTGAAATTTTAAAGCACATGGCATAAGCCATTTAAGGCGTCTAGTTTTAAGCCACGATTGTCATTTGAAACAACGTTGGCATCCGTGCTCACAAACTTGTAATGCAAAGGGAAACCATTGCTATTGTTTGAATGTTCAAACTTGCAAAAATAGGTAAATGTATTCTAGCTGAAACACATTGCAGACAAAAGAGTTTGGCAGTGTGCATTCTTAAATTTTTAAAATCTAATAAGTTGGCCATAAACGTTTGTAAAGGTATTTACAGGACTATAAATTCACCTGGAAGTCTTTTTAAAAACTGTAAAATTTTGAACCTCCAGGTTTTCATTTTCAAAGGACTACGTTGTTTATTAATTACTATCTAGGACAATTTTGGTTGAACACCATGGAAGCACCCATGATCTTAAAAATATTTTACATTTTCCTGAGAGAAATAATGCCACGTCACCGTTCTAAATGTAATTATCTATTCAGGAATGCACATCTAAATGCCCCGAGTCCCTTTGCGCTACTCCCCTGCAAGCAATTCGATTCGTTTAATAAAATCTGGTTCACATGCAAATGGTGTCACTGTTATCGTGATTGATTTCACAAAAGGAAAGGCAAAAAAGCAACTTGAATGCCAACGTGCGTTATCCACCTCAGGGTGAATTAAAACTTATATATGCGTATCATCCGTGAAGTAACAGTCGCTAGAAAAAGAACTTGCAGAAAGTGAAAGTGACGGAGAAAATATCTTCCACATCAAAACGACTCTGTGGGTGAAGTTAATCGGCACATGAGGAGCGAAAGTGCCTCTACCTTGCCTTAAGGAAGACATTAAACCAACTTGAGCCATTCTGACGATAATTATCACAGGCAATACCATAAGAGGCTTGCAGATTATCGAATCATTTGAGGAATTTATAGCACCCATAAAGCACCTCGGTGTTAAAATGCCTAATGTGTTGTTGGCATGACTATCCCTTCCCAGCATCGATTACTTCTGTAACTATTTACCAACATTACAAATGATTATTCAGTTGATCTAACAAGGGAAGTATCACGATACCTGCATTAGCCTGAGAGTTTAATGACATCATCTCTGTTCTACATGGGATTTGTGTGGCAAAAATCGGGTGTGAAGCATAGTTGGAAGTACTTGAAAATTAATCCAGAATACGTAGCAACATAGGTATAACAACACAGCATTGTAGGGAGGGATTGCATATCCCTGACCAGGAGCGTCTACACGTATACGTAAGAAACGCCGTCCCGCGCAGTCCAAACAGAGCTGATGAAGCCCGCCTCGGTAGCGTAGATGGTAGCGTGTCTGCCTCACGTTCAAGAGGTCCCGAGTTCGAATCTCGGTCAGGGTGAGTTACCTGGATAAGGCTTTTTCCAGGGTTTTCCATTATCCTCCAAGACGAATGTCGGGTAACTTTATTTGAGCATTATTTCACCCAATTCATTCACGTCCGATATGACTTAACGTTGGAGGACGTAAGTTACCAAAAAAAAGAGAGAGAGCTGATGAAGGACGTCCAGCAGCTACTTGCAATTTTCAGGTGCTTAGCGGTGCGAGTACAGTGATAGTTCCCTTGTTTACAGAGCTGGTTAATTTAAGCGTTTCATTGCAGATATCCTAAGACTGAAGAAGAGAGAGAGAGAGAGAGAGAGAGAGAGAGAGAGAGAGAGAGAGAGAGAGAGAGAGAGAGAGAGAGAGAGAGAGAGAGAGAGAGAGAGAGATCCGAAGAGCTGCGTGATCCATATGACGACGGGCACGAACTGTCACTAACGGATACAGTATGAACGCATCCAACGTCAAACTGTTCAGCATTCACAAGTCCCTTGCCTCCGGCTGGGGGACTGACCGAGAACTCTCGGAACGACGTCAGAAAGGAAGCATTTACAGAGCTCATAGTCACCGTCCAGCCGCAACGCTCTGAACACTGTCGTCCTTTCCTACAGCTTTGAAATGAATGTAAAAGGAGTTAAATAAGGAAATGAGCAGAAAAGTCATGATATGAGAATGAGCACTTCAGCAATCACCTAAGTGGCAAAAGAGAATGCACAGCAAGAGTGTGGTCGTTGGGAATTGAACCCAAAACCTCCAAAATTGGTCTCAAGTGTTACTGCCTGCGCTACCTCGCTGAGATAGCTATACATATACACTCAATATTTGAATGACACTGTGACGGGAAGAAGCAATGACTTAATAGTTGCAGAAATTCACAGTAATGAAAAACCCAGACCAGTTACAAAGAATATCTCGGAAATGGATTTTATATAGCAGTTCTGTGCTAACTAGAGCAATGATTTCCACATAATCTTTTGTATTATCAGTTACACAGAAAATTTCACAGGGTGTTCTCAGATTCAAGATATACATTTCGTTTTGCAGTATACATATCTTAAAGTTCAATTTAGGGTTTGCAAGTGGGGTCAGACGCCTTTGGAGGAGCGGAGAAGCTCCGTATGCGAGAGAATATGCAGGATTGGCAATTAGCCTGATACTTGGTAAGGTGGTGAAAAACTGGACGATATGAAATTGTAGTGCAATGGATGAACTTGAGCAGCTGGTGTAATGAATGGTGGATGATACCTGTTCAGACGGGCGCTGTCCATCACAAATCTCACGGTTTCTCCCCTAAGTTCAAACCCCGCTTAGATTAGGGACTAGCGGTCTGAACTCTCGGCCACAACAACAATGGTTTACACATATTTATAATAATTGTTTACGAAAAGCTTACAATGTGGAATGTATGTATTTCGGTTGGCAGTATTCTCTTCACAAAAAACTTCACAATACAACTTAATCAGATTCTGAAATTAAAAGTATATTTGGTACTCAGAAGAAAATGTACTTTTGAGGCTCATCATTCCCACGCCTATATACGTCTATTGCACAGGAAGACAGCTTTGAGAATTGTGACGTATTTCAGCCGGGAACGAGGCTTGCAATGCGTGTGACGTTAGGCAAGAGCAGTGTAGTACAAGTTGCCTGTATAAATGGTGCAGTGAGTACAAAATTTGAGGGTTCAGTCAGGTGTAGCACACTCGATGACAACAATGTAGCTGCCACGTAACAAATTGAACTCTTACATTTAAAATATGACGATTTATTAAAGGACAAATATACACACAAGAAAGACTTGGCTGAGTTTGGCTCCACATATGTGTGTGAACAACTTTTTTCTATTATGAAATTAGCTAAGTCCAAACCCTGAAATACCTTGTCGGATCACAATCTAACATACAGCCTTCGATTATAAATTTCCCAGACATTACGCCCTCACATTGATAAACTAGTTAAAGAAAAGTGAAACTGAAGGTGTCGGAAAATCTCCACGTAATGCTGTTCTGAATGGGTCTGCTCTAATTTGCAGAGAAAATTACTTTATGTTTTATTTTATTTACTTTATAACATGTCTGTCCTTCAGATAAACTAGGAGTTGAAGTTTTACATATTTTTTCATAGCTCAGAACCAAAATGTAATTGTTTATAAACTGTGACCAATTGTGTAATTAAAGCAGTTAGCATTAACACCCGATACGTTTCCTGTCTTTCCTACGCTGTTGGAACTCCAATACATCAAACTATTTCCTTCTTCTTGGGCAGCAAAAATCGGCGTGGTGACGTCACACGCTAACCTAACATTCGTTCGGAGGCATATTTGGCGGTTGGAGATGACAGAACTGACGCCACATCGCCACTACTTGTCTTCCCCTGGCTACTGGAACGCACTTCTAATAAAGCTATTACTGTTTCGACGGTTTCAAGCGTGCATTTTGTTTACCAGGAATATATTATATTTAGTTAGTTTAAATAAACAGTAAAATGCATAAAAGCACAAAGCTTAACGCTTGGCTATCATTAGAATACATTTTCTCTTTTTGTCAATTTTAACTAGTCCCTAAACTAATCTGCACAAAGTTCCATATCCTAATTTCTCCTCTTCTTCTGTATATTAAAAATATAGTAAAATATATGCTCTCTTAGAATTAAAATAATCTCATAACATAATGAGCAGTGCTATCTTCATCTCCACAAAATGCACATATATGTTAACCTGAAATAAGTTTTATTTTATTCAAAATGTACTTTCTGAGAACTAAATTGTTCGAAATTAATTCTGGTTCACCACGTTCTGGGGTAAAGACTCTAAATATTATTCTGGAAGTACTGAACGACGTGGCTTCGTGTCCACGAAAATCCATTTTAACCTTTGGTTTCGGAGATTTTACCTATTTTTCTATACTAACAAAAGGGGAGTAGAAGTTGAACTTGTTATATGAATACTCTACCATGGGTAAATTAATCGGGTAGAAAAAGTGGTAGGAGTCAAAGAAATTTTACAGATATTGCTAGAAATAATCCTTGCGAGGCAGTTTTCATTACTTTATCACGAAATTCAATATGATTAAGTGATTAAAGAAATACAGCGAAAAGCTGTTGCACAATAAACAAGTTGGTTTACAGATTTCAAACTTTTCATTATACACACACACACACACACACACACACACACACACACACTCGCACACACAAGTCTGCGAAGTCCTTTTATTACCGAGACCAGTCTCATTCTCTAATGTATTTGCTACCGCCTACTTAAGTGGAAAATTGTACATTTTTCTCTGGGTATGTGTGAGTGGGACGAGAATTGAGAACACCCAATTAGTTTGAGTGGCAGATAAATTTAATGAAGGCTAATTGTTGAGCCGATTCAAGTCAGTTGCCTGCCTACTCTTTCACGTTGCAAGTAAGCTAATTTTGATCTTATGATTAAAATTGTAGCTCGTAAATTAGATCTACTAACAATTCTTTACTGTTATAAAACAACTTTCTATAATAACGCTGCGAAGAATAAGTGGAAATCGCAGAAATGCTAAGCGAAACGCTCCTCTCGCAGCAACTGCTAAATTTGTGAAGCCTGAGCACAGTCTCCGAAAGCTACGACTGCCACTAATAGTTCGCAGTAGACACTGTAAGGCCAAAAACGTTAATTTTAGAATTAATATATACTCTTATCAAATTTAGTTTATAACCACTGTCAACCAACGTTCTTTCTTATGAGGTACAACCGCAAAGTCTTCCATTTTCGCGTTTGAAACGATGTAATTACACCTGAAAAGTACTAAATTCTGAGCAGTTTGTTTCCCTGTGTAATTATCAGAAATTTTTCTATGTATTTGCAATTTAAACTTCTCGAATAGCTGAATGTAACTGAATTTCAAGAACGTCGTGACACATTGCCTTCATTACACGGCCTTAACTCAAGTTTGTACATTTTACATCGATGTTAAATTACTGTAAATATTTATTGCAATTATTACCTAACTTACCATGATTTCTTTAGCAAATTAAAAATCTTACCTGTAAATTTCAACATAATTTGCTTTATTGGTTGTGTATGAATGCATTTAAGCCTAGAGCTGTAACGTTGTTTCCTGGAAGCTGAGTATAATTTACCGCAATTTGCAGTTTGTAACGGACGGATGCTGGATGCTGCTTGCATTTTCGTGTTGTGTTTTGCCTTTGGCTAACATCTGGTGGGCGTTAGTGATGTAGGTGTTAGAGATGAAGGTGCAGATATTTAATTAGTAATTGAGTGGGGTGCAATATACAATATTACATCATAATTTCTGGTTTCTAATTTTACTTGCTTGGAGTAGTGTGTTTACAGGTTATTAATTTGAAGTATGCGCCGCCCACACAAGTTGTACCTGTTCATTTTCCCAAAGGAGTTCAATAAGAGACGTCAAGCTGGCGTCATATTTACGAACGATTTCATTAAATGCTTTCTGCATGGTCAATGACGAACTTTAGCTAGTACAGGTTACATTACGAAATGCAGATAGTCTATATTAAAAGGCGTTTATTTCGCGGCTCAGTTACAACCGTGCAAAAAGATCAGGTAATTGGTTTAAGGAAAATCTGTTACACGAAGCGATTAAACAACTAATACAACGAAACGTATCCATATTTAGTTTACAATTATTATCAAATTATTTGCACTGATACCCCTAGTACCCCGCTTATGTACTGAGAAAACTTTCCTTCATTTTCATTTACTGCTACAATTTTTATTTGTCGCATTCAGAGAAACGAAGTTTTCTCTCATTTACAACAAACCGAGCCTTAGTCGAATAAACCCATGTGCATAAAATCGTGGTTGCGTAAGGTAAGGTCCCTTGTACACGGGATAATCAACTGAGCAGAAAAACGAGTCAAGTGTTTTGAGTGAGTGGAGAGGATTCAATTCTAAATGAGCTAGGAGCGGCGGCATACGCCTCCAAGTTTAGGCGTCCTGTTAACTTTAGGACTTTCTCGTAATACTTGGCGATGTATTGGTGCAACAGCAGCAAAATGACCGATTTATTCTCGGAATCCCAAACTACTCAGCATCTACCATTAGTTAGGAATGAAATTGGGAACTCTCATTCCGAAGTTGCTATTACTTTCTATGTATCAGATTTTTAATTTTATCTTTCCCACTTTCAAATGTTCCACAAAACATTAAGTATGTTTTAATAAGAATTATTGTACACATACTTAAATTGCTGCAATAATATGAGGGTTGTTCAATAAAGAATGATCCTAATTTTTTGCACTAAAATTCAATCTTATTATATTCTGACAGCTTAATGTTAAACAAACACGCTGTAGTGGTTTCATTGTTGGTACCCCTGGTTAGCGCCTGTGAGAACCAGGCGATTTCAGACCTGTTCAGTACCACCTGCCGCTGAAATGGAGGTAACATGCAGTTAAAGTTGATGTTAGAGGAAGATCCGGAGTTTCTTTCAAACGTAATCACTGCTGATGAAACTTGGCTACATCATTTTGTTCCTGAGAGTAAACAGCAAAGCTCAGTGTGGAAATCTCCTTCATCAACAACACCCCAAAAACAAAAGTGGTTGCTTCTGCTGGGAAAGTTATGGTCATCTCATTCTTCGATATTCATGGAATGGTTTATCAGCATGTTGTACCTGCACACACATCAGTAACTGGACAATACTACAGGGATGTCCTGAAAATACTGCAAGTCTATATCAGGCGCGAAAGACCACATTTCCATGAAACAGGCTGGATGCTGCACCACGATAATGCGTGGCCACATATTGTCAAAGCTGAATATCTTGAAAAAGTCAACATGAAGTGCATCCCTCACCCTTCCTATGGTCCATGTGACTTTTTGCTATTTTCTAACTTGAAGAAACGCCTTTGTGGGAGACATTATCCATCATCAGAAGCAGTGGTGAAGGCTGCGGAGGCGATTTTGAACGATCTCTCAAAAATGGTTTCCAGCATGTCTTTGAAGACTGGCAGAAGCGTTGGGAGAAGTGCATCGCATTCAGGGGAGACTATTTTGAGAATAACCATAAAAATTATGAGGATGTGTAAAATACGTTGCCATAAAGATTGTGATCATTCTTTATTCAACAGCCCTCATATTATGTATCAGTAATATTGAATAACCTCCTCATATTATTACCATTGCTATCTTCAGTTCAGTGAAAGAGTAGAAAATTATAATTAACAGAAAATAGGAAACAGGATTAATTCTTGAGCGTACCATTCAAATAAAAGAGGAGATTGATAAGGAAGGAAAGTGCAATATTAACCTTTCCTTTCTTATTTCAGAAACAAGTAAAAACCTTAAAATTCGTAAGTACTTGGACTACATTTTTAGTGCCGTGGTGAGTGGTCAGTAAATGTACCGATGATTTGTTCCAACACTTTGAAAAACTAGATGTTTCAGAGGACATTAGTGTGTAGTTTAGCCTTCCTCTTTAAATTATAAACAGTCAGTAGCATACTTCAATAACAAATATAAATTTACAATTCTCTTCGACATCCAAATTTAATAATATGTGCGTAATGTTTTTGAAAGATATTTATATATGTTTGCATATCTTATTTATGTTTATGTCTATCTCTCTATGTATTTATTAGCAAGTTGTGCCTTTATGCAGTTCTAAAATTGATTCATAAAACTACTGGATTTTATCTCTGGGACTAAAGATTAAAAATGCTCTAGTTACAAGGTTTTAAAAAGGTAGTATTTTTGAGGCGGATCTCTTTAGTGTGGAGCGCCATTTCCACACGTATTATTGTAATAGGGGGCTGGATCTATTCAATGGCAAAGCAAATAACCTAGTGGAGCTATCCCTCACATGGTGCTAATGTTAGTCAATCCATCACCCGGGTGACATGGCGTGCTCCCCAATAACATGGGCGCCCCATCGGGAGTGGCGATGACAATACGGGAGATGCTGATGACGATGATTTATCTTTCGTGCAGCTTTTATTTTCTTATTGTGCACCAAGGTAAGGAGTACTATCCCGACAGCACACATTTTCAAAGACGGCATCTAAATGTTTTTCTTCTTTATTAATTCGAGCGCGAGAGAAACCGTCGCTAATTTTACGTGTCCTTCCATCGAAAGTGATAAATTACACCTTGTAACAATAGATTCTTCCCCCATGGTGAGAATATGTATATCTACAGAACTTTGTTATTCTGAATTTGTATTTGAAATTGTCAGTTATACTTCAAAGGTAATTTATTTTAATACATAATGACACATGATTATTTGACTGGCTGTTATGCAAAAACAATTCCTAGAAGACAAACCTAGGCTGTCAAAGAATACGTAGTGTGCTTTACAAACTATTTTTGTAGTAAAATATCAATAAATTAATCACCTTGCAATGCAAAGCTTTTATGTATTCCATTCCAAAGTCAAGGTATTATCTAAACTACTGTAATTTTTTTAATACACGTCCTCCAACGTTAAGTCATATCGGCCGATGAATGGAATGGATGAAATGATGCTAAAATGAGTCCGGTGTCCACGGAGCTTAGAGTTACCTGACATTCGTCTTTAAGGATAAGGGAAACCCCCGGAAAAATACCTTATCCAGGTAACTCACCCTGACCGAGATTCGAACTCGGGACCTCTTGAACGTGAGGCAGACATTCTACCACCACGCTACCAAGGCGGGCTACTACTGTACTCATACCCTTTCGAGCATATGTATCTAATCCTAATGGGACTATAAGAATGCCCTAGCAAAAAACGATGATCAGTGGTCAATCTATATGTGTTGATGTAATCTCCCCTGGTATTGCTAAAAATTTTCCACCCCACTATGTTCTGTCTGACCTTTCTAATTTCTTGAATTTTTATTTAGTATTTTAGCTAAGAGATCTGAAGCATCTCGATTAGTTCTAAATTTTATACAAAATTTAGATTATTCCAATTAAACAAAAATTGTCTTTAACGAGAAATATTAACAACATATATTTTTGTCTTATTTCGCATTTAGGAACATTTTAGGTGCTTTTATTTATATTTTGTACTATTTTATCTTAACTATAATTTAGTGTACCACATTTTAACTTTGAGGCACTTTAATTTTAATAGTTAATACTAATTATTACACAAATAAAAATATTTGCCACTTATGCTTCACTTATCTTAACAAATTGGTGTTGATACTTCTTTTCAAATGGAAATCGATATGGCAAACAAATCGTTTGCATCCTCAGTCAACAGATAAACTCCTTTGTAAGAATAAGGGTTACCATGCCTTTCTTATGTTTTTTAGTGTTACCAACATCTGTAAACGAAACAAACCTAAAAATATAATCAACTGTTGGTACTTCGAAATTCATTACGCGATGTTTATTTTTTAAAATAAACATTTTCCCCCCACACTATTAAATTTATCGGACCGTTTAATTGTTTTAATAATTTCACTTCAGGATTTATTTCATGGTTAAATGACCAAAAATGATCTGCTACGACCGATTTATCTGTTTATTTATACTTAAGGTTATGAAATTTAGTTAATACTAAATCTGCTTTGAATCCACAAATTAAATTTTTATGCAAGTATTTTCTTGTAAACTTTCCAGTTTTATTTGTTGTTATTCTTTCATACAAGTTTGATTAGGATAACAGTTATGTTGCAGAATGGTAAAACAATATAATCATCAAGGCCATTATTTGGGGATATTTTGTTATTTATTTCTTATAAAGTTTATTTGCAGAAAATATTTGTGCTTTATTGTAATATTTCATTTAACTCTCTCTTTTGGCAATGTTGCCTTGGGGCAACGTATTGCTGTATTCAATTCAAAAATATTTTAGTGCGGTTGTTTTTGTAATAATAATATTGCACTGGTCTTTGTCGGTTATACTAGCGAAGTTTTGATTTTTTTTCAATGGGAAGTATTATATTATTTTTACAATTTCATTGCATTGTCTTCTTTAGAATAAAAGGTGAAATCCCAGTAACTGCAGTCAAATAATATCCCGTCAACATCCAAGTATGCCATGGCACCGATTATTTACTTGTTCCCTCCCCGACCTTAACCACAGGCACATTTGACTGCAGTTGCCAAGATTCGAAACCACGACGTTTAACTTTGAATGGATGGCCAGCCAATTGTATATTCCCTTAACGATCATGGCTATTCGATTCGAATGCTTTGAGGCACCGAAGAAAGCCTTATGAGAACCGGTTTAGCAAATATAGCAAGGCCGGAATAAGTTGCAATATCATTTGCCAAATAAAGGGTTAACGAATTATCATGTATACTTTCAGGAACTAAAATAATGTACACATTAGACACTTAATACGTGCTTAAATGAGCTGGATTAGATTCAAATAACTTACCAAAATGTAAATAATTTATAAATTCCTTGAACCTTTTAATGTGACTGAATTATTAAAACGACAAGTTGCATTCTTACTCACACTACATCACAATATGAAATACCACAGGAGGATACTCAAATTATGAGTGCAGCGGGTTTCAAGGGAATTGTACAAAATAACGCCTCTAAAAATGCATAATGGACGTCAACTTAGAAAAGAGATCTGAATCACATTGAGATCTGATAAGTTCGGAAACTCATTATAGCTGCGGGCAAATATCTCATTTTTCATCTCTTATTTTTTGTCTAAGACTTTAAAATTGTGGTCTTTGAACACCGACATAAATTTATCTCATAATACATATGGGGGAAATTCTTTATTATGTTATCAAAAAATTTATTCGCCAAATTATACACCTCTTTCACAAAGCGTTCTAGAAGCAGAACTTTACAGGAGGGATTAATCAGAGATGACTGAACATAGTGACTTTTCAACAAAGAAGAACTGAAACTGTTAAAATAGATGAAATGCTACCTATGAAACTTTGGTACAAAATCTTAAAATGTTATTTGAAACTATAATTTCACTGTTATAAACTGCAGAAAAATACTACTGCAATGTAGGTTTTTCCGTAACCTAGTAAAACACTTCTTAAGGCTTCTAGATTTTTTAACGAAATATATCTGTAGGAAATCTTATTTTTAAACCAACAAGCAAGAAAATTCACTTTTTGTTTTGGTATTAAAAAAATGCCTCAGAAAAATAAATAAACCAGAACTGTAAAGTGTTCCAAGTGGTATAAAGGTCTCAAAAATACATCAAAAAATTCTAAATCTATCTGTTCAATATAGAAAGATTATATATCTCAACAGAGAAAGTTAAAAGAATTAATAAAAATTTATAAATTTATGCATATTTTCAATTACAAATAGAACTACCACAGATAATTATATAAGGTGTTATTAATTTCAAAGTAAGCCTCGTGAGTGCGCAGCACAAAAGAAATATCTTAATAAGTTCTAAACCTGGAGTATTCTTTATAATTATTTTGCCATTAAATACTGTTGAAGTTTTATTATATTACAATATAAGCAACTAAAGTAATTCTACTCACATTCTGTTTTGAACCAAGCCAGGCCATCATTGAGTATTGTGTCATTAAAAACTCATAGTGAAATGTGCTACCAAAACGCCTAACCTGGAAAGCAAATAAACAATTTTGAGTTAAGATAGAATACAGGAAGAGCTTATACTTAATTAAATTTATTCAGGCAGTTTTATGTTGCATCATTGTTTGGAAGGTGTAAAGAAAGTCACACTGGTAGTGTACATTATTTTTGTTTATTGAGTTATGGCTACTATCACAAGGTGGCTTTTAATGTAAACAAAGCGTAATAATGCGGCCATAAACTTCTGACAAAACTACAGCCAAGAAGTAAAGAAAATAAAGAGAGAAAAACAGCAAACCAGAAATAAAATCTCATCTCCATCCCTTCAAATTTTATAAAGGCAGGACGTCCGAAAGTAATCTTAAAAACCATCCACCAATTTAATAATACTTTTGCCAGTGAGAGAACAAATTTGGTTTGATGGTCATTGGACAAAATTGAGCCGAATAATATTTATTTTAGTTACATAGATACATGGACTAAAGTATCTGGCTGTAAAAATATTCCAAGAATCTAGTCAATGAAACCGCTGCCTTACTTTCTTTTTAGCAATGCATACTAAATAATAGTGTAATAGGACATTCCTAACCTTATTTGTCAGTGTACTCATCCTTTATATTAACTTAAAATATATTTTTCTCGATGGTTGTAGTCTATGCTAATTCAATAAGTTTAATTTAGTGGCCTAGGACAGCATAATTTTACTTCGTTGTTTCTTCTCAGGATTTATGCATTATGTGAAAAGGAATACTTTGTTATTGAAAAACTATGGGACCAAATTAGACGAAGATATAAAATTAAGCTACTTAAATTATTTCATCATTATGTTACCAGTTTGACAGAGGATTTTAACAACCAAAACGTGAGTTCCAGGTATAGATGTACTTTAAAGTCTAAGGTTTTCGGTGTCTTATTATAATTTAGGGGTAAACGATCTCTTAAGTATCCTCAAAGGCAAATTTATCAAGAAAGAGAGAAGGTTCTGATTCGTTTCTGCGCAGGATATTTACGATACGAGTTTATTTGCTTTACCTTCCATCCAAAGAAAGTCATACTAAAGATATTCATGACAGAAAAAGTATCTCCTATCTTCTGATTTGAACCCAAGACCTGGAGATGCAGAGGCTAGCGTCTGACATTCTCAGATCTTAGAGTAACATACGCTATCGTAAATTGGAATAATGTCTGGGAGAGGTTAAATAAATTAAACATTGCGCAGGTACTTCTTCACATGGTTTTTTATATTAGGGTAATCAAATATAAATACGCCTTTCGTTCCAGAAAATGTATTCATGAAGAATAATTGAAATTAAATTTTGGTTACTTTTCTACATATTCAGACACCTTGTCTATACATTTATTCCAACGGACAGGCAGTTTTTAATGCCAGTTACAAAGAAAGTACGAGGACGTGTGCAAAGCCAGTTGCGCTCAAAGTCTTTCACGTCCTCATTGTTTGTGAAACGATGTCCTCTAAGAGCTTCTTTGAGTGGACCAACCATGAAGTTACATGGTTAGAGGTCTGGGCTTTAGGGCGAATGTGGAAGGGCAGTCCAGTGCATTTTGGCCAATTTTTGCTGAGTTGCTGCTGCAGTGTGTGGTCTGCCATTATCCTGCAGAATCAACACGTTTCAGATAGGGCTACTGCGACGTTTCTCCCGGAAAGCAACTCGAAATTGACTGAGGTCACAGTAGTAGGCAGCATTAATGGTCCGTCGCCATTGTCCCTGTTGTTCGAGGAAATCAATGAGGATACCTTTCGTGTCCCAGATCACTTTGTCCAAATTCGCGTCCTTCATTAAACTCATGACAGCAATGTTTAGCTCTGGACCATGAAGGGGTTGTTTCCCCAAAATGTGGGAGTAATCGACGGCGTATTTCATCTGTATCGACATTTCAATTGACAAGAAATTTGATTATTACTCGTTGCGCAACAGCTGGATGCACCTCTCTCTCAGACATCTCGGCAGTAACTAAGGGACAGAGCCAAAGTAGTTCCCAAAGCCACTGTCCCCTTCTAGGGACCTCACTGCATGTGCTGTAAAATCCTAGAACTCATACGGCACTTTATGGGTGAGCAGTAAACAAAGCCTGATTGCCCCTCGTATTATCCGGAAATATTTCTTGCGTTATTTGGAATAGTCGGGAGTATAGGAACTTTCAGTTACAAGGGGTAAAACGCAGATCATTTCATAAAGAATGGAGAAGGTAATTGCAATTAATTCAATCTTCACTGAATTAAAAAGCTAACCTTGCAACTTCAGGTAAGTGAGCCATTAGACGGTAAAATTATATAGGGCGAAAAAAAAAACAAATATATTTATCTAAAGTCAAGGGAAGCTAACCATATGTAAATGCAATTCTTTAAGATTGCAAGCCTTCTGTTTTCCTCAGAGCTTTCTTATATAAAACGAAGAACCTAGTAAGTAAAGTTTAGAATATTAAATACCTAAAATATTGCTTCAGTGCTAGATTTTTAGGCTTACTTCGGAACTATATTGCATAACAGCTATAGCAACATCACTGAAGCTAGTCATGTAGCGAAGCATCGTCTTACATCATTAAACCCTGAGCAATCATCTATTACAGTTGTTTTAATTTCTCTATCTCCTATCTGAGGTAAGCAGAGAACGCGTTGTAATGGATACAATAACTCAGTAAAAATATTCCGAGCTTTGCCTATTCCTTATATGGCAATTAAGATATGATTAGAAGACCCCTTGTTTTATATCTTTGCATAGGAAATCTATCTTGAATATTACAGAACTAACTTGTGTGTTTCATTTTTCTATACTGTAGAAACCGTAAAACATGATCAAAAACTTCTGTCGCTTAGTGATAAATCTCACCTAAGGGTCGCTTTCCCCATCGCAAACTACCCCACGTGATCGACAGATCACCTTCTTAGAGGCGAGTACTCCTATCTCCTAGCCATGGCTAGGAAACGGATTACTTAAAAATGCACATCTCGTTAAATAACACCAATTTTTAAATAATTTATGGCAATAATTATTTAAGAGATTAGATTAAATTCATGAAACTTATAATTCAAATGTGAAACCACTATTCCGCTTTTGCTTGTGATACTGAATTTAAGACCAAGAATTTCAAAGCAATTAATGGTGATAGGTTACTGAAAGATTTGATTATAGCCTGAACGTATTGAACTCCTTTATTCCTCTTCTAACTAGAACAAAATATGCAATAAAGCATTTAAGATAAATTATTATCCCGACTAGCATGAACACCTAATAAAAATGTCCTTTACACATTTTTTCCCCTCCGTCTAGCCATAGAACATGCAAGCGCCTACAGTGCAGGCAACTTCTCCGCATTCTCAATGTTGCGGACCATCAACCTAGCAGGCGACATCCGCTGCAGTAAGTTTATAGCACAGTCTTTGTTGCTTCTGAAGTCATCAATTTATTCTGTAGATTAGATACACTCAACTATTTCAAGGGCTAGAAGGTTCTCAGAATGTTTTAATTAAACTATGATACTCCAAAGAGGTGTTCGTTTCAGCAATTTGACCGACAAATGCTTTTATCTCCACCAAGCCTTAGAGACTACTCGACAAAAGCGGTTCAAATTGAATGTTCTTAACATTTTCTAATACAACATTCATGCCCGATTTCATGAACAAGTGTTGGCTTGACACGAGTGTTAAATCTCTTTTTAAACTAACAAGTCAAATTTCAGATGTTAAGTCCTTAACAATTGTAAATAGTCAGGATGGCGGGAGTGAACGCAACTGTTGTTGTCGATTTGATATATTTAAGGCCGTGTAAATGACATTCGTAATAGAGTACGGCCTATGAAGAGAAATTATTTTGAGGAGCTACCAGAGGAAGATTTTCTACAGAGGTGTAGACTGTCCAAACAAGTTGCTATGAAGGTTACCCCGGAAGTACAAGAGACGTTAGGACATGCATCGAAAGGAATATGCCAATCTCGCCTTTGCTTCAAGTATTAATAACTTTGCGATTCTATAATTCACTGAATTATGTGGATAACACAATCTACCTCCAGTCTTGAAACGTTTAAGTCACTTGTACTTCGTTCTTCGTTTTAAATTTGCGTAATACTGAGTTAGAACATACATCGAAAGGAATATGCCAATCTCGCCTTTGCTTCAAGTATTAATAACTTTGCGATTTTATAATTCACTGAGTTATGTGGATAATACACTGTCCACCTCCCATTTTAAAACGTTCAAGTCACTTGTCATTTGCACTTCTTCGCACCTCGTTTTAAATTTACGTAATACTTAAGAAGATATTTCGTGTTTCTAGTAATGACACATACATTTGAATAAAATTCGTTTCCAATTATTTCCTACGTGACATCTTTCTCTTTAAAATTCACCACATCCGTCCTATCTTCCACAATATCCTTATACTTCGTCACCAATTCAGCTAACGATTCTTTCTCCATCGATGAGAAATTTGTTTCACGACTTTATTATTGCTTATCCGCCATTTTAGCTATGTGCAGACGAAAATGAAAACAAAAGCGCATCGCTGTACGTTCAGAAAATAATACGAATTATTAATACGTATTATTTAAAAGATTCTTGGCGTTAACACGTGTTTATTAACATTTTCATAAAACAGGTTGGTGAAAGGCAAGAAATTTAACACCTTGGCAGCGTTGTTACAATTGTTGCGTTACGTTCGCTAACGTCGATTTTGACATCTGTTGGTGAAATCGGGCATCAGTATACTTCAACATGCTCACCAGCCTTAGCACGAGAGATATCTAGTATCGAATAAGATATAAAAATACTCAAACACCCCTTAATAAATTAACAAAAAACATTTTTAATCCCAAGGGTGATTATTTGCTTTATTACTAAACTAAGCCTCTAGCTTGTACATACCTAAGTTCACGAATACTCACAAGATCACGTATAAGAATGTTAGTTGTGGAAACCTTAATGATCACTTTGATCTAGGAAAGTTAAAGTTAAGTAAATTGCACACCTGGAATGTAACGTTGGCATATTCTTGCTGTAAGCAGCGGTAAACAGGAAACACGAGTATATCTAGATAGGTTGTGACAGACACATTAGCTTCAGTGAAGAAACATTTGTCACACAGACTTTCATTAGGTCACACAATACATTAATTTTGGACGAATCAGGTTCATGTTCAGCATAAAACAGTATTTCTGACTTCTCTAGTCGCTTTCATACCATTATGAACGAATTCGAGGAAGCTCTAGCCAGAATCTTTCTTCTGGGATTTATTTTCTTAGCCTAGAATTTGTAATTCGTTTCATGATTCCTTATAAATGTTTTCCTTATAAATATATAAGGTAAAGAATGGCATCAAATCTTCCCACTTCTTTGAAAAAGTCATTAATATCGTCGATGTTCTGCAAACCAAGGGCTTCTAATATAATTATTGACTAAGAATTTGAGGATTTTTATCACATAATATTTTCATTGTAAGCTTCATTGGCTTAAGTTTCTGCTAACTAAAGAACGAGACCTTTGCTCGATCTCCTACATGGATTTAACTCACTGTTAGAGTTCGTTACTTGATTTCTGAAACTCCGTAACGGCCAAACTGTACTTCTATTGAGCATACATATTTGAAGTTACAAGGATTTTATTTGTAGATTAGGTGAAATTCCATGTATTTCACCGTATGTTTCTTTGTTCATGCATACATACAGGGAATTTATAGATTAAATTTTCATTTTAAATTAATGTATTCCAATTATCAGAAGAACAAAATTACTAAATAAAGCTGAAGACATAAATCGTAATCAAAACGTATAGTTGTATTTCGTTCCATAGATTTATAGAATGGATCAAAATTTCCTAAAAGGTGAGAATACTAGAAGCATCTTCACTATTTATCGAATACTTTAGGGATTGTAAACCCCTTTGAGATCATTAAGGCACTTGAAGCTGTCCGGATTACATCCAAAATAGTTTGGTATTGGAAATGAATTGTCCTTTTACACTAGCCGTGTGTAGGACGCACTATGAAACGGTAGAGGCAGACTGAAAAATTCAATGCCATAGCTGGGAATTGAAACACAGATCTTCTGGTCTCCGTCCAGACGTTCTAAACCACTGAGCTGCTATGGCCAACGTGCCAACATGACATTAAATTGTCGAGTCAGTTTGAGTTTTTCAGTCTGGTTCTACCCTTTCATAGTTTGGTATTGTCACACAGTTCTCCTGAAGCTCTCAAAGTACAACGTTGTTACAATAATGTTGGTACCTGGGCATACAGGCATAGAAGGTAATGAAAAGGCATATAAACTGACAAGAAAACAGCCAGAAACACCGTTGGTACGCCCAGAAACTGCATGTGGGATCTTTTATAGACAAGCCAGACACTGTATAGACAAATGGATAAAAAAGAACCAAATGGATTATCCTCCTCCTTTAAAGTTTAGGCATTACTGCCTGTTGCAGTCTATATCATACATTTTATTGGTTCCACCGTTTCCTTGGTCTTCTCGTGCTCCTCTTTCCTACATATACACGTGGGCTGTTCAATAAAGAATGATCACAATATTTTTTTCACAACGTACCTTCACTCATCCTCAGAATTTTGATGGTGCTTCCCAAAATAGTCTCCCCTGAATGCGATGCACTTGTCCTAGCGTTTCTGCCAGTCTTCAAAGACATGCTGCACACCATTTTAGAGATCCTTCAAAATTGCCTCCGCAGCCTTCACCACTGCTTCTGATGAAGGAGAATGCCTCCCACGAAGGCGTATCTTCCAGTTACAGAATAGAGAAAAAGTCACATGGGGCTAAATCCGGATTATAGGGAGGGTGAGGGATGCACTTCACGTTGATTTTTGCAAGATATTCACCAACAACATTGGCAATATGCGGCCGCGTATTATCGTTGTGCAGCATTCAGCCTGCTTCACGGATATGTGGGACTTTTGTGCCTGATATGGACTTGCAATGTTTTCAGGACATCCCTGTAATATTGTCCAGTAACCAGTGTGTGCAGTTACAACATGCTGATAAACCATTCCATGAATATCAAAGAATGAGATGACCATAACTTTCCCAGCAGAAGCAACCACTTTTGCTTTTTTGGGGGTTGGTGATGAAGGAGATTTCCACACTGAGCTTTGCTATTTGCTCTCAGGATCAAAATGATATAGCCAAGTTCCATCAACACTGATTAAGTATGAAAGAAGCTCCGGATCCTCCTCAACTTTAACTGAATTTTACCTTCATTGCAGCGGTAGGCGATACTGAACATGTCTGAAGTTGCCTGGTTCTCACAGGAGGGAATCAGGAGTATCAACAATGAAACTACTATGGCGTATTTGCTTCACATTGAGCTAACAGAATATAACGAGGTTTTGTTTTAAACTGAAAAATTATGATCGTAAAAAAAAATATGTTAATTCTTAATTGGACAGCCCTCGTAGTTCATAAAATAGCTTGGTATTCTCTCTTTCTCATTCTTGCACATGGATTACCCATTTTATTCTATATTATTGTATTATGTCCTTCAGGTCGAATATCTCTAGCTCTTAACGTATATCTTAATTTCGTTTGTGATCGATTTTTCAATTCCCCGCAATGCTTCTTAGAAGTTTCATTTCATTTGCTTGAAGTTTTCTTTTATATTTTTCAGTTATAAGCCATACTTCGTTGCCATATAGTAATTTAGGTACTGACATTACTGTGTAAGGTTTTAGTGAGGTATACTTACTCTTTTATTCTTAGACTTCTTTTTACTGCTCTATTTATATAGTTGAATATTTCTGACTTGTTAAATATATCTGTTTCTTTCTTATATGACATGTAATAACTCAAGTATTTGAACTCATCTACCTGTTCCGTATTATTATTTTCTATTACAATTTTGGATCTAATACACTCTTAACCTTTAAAAGCCACCAAGTAACAAATGGAAAACTGGAACAATACTCCAGGACTCAGGCTAGAAGACCTAATATAGAGTCCAAACTGCTGGAACTCATCAGGGAAAATAAATGATGGGTAATAGAACTATTGACTGGACGGTGCCATTATTAAAAAGCACCTACATAGAATAGTAATAAGAGACATTGGATATAGGAAATGCAATGATGCAGAAGAGACAGCTAAACACACAATTTTTGAATGTGGGGCGCTACACTGGGTTTACCTGGTAACGAGAAAGGAAATATCCAAGAATACCCAATAAGGAGGACCTGCAACTTTTTGAAGGGAACATATACGAGAGTAGGTCAAAAAGTGATGCCTCCTATTTTTTCTCTTTTAAATGCCAAGAAAATTGAATCCAATTTACATAGCTTGAAAACTACAACATTGACGATTAATTTGTCGCTATTCAATATAATCTCCGTCCTTTTCCACATTTTTGGTCCACCTTTTAAATAGGGCATGTATTCCAGTGTAGTAAAACACACGGTCTTGCGTCCTAAGCCATTGACGCACGAACGTTTTCACAGCCTCCTCATCTTCAAAATGAATCCCACGATCTGCTTCCTTTAGTGGCCCGAACAGATGGAAGTCTGATGGTGCCAGGTCAGGGCTGTATGGGGAGTGATTTAAGACGTGCCATCCCAATTTCTCAATTTCTGCAGTGGTGTAACAGCTGGTGTGTGTTCTTGCATTGTCCTGCAAAAGAAGAACATTCGCCATAGTTTTTGTTGGGCGAACTCGGCGAAGACGTGCTTTTAGCTTTTTGAGAGTTCTGACGTATTGGGAAGAATTAATTGTGAACCCTGCTCCAAAAAAATCAATTATGAGCACACCCTCTGCATCCCAAAACACTGTCGCCAAAACTTTCCCTGCCGACCGCTGAGTTTTGAATCTTTCTTCTTCGGTGGCTTTGTGTGATGTCATTCCATTAACTGCGTCTTGATTCAGGTTCCAAAAATGAACCCACGTTTCGTCTCCAGTAACAATTATTTCCAGAAACTCCTCTCCCTCCAAACTGAAGCGCTGCAAGTGTTCGGAGGCTATTGTTTTCCTTGTTTCTGTGTTTTTTGCAGTTAACATTCTTGGTACAGAACATGGACAAACTTTTGAGTAACCCAGTTATTGAATAATCGTCATCACACTGCCTTTACTGAGGGAGGTAATGCGACACAATTCACCTGTTTTACCCGGCGATCACCACGAATGATATCATCGACTCGCTGACTGTTGCATGGAGTCACTGCAGTCACCGGATTGCCGCTTCTCTTTACATGTGCTAATGGTGTTTGCCCTTCAACTTCGTTACAGCGACGAACCCATCGTCTAACAGTGTTGAAATTCACCGTTGCATCACCATACACATTTTTTAGCTTTTCGTGTGTGCGAATTGGCGTTTCACCTTCCGCAGTCAAAAATTCAATCACAGAACGCTGTCTATAATACGAATGTCAATGTGAATCATTTTGCAAGAGGATACAGTGCTGCCAACTGTTGACTTAGGAAGTTACTACTGCAGGGGATTGGAGAAGGTTTGAGGAATTGCGCCAAATTCAAAGTTTTCACATAACTTACTTATTTAAGGGAAAAAATAGGAGGCATTACTTTTTGACCCACCCTCGTAACTAGGTGGGGATGAAGGAAAATACATGGTAGCAAAAGATCTTTGAGGTCGATGCTAATAGGAACTTACATAGTCAAGAGTCCCTATGAATAAAAGAGGATACTTTAAACGATAGTGCGTCCGCTTTGGGTTGGTAATTCAAATATTTATGGTTTTAGTTACATAAAACATTTTGCGATTATAATTTTCTTGTAGCAAGATTTTCTAAGAGGAGTTTCTGCTAAGCAGATCTCCTCTATTAACTGATTAAAGTTATTAAGTAAAAAGCATGTGCTACTGTAACCATCAGCTGTGAGCAATCGCAAGCCCTCTCACTGTTAATGAATTTGCTGCCTTACAGTTAAGTGAACGCTGAATTTCCAAGAAGAATCAATATGCTTTGGCATTCATGTTCCCTTACGCCCCAGTCAACTCTCCAACAGTTTCTGCAAATCCAGAACGACTGCAAAAGAAATACCGAGTGCATTTACACACTTGACAGACTTCCTGAAACTAAAAAAAATGGCATTCGAGTAGTGGAATATATGTAAGAGAATTAAGTGGAACGGAAATACATTACAAATATATTATTCCAGCCCAGGAATTGCTTGCAGTGTGCAAGTCTTTTTGCGTTATTTGAGAACAAACACAACGCTAATTTCCATGCACAGCTTACCCATTCTCCTTGTAATTGGTAGTTTCATTTTAATAAATCTAACATGTGTGAAGAAGCAGAGAATGTAATTTCCGTACACTGTATACAAGAGAGGTGAAAATTCCGTGAGGCAATAAATATTTGTATATGACCTTTAAGCAATATTTGATTGTATTGATAGCCATTGGAGATTTAGCATAGCATATTAATGAATTGTTTGTCTGCTTACGCTGTGATTATTGCTACTGCAGAAGACCCAGGCTCGATACCCGATTTCCCTTACCTTAATCAGAATTTTCTCACTCTGGGAGACCCGGTTTGGTTGCACTGCATCTCGTTAGTTTCTAAGGTGCCAGTTGAGAACTATGTAGAACAGTAGCACTCACTAGTTACGAAGACCGCATGTATTGGGGGAAGTGGACGCCATCCGCACATCCCAAGATCCAGTATGGTTACCTAAACACGGTGCCTCTGCTGAACAAAGGTGGGGAACACACCTGCAGATGGTAGGTTCTAACGCAAAAATTAAAATTAATGTAAATGATATAAGACTTAAGAGTATTTTTAAATAATAATACGTTTTAAAATACTGTCGCGAAACCATTGTTGCGACTGGCGGCTGGCGCCCACAAAGGATCAGATGGTGCAGTGCAGGGATAAGAAAAGCTTGCCGAAACAGATAAAGATAGATAACTGGAAGGTGTAGCGCAGGAATAAAAGGTTGCCGAAACAGATAAAGATAGAAAACTGGAAGGTGCAGCGTGGAGATAAAAATCTTACCAAAACAGATAAAGATAAAAAACCGGAAGGTGCAGCTCGGAGATAAAAATCTTGCCGAAACAGATAAAGATAGATAACTGGAAGGTGTAGCGCGGAGATAAAAATCTTTCCGAAACAGAAAAATATAGATAACTGGAAGGTGCAGCATGGAGATAAGAATCTTGCCGAAACAGATAAAGATAGATAATTGGAAGGTGCAGCATGGAGATAAAAATCTTGCCGAAACAGAAAAATATAGATAACTGGAAGGTGCAGCTCGGAGATAAAAAAAAGTTGCCGAAACTGATAAAGATATATAACTGGAACGCGCAACGCGGAGATAAAAATCTTGCCAAAACAGAAACAGATAGATAACTTCAAGGTGCAACTCGGAGATAAAAAGCTTGTAGAAACAAATAAAGATTCGTAACTAGAAGGCCAGCGCGGAGATAAAAACCTTGCCGAAACAGATAAAGATAGGTAACCGGAAAGTTCTGGTGCCGTCTTGTTTGTTACAGAATATACCGGTAATTTCTCGAACAGTGAGCGGAGCTATAAAAGAAGCTGCGAATCGCCAGTGAGAGAGAGAGAGAGAGAGAGAGAGAGAGAGAGAGAGAGAGAGAGAGAGAGTCGTAATCGGAACTGATTTTTGTGCCTGCAGCAGTGTTTTGAAAGTGAACTCTTATGTTTGTTTACGTGTGCAGAAGTGACGAAGTTTGTAATTGTGTACGTTACATAACTCTGCTACTATAAGGGTTTACCAAAGTGGGCTTCTACGGAAATAAAGAGTATTTTGAATTTCTGCAAATTGTAGTTTTAATTCTACGAACCCACAAAGTCGCAATACTGATTTGAAACAAGTATAAGCTTAACACATATTGCTATTCACAATGAAAAATAAATTAAAACAACGCCAATTACAAAAAAGAGCTGAATGAGTTTAATGGCCTACAATAATACTCACAACCAAATTTGTCGTCCTCCGTGGTCTGGGTATTATGCTAACTGTTGGAAATTAATTGTTCTTTCACACTGGCCGTATGTAGGCTACAGTATGGAAAGATAGAGTGAGACTGAAGAATTCAATGTCATTGCCGGGATTTGAACCACGGATCCTCTGGTTGCCGTCCAGCCGCTCTAACCCTTGAGCTACTATGGCCAGCATGCTGAAATGACATTATATTATCCAACTGACTCGTGTTCCGTGGTTGAAATCCCGGCTACAATGGTCAACTGACTCGTGTTTTACCCGTTAAACCACTTAGGAGTTCTAATAAACACATGAGACAACTACCTTAATGGCGACTTACTATGCTGTAAGTACTTTAAGGCCCGTGCTTTATAGTTCGGGAATACTATTAGGTACAATAAATGGAAATTGTTCTTTCACACTAGCCGTGTGTAGGACGCACTATGAATGGGTAGATCCAGAATGAAACTATAAAGGTGGTCCGAACTATAAAGCCCGAGCCTTAAAGTACTTACAGCATAGTAAGTCGCCATTAAGGGAGTTTTCTCATGTGTTTAGGAGAACT
>CM060956.1:76602742-76757742 GCA_030765055.1 Mantis religiosa
AAGAAGTAAGAAGAAGAAGAAGAAGAAGAAGAAGAAGAAGAAGAAGAAGAAGAAGGAAGAAGAAGAAGAAGAAGAAGAAGAAGAAGAAGAAGAGAGAAGAAGAAGAAGAAGAAGAGAAGAAGAAGAAGAAGAAGAAGAAGAAGAAGAAGAAGAAGAAGAAGAAGAAGAAGAAGAAGAAGAAGAAGAAGAAGAAGAAGAAGAAGAAGAAGAAGAAGAAGAAGAAGAAGAAGAAGAAGAAGAAGGAAGAAGAAGAAGAAGAAGAAGAAGAAGAAGAAGAAGAAGAAGAAGAAGAAGAAGAAGAAGAAGAAGAAGAAGAAGAAGAAGAAGAAGAAGAAGAAGAAGAAGAAGAAGAAGAAGAAGAAGAAGAAGAAGAAGAAGAAGAAGAAGAAGAAGAAGAAGAAGAAGAAGAAGAAGAAGAAGAAGAAGAAGAAGAAGAAGAAGAAGAAAATGATGACCTTATATGCGGAAATGTAGATTCAATTACTTTAGAAGAACTAGAAACGGCATTAAAATAAGTGAAGAATAGGAAGGCCACAGGAGAAGATGCAATAAATGCAGAATTATTGAAATATGGTGGACCGATACTAAATCAAAGAATTTTGAATTTAATTAATCGTTGTTGGAATGGATGCCAAATCCTAAGATCCTGGACACGTGCTCGAATTATATCTATATATCTATTTTTAAGAAAGGTGCTCAAAACATATGCGAGAATTATAGGGGAATAAATATTTTAAACACAGGATACAAATTATATGCAAGAATATTAGGTAAAAGGTTACAAACCATTACAGTTGTTCTACCTTTAGAAGAACAAAGTGGTTTTAGAAAAGGACGATCCTGTACAGATGCTACCTTTACAGTTAAGCAGATAATAGAAAAAAGAAGAGAATTTAATCTGGAAACACATATAGCTTTTATTGATTATGAAATAGCGTTTGATCATGTAAATAGGAAATAATTGTGGGAAGCCATGACTCGAAGAGGCTACCCAAATCATATCATTAAAATTCTAAAATCTATATATAAGGATACAACAATCAGCATAAATATTGAAAATGGAATGTATAGTAAATGGATACATACAAATCACGGTGTAAGACAGGGTTTGCCGTTTTTCTCCTATCTTATTCATAATTTATATAGATGATCTGATTAGAGAGTGGATGTTTAAGATTAACGGAGGCATTCATCTTGCACTAAATTTTATTCTTAAGACGATGCTATTTGCGGATAACCAAATAATTATAAGTAAAACTGAAGACGAGCTGCAAAGAGCAGTATATATTTTACAGAAGGTATGTAAGAACTATAATTTCAAAATTTCCACAAGTAAAACAAAAACAATGGGGTTTCGAGGTAAAGACTCTTTTAGAACCAAAATAAAAATTGATGATATTATCTTAGAGCAAGTTACGGGTTTTAAATATTTGGCAAAATATGCCAGTTATAAATATGAAAATTATTTTAAAAATAAATTACCAATGTTTCAACAAATATGCGGCATAATAAATAGAAGCCAAAAAAAGACAGAAAAGAAACACGGATGAAATTTTATAAAGTAATGGCTGCGTCTGCATTTCTTTTTGGTTCTGAAACATGGACATTAACAAAAGCGGACAAAAACAAGATACAGGCTGCCGAAATGATATTTTTAGGATCAGTAAAGGGATGTACTCTTTTAGATAAAATCCCAAATGAAAAATTAAGAGAAGATTTAGAAACAAGTTCTTTAGAAGAAAAAATAATAAATTATAGAAATGAATGGAGAGAGCATATTGAGAGAATGCCGAGAGATAGGATCCCAAGAAGAGTTATAAACTATAAACCTAGAGGAAAGAGACATCCGGGAAGACCACGAAAACGATGGTCAGACATGTTTTAAGCCGGAACAGGCAGCATTGCCTAGCCCTTGGAGTGAAGAAGATGAAGAAGAAGAAAACCACAAGTTAAAATAAGAAAACAGGTATTGCAAAAATTAATTTTGACAGTACACATGTTATTAAAGCTACCTAAAGGGGAAGGCATGGTCGACCTAGAGGTAAATGAATGGGGAATATTGAACAAGGAATGAAGGCATTAGGTCTGGATTAATTTGATTGGAGGGATAGAGAAGAGTATAGGAAAGAAGCTTGAACTTTGGATAAAGGAAGGATTTCGTTTTTAATTTTAAACCTGATTTTAAATAAAATGTATATTATATAAGTTTACTGCAGGAAATCCAACACACATTTACACAAGCAGGTTCAAACGAAATTTAACCCCATAAATTCTGCGAGTCAAGTATACGTACATATAGACCATAATTAGAGACAACTGACAGGAAAATAAGCCTTTCTAATTCTGCAGCTCCTATTACAACAATCCATTTGTACTGCGGCTTCAGTAGTGACATCAAAGGACAGATAACCTAACACGATTAAATGGTACAATAAATGCCAATGTGCATACCCAACTGTAATTTTCTGTTAAATGAATTTATACACAAAATATAATACAATACCAAAATGCAACACAACAGATGCTATCTGCAGCTATTGTTCTTGATTAATTTTACGTTTTATCTTCGATGCAGCAGTGTGATAGGGATTTTGACCGTGGCACCGTACGCCATGAATCTTTACCGATACTAGCTATCTTTCGATCCAGTATGCATTATTTTCAATATAAGCAAGGTCCCCCGTGTGTTACATTGAAAACGCATATCGCCACGCCCGTACATTATCAGCTTGGAGTATTGTGGGAAGCAACAATGGGTGCGGTTTTGGAGGTGGGGAAGCCCTACACAAATCTCTGCCGCCTCTTGCTTTTTCTTCAGATCCCTTCCTTCTCTGGCTCATTAATATCACTTTGCCAGCGGAGTTCCCGTTCTCTGTATTCACCAACGACTTTCCTAAAATTTGTTGTCGAGACATACGAAGAAAAGCTATGGATTCTTGGAATGTTGCTCTCACACAATGCTTTTATGTAAAATGTGGCAGCGGTAAAACTTTTCTTGGATCGGTATATCTTCATAATTATTACAACAGATAAAGACTAGACTTACGCGTTCTTAAGGAGAGCATAGTCTCATTTTTTCGTAAGAATGTGCAACATTAATCAAGCATTTCCAATCCAAGAGATATTGCTCAGGATAACCTTCAATATAAAATCTCTAGAGTCATTAAAACTTTCTTCACTCGCACTACTGAAAGCTGTTTTAAGAGAAGGTCACCATTTGGTCTGAACTTCCCTTTATATCTCAGCAGAAATGAAAGGGTGGAGGGAAGAAATAGCAAGTTTATATTTAGGAAAATAGGTGTGGAAAACTGAAGCCAGTAATATGAAGTACCTCATAATGCTTAATTCTACAGGATAGCATTTGAACACATATCGTGTGTTTTAACAACAAAGTAGAACTTTGAAGTAGGATTTCGTTCACATCTTATGGAGATTGTTAAGCGAAGATCATTCAGAAGGAAGAGAACTTCAAAGGCTATTACCAGAAACTTATTTGACATTAAAATATCTTAAAATTGTAATTTAATCAAAATGATTGCTATCCCTAAAAATATAAAAACTACCCACATGTTTTCCTTGTAATCCGTAGTTTGTGATCACGATATTCCTTTTAACATCGTGTCTCTGAATCCAAAATATATATTTTCGGTGAAATCTAGGATTATAACCTTTACTACAATACATATTCCCCTAAATATGCACTAGAGAAAGTAATAAATCACAATTATTCTGTCTAAATTGTGAATTTCATAACAATTTTCTCACAAATGTAAGCGACACATATGTAGGAAAATAGATACATTCAAAATCGACAATTCGTCTCAGTATCAAATTTATGATTAATGAAAATTTATGGCATTTTCAAATGCAAACCTTCACTGCTCCGTTTTATAAGGGAAAGCATGTCATAATAATTAATGGGAATTGTATAAATTGATGTGAATTTTACCAACGAATACATTCTAGTTCAGTCTAGTTAATCAGTAAGTTGTATACAAATAAAATAATTAACTGGCTCAGAGGTTATTATGAAAACATTTTAGAGACAGTAAGTAAAATTTACAGAACTGGACAGAGGAGATAAAACTGTCAATTAATGAAAAATAATTAAAGTGTGGAGTACATTTCGTTGCGAAATAATATATCACTTCCAATATCTGGTTAACTGTAAGAAACGGTAGAACTTACTAGACGAAAAACTGAAGCGCACCAATTAAAAAAGGAAGGTCCGTGGTTTAAATCCCATCTGAAATGTTCTCTCTAAATTATATTCCTTCTAGGCTTCTCTCGTTCTATGAACCTCGTGGAAGTAACCTAAACTTAGCTGTTAAATTACCGAGTTTCAGGCATTATCAGTGATCACCAGTTACGGTTTCTTCTGTGGTAAGAATGAATGTCGAATCTGTTAACATACAGGAAAGTATAGTTTGATATCATGTATTGCGTTTAATATTTTCAGGTCTTACAATGATTTTCGACAAGTTTGTTAAGTAATTATTACACAGTTTTATAAGTCACTCACTATTCATTTTGTTTCTCCGATGTCCTGCAAGATGCATGAAATTTTAAACATAGCATAGAGCAAACTTTTAATGGTTTGTCAATCCTTCAGCCTACTGCATCCTTTTGCAACTTGTACTTTGAAATGCTCATACAAATTAAACTGACCAAGGCGGCCCGGGTTCGATCCCAGGCGACCGCAAAGTGAGATTTGTGGTGGACAACACGGCGCTGGGGCGGGTTTTCTCCGGGACCTCCGGTTTCCCCCGCCATCTCATTCCACCGGTGCTCCATCTTCATCTCATATATCATCAGTGTCACCGCCTGCGGTGCCGTATGTAGTAAAAGCGGGCGTTAAACACTACACATTCATTCATTCAAATTAAACTGAAGTACCTAGAAGAAGAAAGTTTTGTAGAACTAGCAGCGTAGCTCAGTCAGTAGAGCATAAGCCTCAGTGTTGACGTGGCTGAGTCTTCTGGGTGAAGGTTCATAAACCTGTGGTTCATGTTTTTCATTGCACTCAAACTGAAACGACTCTCGGTACCATGCAGAAAAACATTGTGATTTTCCATGTTCAGTAACAGGATGTTTATTGTGGTGGGAAGATGGTGTTCTCGGAATCTGGGGCGATCATATGGAACGGGATTATTCTCACCTGAACTCGTCCCGCATTTTGACTGTGGTTTCGTGTTGTATTCAGCTCTGCGGGAAGAAGATGATAAAGCCACGGGCTGCTAATTCTTCTTGGACCCATCTGGCACTCAGATATATCGATGTATATAAAATCTCCGGATCTACTTCAGTCGTTATATGAGAACTCTTTGCTCAGACGTGGTCGCAAGGGAAAAAAATCATTGTTAAATAAACATAGAAATAAGTAAATTTTGTTTAATTTATTAAAATCGAAACTTGAAATTTAGTTTGATACCTTATGTTATTTCGTTTTTACACAACACTGTACGTAAGAATGATACTTCTTCAATACAATTTTCTGAAAATCTGTGTTAACTGTTTCTAATATTTTAGTCCTTTCACTTCGATATTCCACAATCCGAAACCGTCTGTTCTCTTCGACGTTATGCAATCGAAAAACGCTTTCTTTCCTAGCTGTTTTAACAAAATTATTGATTTTTAATCCTCTCGATACCATCACTAACAATCAAACTTAATTTTACTGGTCCACGTCACACATTACATAAACTCATTTTTAAAACTATCACTCGTCAAACATTCACATCCTATCACTTATATGTTGCATCATCTCATGACCTACTGGATTTTAACAGTTTATTGTCTTATTTATTCTAACATGCCCACATTGATTCTCAAGCAAAACATTTGAACATATTTAAATATTTTTCAACTCTGAACCAAAGCAACTGTTACAGTTCTGAAGTCAGCATTTATACCATGAAAGACTATCTTTTAGTTCGGATCGACATAAAGGACCAGAATCCGTATTTTCTATTCTTTCTCTCCTACTGCTTCTTCAAAATCTATTTGACCAGCACTTCCCAGGTTTGTCTGCCACAGGGTTAAAAGCATACGGTTGGCTTGCACGTTATGCCAGTCCGTTATCCTCCCAAGTACTGTTTGGCACGCGATTGCTTGTTCTCTGCCTTCCCGATTAACCCATCCACAACATTCTCTTTGACATTAAGTGGGAGGCTGTAAATCTGCGACCGTAAAAGCAGACATTTGATACTCAGACTAGACAAAATTAAAAACACGCGGATTTTATAAAATAATATAACACACATTGGTTAAATTGCTTGCGTTTTGGGTACCGCAACTTTTGGGGCTGCGTACTAGTAGAAATGTTGAGTAATTTAATGAAAAGATAATAGATGCCATTGTGCATGCTTAGCCTTCAAGCCTGCAAACAATGTACTATTGAACAGATTCGTTTTGGACCCTAACTTCCTGTGTAAATAGTAATTTAGAAGTATTTTGAGGGACAGTAGCTAATGTGCCATTTGTTCTACTTTATTTTGTTTTATTTTGTTCTAGATAATTAATTACATTTTTACAACGTTGGACAATGTAGTAATGATCAGGAAAATGAATTCTACATTTGAAACAAACATGCTGGTGTAAGCAACTATATACACCAATGCAGTATTTATTACTTACTTGACATATTTTAGTAGAAAAAAAAACAGAAAAATATATATTACAAATAAGGGACAGGTGTTTAAAGATTGTAAGACAGAGTTGCACAAAAAAAACCAAGAACCGTTAAAAAAACGTTCCTGTTAGAGATGGGAGGCTGCCAACGCAGTAATAAAGGTTTTGAAGTATTTTTATGTTCATCAACTTCACCTTTTACCCCTTTGCAAATCCGGTAACACTCCTCTCAATGAGTGAGCAGTGAGGGTGGAATAGTACAGCATCAGGCGGGGGAGTACAGAGAAGCATCCGCACGTGTCCTTAAGTGGACTGGCTAGAGTGAAATTACATAAATAAAATGGGAAAAAATAGCTGAATCAACAAAGGAGTATACAAACAGCACTGACTTAAAATTAATCTGTTTCTCAAACGAATGTTGAAAAATGGCCTGCATTTTGGTATAAAATTATCATTATGATTATTATTAACATGCCGAGTTCTTTCAAATGCTTCACATTCACATGCTTTAATGCTTAAGATCGTATGTTGTTACTGTAATAGTTGATTGGATCACCACCGGAGGTTGGTTGTGCCAACCCTCACTCCTGATTGTTTATGAGATAGGGGTGGCGGCATGCCGCCGACTGCTGTCTGGTAATGCTTCTTCCTAAATCAGGAAGAGAACTTGGCATTCCCAGGGCATGTTCGTCTTCAACTTAGGTACGAGTACTTATTATGTGTTTCAAATGGGAACAGTTCTCGCTTGTAGCGAATTCGATGCGTTAGATCCTTTGGCGCTGCCATCCCGTTAAACACAATTTTTATATTTTCCTATAGACATAAGGGAACGCAAGCTGAATTTTCTCAAGTTTTATAATAGTGCAGTTGTTTAAATCACTATTGCAACATGGACTATCGTATATTACGCAAATGATTTAAATATTTAGTTTAAAATTAATTATGGTTTATGAATTACTTAGTTTTCTAATGCAATGAAAATACCAGTGGTGCATCCGTTTAGCTGGGAATGTTACTTACGTTAAGAGATAATTCGTCATTGTCATTGTCTTTATCGTCTGAGTACTGCAAATTTATGATGATAGGTTCCAAAATTTCATTGCGTGCTATTTCTTTCAAAAAGTCCTCTTCTTGTAGTTTATCTGATGTCTCACGCAGTTATCCCAGTCTTGTTGTGTTCCTTGTCAATTTCTTCTTGAATAAGTCGTTCAACGTCAGTCAGTTTAGAAATATTATTTCTGTTTGCAACATAATTTGAGCCCACATTAACTCAATTGGATTGTTCTAGCAGTAAGGGGGGGAGGAGGTGGATTGTGTCTCCTTGATCCAGCTGATACACTTTTTCATGGAAGAGTAACTGAATAATGCTGCTTTGAACTCGAGAGTAAATAGAGATTACGAACTATTCATAAACAAAGATATAATGTGACCAGATACGTTCTGCCAGACCAGCAGGAAGTGTATTATTAATAATAACTAAACACTAGTAACACAACTTCGCTTATCTTATTTTGTGTTACTAGTGTTTAGTTATTATTAATAACCTAGTTTACTTCACTGTCAGCAGCTTCAGTTTTTTACATAACTAAGGAAGTGTATTGTTTCCTCTCTTCGAATTTAACAAACACCTTGGCTTATTCAAAGTTCAAATTTCTTTTACCACGTCATGTCAAATGTTTAAGTTAAAGTTCTGAGTAATTTCATATATACGTTCACGCATACATGCGAACCAATAACGATATTCATTACAGTGCTTACGTCGAAATGCATTGTTAGAATACAATGATATCTAGTTTATTTATTTGTTTTAGGACAACTATTTGAGCTAAATATATGCGTTTTTTACGGTTATGTTAAATGCATTACTCTCTCCTTCCTCATGGATCATTTTTTTCTTAGCGTGAATAGTATTTATTAGAGATTGATTTGCTTGGCGCTAGCACACACCACTTAGGGGGAATGCAATACAACACCGCATGACTCCGATTGGTTGCTCATGGACAAACCTCATCCCATTTGAAACATCCAAGTGCTTAATGCAACTCACCTGGCCTTCGCATTCTCTGACCGTATTTCGTTTGTTACTGATCGTTTTGGGCGCGAGTTCTTGGTCAACGAGTTATAATTCTCTAATGCCCAGAGTTATATTACCAATGAAAATTGCTTTTCGTTAAGGAGTCTCTTAATTGAGTGCAATATTTGCTTAAATTATAGATTCCTAGTCCTATGTTTTAACATTGGAATTGGATAAAGTTGGAACTATGATGCATTACTGAAACTAATATTACAAGGTGAAGGTATAATGTGTTGCGCAGTAAGATACTTCGGAAAATGAAATTCTATAAGATGCGCTTACTGAACTTCTTGATGTCAAAATTATTGTGAGTTGTACGTGATGTAAAATTACACTTGCTGAAGTATAGTTTCCTATTGGTATTTTGACAGTCTTAGGTTCATATAATCCCCTCTGACTGAAACTTCGTATGGTGGAGGCAACTAATCATTATATCGTCAGTATCGTTTACTACCACTAGCACTACCACTACTACTCTTCGTATAGGACACAGTTCTGTTCATTTAGCGTCCTCTGCCCCTTATTCCATTTTAGGTGTCGGGTGAGGGAGCCACAACTATGGATGACAGAGAGAGAGAGACAGACAGAGAGAGAGAGAGAAAGAGAGAGAGAGAAATTCAGGGATACGTGATCAGCCCGGTCCACGGAATGAAAGCGAGAGAAGAAGATTAACGGAATGAGAGCGAAGTGGTTGAAAGGATAGATAATGGAACAATTGGTTGCGGTAGAAACCGGAGCTTCCGGAGAAAACCCGTCACAAATCTCACCTTGCGGCCACCTGGGATCGAATCCAGGCCGCCATGGTGAGAGTCAAGCGGCCTAGCCTCTCGGCCACGACATGGCCCTTCTTCCTCTTCTTCCTCCTCCTTCCTGTTTCTGCTCCTCTTCCTCCTTCCTTCTCCCCCTCACCGTTCTTCCTTTTTCCTTCCGCTACACTCCTCCCATCTCGTTGTATATTGTTATTGTATTTCAAAATTTGCTTAGAGTTGGCGCTAATAATTTAAGTAAAGAGTATTTAAACATGTCATACGAGTAATTTGTCAGTTCTTCATGCCGCTCTTCCCTTCTGAGGATGTGCTACACAGCTAAGAACGAGACAGGAAAATTTAACATCAGTTTGTGACCTAGCTTTATTTTCAAATAATGTAACACTTTCTAATATTACAGTTTAAATTAAAATATAATTTAAATATCGAAAAGCTTTCAAACTAAGGTTATATTCGAAATGTTTCAAACCGAAGCTAAAGTGTAGCTCAAATGACTAATTGAAATACCGTGTTCAAATACATTAGTAATTGACTAAAACTAGACCGGAGGAAATTAAAGTGCTCTTTTATTTGAGCTTAATTGCAATTTTATCACCTGAAGCAGAATTCGAGCTTGTTATAAACCAGTAATTTAGCAGAATAGGAATTAAAACTCTTTTAAAATTATTTTCAGAATCCTTAAGGTGCAATATTTAAGCAAACTACGCGAAAAATCGAATATATTTTATTGCACTTCCATGAGACTAATTATGCGTGAAAATTGACTAAAAGAAATTCATTTATATAATGAATGCTCACTTATGTAAGCTGGATATTAGTTTTTAAATGTAACTGATAACTATGATCGAAAAATTTAAAATAAACAAAAATGCGTTGCAAAGTAATTCGAACACGGCTAAAAAGTATCCCAGTGTATAGTTTATGTCTTTAATTTTGGTGGCACTTTACCAACACATGTAAATTATATCACAAGGAACTTTCTACATTTTAAGTATTATAAATAAAATTTAGTTCCATCTTAGATGACATTTGACTATTTACGGAATTTATTTTTTTCATTATTTGCAGGAAGTAGAAACATCTGTTGCTAGATCCACGTGTTTTGATACAAAACTCCTTGTATAAACTTTGCTATGAAGCACATGTTTCTAATTTATGCTTCATTGAACATTTTATTGGAGTTACAAAGTAATTATAGAAGAAATAAGTGAAGAAAATGATTAATCGCTGATAGCTTCAACTTTCATATTCGATCCATCATATTACCAGAAAGTATTGAAAATTATGCACATAAAAATGAGAAAAGAAGTGTTGGAATATTTAAGCAAGTATTGAAAAGTTCTTACCTTCCTCTGTTCGTTTTACTACTAAGTAGCGAGGACCAAATGACCCAACTACTTCTTTTACACAGCTCTTCAGAATTTTGTGGGTTTTTTAATGGTTGTCATAGCGACAATGTCTTCCAACATTGCAAGCGCCTCCGATGGCGTGCTCACATCCCGGGCGCCACCCCGGCTTAGGTAAGAGTCCTGGCCTACCCTTGCTCACCTCAGGGTGTCACATCGCAGTATAAGGACAGAGGGACCCAATCGCCTTCAGGAGTGTATCATTTCATGCAGTGACCCCTCCCCGGGACTGACCTTTATCAGCGCATACCACAGTCCTACATGACATGCAGGGGGTGGGACTTATGCATTACTCAGTCATCCCTGCACCTAACGCGTAACGGTAGGACCCTGAGGATTTGTTTTACATTATATGAATAAGTAGTCCTGCGCCCTGGCGTAGTGGTCTAAAGCATCATGCTTTGGTCACAGAATGTGCCCTGGGATCGATCCTACCTCTGGGGTGCGGATTTTAAGACCAGAGTATAGGAGTGCCTATTCAGCATTTAGAGGGAAGTGAGGAGCTTACGATTGGTAAGCAGCCCTGTTCAAGAAAGCCAACTTACCGGCTGGAGGTGCCGAGATACTTACTACATCTTCTCCCCGTATCGGCTGGATGACCGAAAACCTCTACCTTGTGTATGTGGGCGTGAGGCCGGCAGTCGGGTTGACAGGCATTGCCCCTCTGTGGGCTGTCGTGCCATGGGCTATTATTATTTTATTGTTATATGAATAAGTATACACAAATCCACACCTATCCATTAATAGACCCCGGATATTAATTGAAGAGATATTTTCCTTCCTTGCATTCTGCATTACTCAAGCACAACGTGCTTTAAGATATTTGGAACATAATCAATTTCTATTCTAGCCTTTTTCTTTAAGTGTAGTTGCGCTTTTGAATGAAAACTTCATTTCTTTCCAATTTTTAAAAGTCAAATGTTTTCAATTTATTTTGAGCATCCTGCATATTATAATGCGACTGTCTTTTGTTTGTAATATTTTATACCAGCTATAGGTTCAGCAGTTCTCCTTAAAAATGGTTTCTAAATATCAGGAATTGTTGTAGGTAAATTATTTTAGAATAGTGGTGTTCAACTACTGTCACGTAAAGCAGACATAACATTCATTTACAAGAATAAATGAACAACCAAATAAATGAATAACCGAATAAATGAATAACCACCCCACCCATCAAACAAACAAACTAACAAACAAACGATGGATGTGTGAAGTAAGGAAGGAACGAAGGAAGGTAGAAAGGAAGTAAGGAAGGTAGGAAGGTAGGTAGGCAGGTTTGAAGGTAGGCAGGTTTGAAGGTAGGCAGGTATGCAGGTAGGCAGGTAGGCAGGTAGGAAAGAAGGAAGGAAGCAGCGAACGAACGAACGAACGAACGAATGAATAAATAAATACATTAATACAAAACTAAATACGTAATACATAAATACACAAATAAATACACAAATAAATGCATACATAAATTCATTGAGCTATGGCAAAGAATAGTGCCCATTTGTATGCCTTTATATTTAATAAATTGTTGTGTGAATAACCATTTATGTGATGTTTATTATTAACTTGAATTTTCCATTTGTTATAAGCCTTTTTACTATTTTCCCAAATATGAAGTTTTTTAAACTTCATTACTAATGCAAAGAGGACCGAATTTAGAAACTTCAGCCTAGTTCATCCTCATTGCACTATTCCACGTACAAGAAACTATATAGTAAAATAATTTCCATAAATATTTATCTCGGTTTATATAAACTAGAACAATGCATTGTGAATACATTTCCTTCCTTTTGCTTAAATTACGTTTTCTATTTATGCACTTCTTTGGCTTTTTGAGCTACCTGCTTTAATTGCGTAAATCCCTAACATCAGGTTTGATCTTATAAGACACATCGAAGGTGGAGCGTTAGGCAAAATCGCTACTTTGTCAGGCTGGCGACGTCGGTGGGCACTGCGGTACAGGCGTTTGTTATTCCAGTCACGTCATGCGCCAATTGTATTTCCCTCCCAGCATGGCTGTTTTCCCGACGAGTGACCGCGGGCTTAAGATGGCCAATCTACGGACACAACCCTCTGAAACAATTGTGTACGTACGTGGAGAACGAGCGTATAATCCAGGATTTTCATACAGGTGAAATGGTAACAGAAGCAATTTGAAGTAATTCGCGCCTTTTTTATTTCTTTCAAGATTGTATGTAGGAGATTACAACACATGCACTGTTACATTAGAACATCCGAATATACAAGAAAATATGGGCAATTTGGAAACTCAAGCACGTTCTACGGAAACTGAACCGAATGGAATTATGGGCCAGGATACTGTGTTGTGCCACGAGTTGAAGTGATCTCATTTGTTCAAACCTCCTTTCTTAATTTCCTTTGTATGCCATTTATAGTTCTTCCATATATTCTATCGATTAAACAATTTCATCATATTATCCCTATTATTGTCTTTTTCTCTTCTTACTTCTTTGTTACTCTTAGTTCGTGGTGATAACCTGCTCTCAGAAGCTCGTTTATGAACGGAATTTATTTTCTTCTTTCTTAGTTGCTCATAATTAATATTTGTAGAGATAACACAGCTTCTCTCGTTATTCTATGCATTTTATTTTTATATATCCTTTTACCTTGTTTTTAAAGTAGGATTACTAGTCATTAATTTTTAGGATTTGTTACTTTGATATCAATGTGCACCCTATGTAGGTAATTGGCAGATTTTAAAACAGTTAAAATGATTTGATTTCTCTAAAACTTGATTATTATTTATCACTAGGGCCCGGATTTTTATGAAAAGTCATCTTTTTTTCTGAGTAGTCACAGACGATGCTTATTGGAAATTAAGTACATTCTGAACAATACGTTAGATATGTATGGTTTTAATAGGTAATCAAAATGCATTTTTTCCACATTTTTATAATAAAGTAATTTTTAACATTCAAAGGCATTTCTGGCCATTTCCATCTGTAGCCCGCATTCGGGAAGCCCAGGTTCGATTCCAGTGGCGCAGTGTGTGTTTGTGTGTGTGTGTGTGTGTGTGTGTGTGTGTGTGTGTGTGTGTGTGTGTGTGTGTGTGTGTGTGTGTGTGTGTGTGTGTGTGTGTGTGTGTGTAGTGTTTAACGCCCGCTTTTACTACATACGGCATCGCATCGCATACGGTGACACTGATGATACATGAGATGAAGATGGAGCACCGGTGGAATGAGATGGCGGGGGAAACCGGAGGTCCCGGAGAAAACCCGCCCCAGCGCCGTGTTTTCCACCACAAATCTCAATTTGTGCTCGCCTGGGATCGAACCCGGGCCACCTTGGTGAGAGCCAAGTGGTCTAACCACTAAGCCACGGCGTGGCCGATCCAGTGGCGCACTTGACCGTGACTCCGTCCCAAGGGTTTTTTGGGAGATTTTAAAATAATCTATGATTAAAACTTCATTTATACACTTTATAATATATAGTAACTTTGTAAGTGTGGTAAACATGTAATTTGCATAGATCAGCGTCCTAACAATGCTGGTGAATTTACGACGCATCAATTTGAGTAATCGCTGATTACATCATGCGATACGTTTGGATTGCATCCACTGAAAACAATTTGATAGCTCTTCAAAATGTGTAAAAAAGACAATCGTCTCAGTTACTGTTAAAAGAAATGGCTTCGACGTCAAGTAACAAGCCATCTTCCTTTTATAAAGAATTATGTGAAGTGTTTGTTAGTGCAAATATTCCGCTAGGATAATTAATTTCAAATTACGAGATGTTTTTGAACGTCACACTGGTCATACAATTCCAAATTAATCAATATATTAATTGATGAGACAACCGATTCAGAGGGGCGTTATGTGGCCAATGGTACGCTAGAAGCTACTAGTGCCGGACAAATGTTTCTTCTAGCCTTAGAGGTTATGGAAGCTGTTAACGACTGTCAGATATGCAAACTGTTCGATAAATCCATGTGTTTATTGTAGCCTAGTGGAATATAGCATGCCAACGTGCTCCTCTTCCTAACAGACGCGGCGCTTTACATGGTAAAGGCTCCAAAATCGATCCAATTATTTTACAGTAAGATGGTGCATGTTACGTGTTTGGCCCAAGCTTTTCATCGAATTGCGGAAAAGTTTAGATTAGCATTTCCAGAAGTAGATACACTAATTTCCACAGTAAAGAAAATATTTTCGAAAGCTCCAACCCGAACTATGTATTTCAAAGATTAAGCCCCTAATATAGCTTTGCCCCCGGCACCCATTTCAACACGCTGGGGTACATGGTGAGAGAAGTGGTGAGTAGCTTAGATAGGGTAGATTCTAAGGCAATGGAGAGCGCACAGGATGTGTTCTGACACTCAAATCTAAGGCATATTAGCGTTCATTAAATCAAATTTTACATTTTTTGACGATACCATAATCCGCCATGAAGAAAGTGGCATGACATTAGATAAGTCTGTTGAGTTAGTGAGGATTGCGGAAGAGAGGATGCAAAATGTAAAAGGTAAGATTAGGGACAAAATTAAACAGAAACTAAAATTCGTGTTGGACAAAACCAAAGGATACCAAACAGTTTGCCAGATTGTCAATATCTAGCAGGAAAAAATGTCAGAATTGGTACTTTTGAACAGGATTTAACAGGCAGTGACATAGTTTCTTTTTCAAATATGTACCTATAATATCTGTGGAATTTGAGATAATTTCTCAAAGTATAAAATAGCTTTAGCTGACAACCACCGTTTCTTTACTTTTGAAAACTTGAAAATGACCAACGCTAAGTAAGGTATGTTTTGGCTACTGGGTACAGTAACTTATTGTTTCATATTTTATAAAATTTAAAACGAACTGATGAATTTTGAATTTATTATTTAGTAGAGTTCCACAGAATCCCTATACACAGACGAAAAGAAATCCGCAAGTATTACCTCATTCCAAAGGCCCTGATATCTTTGTTCCATAACAGAAATGGAATCTCTCCCCATGTTCATTACTAACAGCTCCACAACTAGGAGGGAAAAGTCTAGTTGGGAGTGGAGAAAATGGATTTTAAGGGACATGTTGCATCCAAGGTTACGGTATTTTTGCAGGAGCACTGTCACCAAATACTTGCAGTTTCCATCTCTTTTGTTGCCTAAAAATCCATGAACAACACCCTTGAAGGCTTCCCAAGTTTCCTTTTCTTTCCCATCCAAAATATGGTCAAAGGCAGGATCCTTTACAAGTTCTCTTATTTTTGGTCCGACAAAAATGCCTTCCTTAACTTTTGCATCACTTAATTTCCACAATTTCTCTCTTATGTTTGACAGGTGTGCCAACTCCCCCCAAAAATCTTCATTCTAAAAAATGAAATGTCACTTTATCTTCAAAACAAGAGCTAATCTATCATTTTAATGTGATTTTTTAATTCAGCCGATGGGAATACATGTAAATTCACTATCTTTAAGCCCGAAACATTTTCATTGTTGCCCAGTGTAATCAAATATGTGAAGGGCTGACCTCCATATGATGGATTTATTTACCTTCTCTTCGCAGGCACAGGAGGAAAAATAACTTAATGACTTACGATTTGAGAAAAGTATAAGCATAGGGAATACAACCCAAATAGCAAAATCTATTAGAAATTAACTCCACACACAGAAGAGTTGTGTGATATAACTACAGTTTAATACTTTGTTTTTTCTTACGATTCACAGGAATGAAGGTCTTTCGTGGCTATTCCCAGATAAATAAAAGTCTTAAATTTGTCAATTTAATAAAAATTTTTAAAGTAGTTTTGAAAAAAAATGGAAAGGTTAGTTTAGGATGGGGGATATATATTGAAAATCGATGGCATTCGTATGATAACTAAAATTAAATATCAAGTTTGGCATTTACCCGCCATTTCATTTTTGAGTTGTTCAGGGACAGAGATCTCTGTCTGAAAGTGCTTTTTCGTATACGCAAAGGCTTTAAATATCTATTTCCAGTAACATAATTTCCTTACTTAAGTACGTAATACAAAGGTAAAAGGTTGAACAAATTTATTAAACTAATACAATCAGAAATAACAAAACTTCTAATACGTATAGTAGATCGAAAAGTGACACACGATTATTTTTTCTGCGTTGGTATTCGGCTGGGATATTGCAATTTCACCAAAATGTAATTTGAAGCTCCCGCTTCGGACGCTATTTTGTTCTCATCTGTAGCTCTAGCGACAGAAGCGTGAACTATACAACAATGGCACGCATCGTCCACATGTTAATAGCAGCGAGGTATGGTGCAATTTTTATGGACTAAAGGGCATAATGCGATTGAAATTCAAAGGGATATGAGTGCGTGTATGGGGATGACTGTTCGGATCGTATGGTGTGCATTCTTCGAAAATGGCCATGGTGTACTTCGTAATGCGCCACGTTCCGGACGATCGGTAACAGTTGCAATCGTGCAGTGAGTCTAAGCTATTGAAGCGGCAATTCTCAACGGCCGGCGCTAATTGCAAACCTAGTCTCAACAGTTGAATATTCCATACGATGCTGTGTACGATATTGTGCATGCCATATTGAAATTTCCTAAAGTTAGTGCTTGCTGGGTGCCAAAGAACTTGACGGACAACCACAAGAGCCAGCGAATGATGACAACTTATATTACTTGTCGCATTACGCTGCAGAAGGGCATGACTTTCTTCATGAAAACACTCACCTCAATGTTGCTAAAGCTATTAGATAATAAATTTGCTTGGGAGGTGCTCCAGCATTGTCCATGGAGTCCAGACCTGCACTTTCACTTGTTTCGTTCTATGAAGAAAGTTCTGGTTGGGAAACGCTTTGGCCAGAAGCAGAATTAAAACCAGCAGACCGCAGGTGTCCGTTCAGTTGGAGTACAGCCTTCCTTGGTGATTATAGAGGAATTGGCGACTAAGACATCGGATATTTCTACATTAGTATGTAAACCTTTTGCAAAGTAAGTTCATCCCTAATAATTGGTTTAGTAGTAAAAAACTTATGTTTACTCCACGATTTTTATGTGATACAAGGTAGACATTTCTTATCATAACCATTTAACATACAATATTAATAGTAGAAGCAAGTTTTTAATTCCTTATTCAATCAAAAGCCCGCTTCGCTATCGTAGATGGTAGCGTGTCTGCCTCACGTTCAAGAGGTCCCGAGTTCGAATCTCGGTCAGGGTGAGTTACCTGGTTAATGCTTTTTCCCTTATCCTGAAAGACAAATGTCGGGTAACTGTAAGCTCCATGGACCCCGGAAGCATTGAGCATCATTTCACACATTTCATCCATCGTCCGATAGGACTAAATGTTGGAGGCCGTAAATTACAACAATAACCACAAAATGTCACCACAGTTATAAAGGTTGGAACTACAATACATCAATAATGAGCATTGTCATTCTCTGAATCACAGGTTCACTAGTTTCTCTAAAATATGTGTGTAAAGGTGTGTATTTCAGTTTGTTTTGTTTTTGTAACTTACAACGACTGCAATCATAAAGAAAAATTGTGCAAGCTTTACAAAATACTAAGTATCACACACAAAGAGCTAGTATTTCAGAAACGTAAATGAGAATTCTAAATGTTGTTGAAAACAATTGCCTTGAAAGTCTTTCTTTTCTTTGTCTCTTTGTTACTACAAATGAAAAATTTTTCTTTCGCCTGTGAGGTCCTAATTATTTTATCACTAAATTTGTTGATATTTGTTGACCAAAAGGTTTTAGGAATATTTTTTTATATAAGTTTAAACAATATTAGAGAGCAATTTATCTAAAATGAAAGCTAAATATGTATAACAAATGATAATAATGAACCATGCTTTATGTTGAAACCTTTTGAAAAATTTACCTCATAATGCAGAAAAATTTCAGTTGTTTTTGGAATAAAACATAAAATTTGGAAGATAGTTATATTACACAGAACTATGTCAAATTTAATTTGCTTGCTTTAGATTTTTACTACTCGTATTAAATGGCAGAAATATATTCAACTTGTAAATTCATATTGTCATTTTATTAGAAATTCACACCTGAGTACATAAAACACACACGCGCACACACATCCACCCACCCACTCACCCACCCACCCAGCCACCCACACACACACCCACACACAGAGAGAGAGAGAGAGAGAGAGAGAGAGAGAGAGAGAGAGAGAGAGAGAGAGAGAGAGAGAGAGAGAGAGAGAGAGAGAGAGAGAGAGAGAGAGAGCAGCATGTCTATAAAGCCAAATTTTCGGCAACTATTCAGTTCAATATGTTCCAAGAACGCGAATCGAAGGTTTTCAATAACGTATTTTAAAGTGCAATATGTTTAGGATAAATACATGTACAGTAAAATTTATATTTTAACATTTCTAGTGATATTTTAAGAAGTTCTATTTATTTTATTCATTTGAGCTCTGATTCACCTTTTCTGGATTAACTAGGTAAGTTGATGTAATAGCCGAGAGTGAGTCACCAAACCAGCCCATTGCAGATGTATTGCGTCAGCCAAATCAATTTCACAACTCAAATAATTTTGAATTCTACTTCTATTCTTTCTATTATTGTTTAGGGTGCTTTCATTTAGGCACAAGAATATATGAAGTGTTGCATTCCTACACTCACAGGGAAACTAGTCAAGCTCAGTCTAAAATTGTGGTCCAGAATTCTTTTGCAACACGTGCGAGGCAATAACGTCAAATATCCACTCCTTTCACTTCTGATCTACCACAAGGATAAACGCAATAGCCTTCGTTATACGAAATTTATCATTTTAAAGATATCGAAGGTTGACGCCCTATCGAGAGTAGACATCGACTGTATCGAACTCCTATTCCTATTTGTAACCTACAATGTTTTTATAACTACAGCAAAGGTATATATGACTTATCAAACTGTCCCTCGTTTATGTCAAAGTAAATCGGTACGCTGTTTCTTTCTTCCTTTTTTATATAGATAGAAAAATATCTAAACCATTTTATATCGATCGCTTTTATTCGAAACGACAGTATTTCCCTTGTACCTAAAGAAATGTGGAATAAAATATGCAAATTTATGCACGAAAGAAATGAAAGAATCCCTTTTAAGCAGCATGAGTACCAAAAAGCTATATGAATGTAACACATCAGAGTGTCTCTGGAAACCTGAGAGCTATTCTAACTTAACGGGACGATCCAGTGCGACCATTAAATTTCTGGGTCGTGGATTACGTGATTGTGTGCTCCGCACACTATAATTTGAACTGGAGGTTTCTTCATTCTATAAATCTAGCGTTACTTACCATAAGATAGAGGGCTCAGTGGTAACGCAAGAGGGTGGCTTTCGGCAGTTTCTGGGTTCGATTCCTGACCATGTGGAATTCTGTGTTGACGTGGTGTCTTCGCTCTCCTACCATTTCCCATCATGGCATCTTTCTTTTTTTGTGTTACAGAGCAACCCTTGTTCTGTGTTTCGGTCGAGGCGGGAAGTCGAACAGGGGTCTTCGAGTTCGAAATTCTTTTATCCTCCACCAGAAGGTGGTCATTTGAGTCAGCCCTGACTCGGACCTCTGAGACCCCTTCCGTCTGCTTGGACCACTCAAACTAGTGAGAAGCGCAAAAATAAGGAGTCACTGCAGTAAAAATAAGCTAAATATATTGATGAGCGCCCTCTATACCCGGATAGGACTAAAAGTTTGTGTTGCTTTTAAAAAATCATACGATAGTTTGAGATTGCAGCTCTTATAATTTAACTGATGTGCTTATAAAACCGTCTTCAATGCTAAAATTCCTACTTTTATATTCACTATTAAATGTAATTCTGACTCGTTTCAGTTATTGTTATTTATTACATTTCTGCTGTTTAGTGCGTTGTGCTCTACGTATCATATTTTATGTTTTAATTTATGGGACACCTCTGACTTATCAAGTCTTCCTATAAAGGAAAGTACGAATTTTATTGAGACTATAAAACATTTAATGTGCTATTCATATTGGAGTTTGCTTGATCAGACACGATACTGCAGTACAGAAGTGTGAAGTCCACGGTTTTGGTTGTACGCTTAGCTGTCTTCAAAACTTGCATAAGGTATAATAATGTTAACCCTTTCATAAGTAAATGTAATGCTGTGTTTAAGTGAATGAAAAAAGTCGAGTTATTTTATTGGTTCCGAAATACGTTATTTTCAGATTGAAATGATAAGGACGACCTTGCTCTTTGTTCTGCTTCTGACTTCATGGACATGCGCCAGACATGCAAGACCAGCAGAGCAGGTGAGTGTATGAAATTAATTTTGTGGTATATGTGATTTCTATGAATCAAACTGTTTGTCAGAGTGACTGCAGAAGTAATAACACTGTGGGGAGTGCATAGGGACTTAGTTTGGTACGCCTGATACAAGGAGCTAGCCTTCCAGTGTGGTAGACTTAGAAAGGAATGTCACATGCCAGACGTGGCGCAGAGAATGTCTAATAATTGCTGGTTCCAAGAAGGGCAGAACTAAGGGATATTATAAATATTTCCCTTTGCGTAGATTACTGTCTTTTTAATTATGAATGTTAGAAGTGAAAGGAATGTAGTGCTTGCTTGTCCTTTGTCTCGTGGTGAGGCGCTGTGATAGGCTCTCTATTATATGTTATAAAAGGTAAATTCGATGACAATGTCGACGAAGAATTTTTAAATAAGTAATTATGAAGAATTGGATATCATGTGACTACTTGTGAGGTATGAAAAAGGGTTTTCTCGTGCAGCTGCAATATTAAATACATAGGTTATTCAATAATTACTGCCAACAGTTAAGTGCAGAGGATCTACCCAAAAGTCATGGGGAGAGATTCTAATAGACATATCTGTTATGAAACAAATATATCAGAGCTATGAATTTTGTGGGCATGAAGCGCTTGGTAAATTGGAGGTGGAAGTGTTTAAAAGAGTCTTCTATAAAAATTGCGATATTAAATTTTATAAACATACACCCGAGGTTAAATTTCTTATTTGAATGGGGGCAAATAGCATAAACATCAGTTATTCAACGCACTACATTGAAAGTCCCAATTCTTTTAGATTATTGAAGTACAGAATGTGCATACAGTGTTCAGCAATAACACTTCCTTAATTGGGTTTTAATAGTAATATCGGTGACGTAATTTTTCTGGTATTTTTCTTTTACATATTCGTAAATTTTAAGCTTTCTTTTTGTTTTTAAAGGTAATAGAGTTGTAGCTACAAGTTTTTGCTTGGAAATATAGCTTTTACTGCATGTTATGTCACTGATTTTGTGTAGAAACAAACTTATAGGTGTTCGATAACTCTATGGAAGTTTAATTCATGTAATAATTAATATTGTGTTTAATATGCAAAAACATATTGCTCATCATCCTGATAAAATATTAATTTCTATGTATGTCACCATAAACATACGTCAAATACTATTTTGTGATGTATATTTCTGCAGAAATATTACCTAATTTTCCTAATTTAAAATTAGGATTTATGTATTAATCAAATATAACAGCTAAAGCTTCACTGATTATAGGATTAGAATTATTACGGTGGTGATTCGGCACAAATCTGCGGTTTATTGTAGCTTAGTCCAAAGTGGGACATACCCGGGAGGAAGGATGAGGCGAGAGGAGACAGAGGGTGGCCAAATGAAGGATCAAGGCAGCTCCAAGACACCCGCCGGCACTTTTAACCTGAAAGATATCACCAGATGAGAGATGCTGTGAAATGATAATGCAAATGAAATAAAGAAACAGGAAATTTCGCGGATAAAAGTTAACCTACTCAGCATTCGCCTGGCGACACAGGAAAAGCTCCGAAAAACATGGATCAGGTAAGTCTGAATCCGGACCTCCCGAGGGCCATAGACGATACCACCTGAGCCATCACGCTTGATTTCACCGATTTCAGAAGTATAAACATTTCCAAATTCTGAATATCAACAAGGCCCATTCTCTGGTCATCTAGCAATGCAAACACAAGACTTCACCTTCAGTTTTTATATAAAGACATTTTTTTTTAAATTGTATGGTATTCTCAGTGCAAAATTTTATATTTTATACAAATAGGGAGTATACTCCGTTGGAACTTTATGAGAAAATTTGCATACTTTTGTATGCAAATGCAGTAGAGTAATATGCAATACGTGCACATTACTTTATATTAAATATGCAATATGGTTTTTATTATATTTCTACACACACTTCACTTCCATACTTCTTATCCTTAACAACGAAATTCCTATAAAACTTCGTTTATGGTGGTTCAAATGCTCCAGAAGTTATACGTACTATCATCAAGAGTGTAATTTACTTTCAGTGTACTGCCTTACTGATTTTACTCTTATCTACAAATTACATCTACAAATGGAGGAGACTAAAACACACATAATCAGATCCAAAAGTGGGGTGATAAAACTACTGTAGTGAAAGGTCAGCCCACAGCAGTGTACATGTAAAATGCGTAATTTTCAAAGACGGCCTTTAATGTCCATATCTTAGTACAGGAGGTTACGTACCATAGTTACACCATCTCAACAGAAGAGTAAATACTAGTACCAAATACAGGGCAACTCAAAAAGAAATAACAGATTTCAAACATGTATTTATTCCAAACTACAATGGATAGAAACCTGATTCCAACGTTCATTGGCAGAGAAAAGTTTATAACTTTTTATTTCAATTTTACGTCCTCCAACGTTAAGTCATATCGGACGATGAATGAAATGGGTGAAGTGATGCCCAAATATGTCCGGAGTCACATCAGACATTCGGATTCAGGATAAGGGAAAACTCCGGAAAAAAAAAACATTATCCAGGTAACTCACCCTGACCGAGATTCGAACTCAGTAAACTTTTCTCTCTGAATGAACGCTGGAATTATGTTTCTACCTTTTTTAGTTTGGAAGAAATAAATATTTGAAATCTGTTCTTTCTTTTTTAATAGCCCTGTATATAAATTAATTGACGTTTGTTGGTCTCCCAAAAACTCGAGACCATCTGAACCGATTTGCCTTACTTTGTTTTTGAAATATTTGTATAAGTTCAAGGATCTTTCAAAAGATGAAGTTTCAAAATTTTACTGGGTACCATACACCTTCTTTTATTTTCGACAAACAAAAGTATTACAAAGCTGAAACATAATCCCCTCTTTTCCAAAGACTTCAACGATATTTCACTTACCGTATTTTATTAAATAACGTTTATCTTTTGCTATCAAGAGCATTTTTCCCTTGTTCCATTTATACCCCGCCTTTATCTTTATGGTTATATCGGAGGCCGTTCTCCTTTGGAACATACTGAAGGTGTTAGCTCGTTATCTTTGGTTTTTACGCACACATTCACACTCTCATTCATACTTGCAGACTCTGAGGAAGATGGGGGGAAAAATCCCCACCCCACCGCAGGAATCGAACCCGGGACCCCTAGCACGGCAGGCAGGTGCTCTACCGACTGAGCTACGGGGCCAGCCAAGAGTATTTTTTACGTAGCTTGATTATATACCTTTGAAGATTAGACACAAGATTAATTTCTAACGCACTGTAACACTATAAATATTTTACAACAGACAATTGTTGTCAAACATTGGTGAAATGCTTCAATTCCTTCTTTATAATTTGTGTTTGTGAATCCGTGGATGTGAATGTAACTGACACAAAATTAATTGATTCCCTTTGCGATTCCGATGATTCTAGTGGATTTACCTTTTGAGTTTAAGCGTCCACAATTTCCCGCGCATTTGTTCTTTCTGATGGCCCTAAATAAATCGGAAGGGCAGTCGTAGGAATTTTGCGGAATCAACTTGGAGTTTCCCTGTTGCCGTCATGAACATTATACTTCGCGTGTATATGTTTATATATTTACGCAACACATAAAATACAATAAATATTGTTTAACAGAAAGCTTTATATTGATTAACTTAATTGTAACTTTGTTTTATTTACACATTAGTCCCAATCGCAGAATAAATAAGTAACTAATCCGAATTGTTTTATTTACGCAGATAGCTTCAGACAACTTTTATCGGCGGTACGAAGTTTGCTGGGTCAGCTAGTTTTGCAATATTAATGGTATGATAATATAACAAATATAGCTATATTTCTGTATTGCATTTCTTATCAAAAACCTTTTAATTAACGCTCAAGAGAACACAGTAAAATCGTGAAGGGAACTTCAGTACGCGCATTCAGACTGTCCTTTTGCCTCAGGTGATGCTCCATTACAAAAAGAATCTAGGGGAGAAAGGTGGCATTCTAAGTGTCAGTGTAAACTTGCCATTAAAATTACAAAGAAGTCCTAACAATTAGTAGGCAGTAAAGTTAATAATCACACTGACTTTCAGAAGTAATCATACCTAGAAGTGTTACAAGTTGCACAACAAAAAATAAATATATAAAATAACACCATATAAAATATTTACAAGCGGCGCAGTACAAAATGTTGATTATCGTTTGAGGCTTCATCTCCGACAACTCTCACACATTTCTCATTAAAATACAACCAAATGAAGGTAACCATCAGAAAAAGCCCGGAACAAAATATAAGTCGCAACCAGGACATTGATGGAGACTTGCGTAGTTACACTTGCTTTTCAGCTGAAATGTTCCAACTGACAACAACCTGAAGATACGATCCTAACCCCACGAACGACAAAGGAAAGAGAACAAGACACACAGGAACGCCGTTCTTCGAAAATTATGAATCTCACTTAGAATTTTCAATAAAATATGTATAACGTACACTATGGTGCAAAAGTTTTAGATTGCCTATCAAAAATGCTAAGTAATATATTTTAATGCGTACAAATGAAAATACCTTCAAAGTTAATATCTTCTCTATCATTAAGAACAGTACAATATGGTTTTGACTTTAGTCTCTTCAAATTGTCCACCCTTTGCTCTCAGAATCGCTTCACAAAGTCTTGGCATTCTGAAGATAAGATGCTATAGTGTTTTTTTTTTTTTCAAATATGCAGTCCAGCACGTATGTAAATTATTCCTATGATCTTCAACATCATGAACTTAGTTTTCTCACTTCCCTGTCAGGTTCGTCTCATAAGATTTAAATCAGGTGATTGGCTTGTACAATATATTTTACAGTTCCCGATATTGCTCTTTGCTAATGACGTACCCTCTGCACAACTCAGAAGCAAGTTTCAGATCATTGCCCTGTTGCAGAATAAACCCACCACCAGTAAGTCTGTTGCCAGATGCAACAGAACCTTTTATCAGTATCCTGTGATATTCTTCCTTCCTTAATTGTTCATTAATTCTTACTAAATCGCCAATTTTATTACTGGAAAACATCCTCCACCATAACCGACCCTCCACCTTGCTTCACCGTTGGCATCACACATTGACGATTCATATTTTTCCACTAAGTCGACGAACAAACTTTCTACAATGACTTCTAAACACCTGAAACTGACAGTCGTCTGCGAATAACATATTGAAAAATTGCTGCAGACTTCAGTTCTTATGTTTCTGTGCCCATTGTAATCTTTTCAACTTATTTTGTTTGCGCAATAAGGGTTTACTGGCCGATATGCACCTTGTTCACGAAGGCGACACTGCACGGATGAGACAGAGATTGGAACTGTTCGCAGAGTATTAACTTCCCCGCGAATTTCAAATGTTGTCCGAGTTCTTTAACCTTTACTCTGTACACATATCAACTGAAATTCCCTTTATAGTGTTATTTGGAGTCTTCCAGATCGAGAACACTTGCACTGGCAGGAGTTTGCTTGAACCACCGTAGTTGGGTTACGTCAACTTCTCTTGCTATTGTCCTACTAGAATAGCCTAGATGCAAAGCAACAATAACAGCAGGTTTTTCAATTCCAATCTGCTTTCTTTCGATGAGAAGGTAGTATGATATGAAGATGGCCAGGTATACAAACCACTGCTAGATGGGCACGATGTACTGTAAACCAATGCGAACTGCTTGCTACACAGATTGCTGAAGGAATGAGGCCAATTCACATGTAAAAGTCATAGACAAAGGCACGTCAGTGTTGTTGCTGGTACTCATCAGCACTCCTCTACGTGAACATCCAGTCAAATACATAGAGCAGGGGGCATTCATATGTTTAAACATATCTTGTTACATATTTGTTACAACTGTTTTAATCATAAATCCATAGTTATGACAGGTGATCGAAAACTTTTGACCGGTAGTGTATATGCCGAATTGCACAGCTGCTTAGACTTTTATTAATTTAAATACCGTCAAAGTCTGTTGCAAAGTGAGCACTTCAATGCAGAAGGAATTATTAAACTCATTCTCTCTCTCATTTACGTGAGAAAATTCGTGCTTAAAGGTAAAATAACGACTCTACAGTGAAACCTGAATAATCGAAGATAGCCAAGAATAAAACACTGGTAAAGGGATATAAAGGTTGTTTAGAATTGATATTTATTTTACAAATAACGTTTCTTCCTCTATTTTGGCAACAATTTAAACCCAAATAGGTATTCATTTTTTATTAATTTCAAGAAATCAACCTGCATTTCTTGTATGAACTTTAGTAAGGGATAAAAGCTCGATAAAAATAAAAAGTAAAACAGTTTCTCCAGCAGCCATAAGATCATAATCCCTTTTTAAGTTAATATTAAGTGCAACAATTCGCTTCTGCCGGATTTACTTCTTTCCCTTTTCCAAATTCATTCCTTTCCAACTCTTCTGTCACCCTCCCTTGCTCTTCTTATCAGTTTAAGTAATATTAGGTGACATTTCGAAAGCTGTTAATACAAGTTACTCGGATAAGTGAAAAGTTAAATGTGATGTGAAATATACTATCTCTAACAGTAATCTCAAGGCAGCAAAACTTCGTCACAGATGAAGAGATTTGGCTTCAAGTTAACTGTTTTTAAGATATCTGTAGTGTGTGCTGTTTGTAACATGAAGAGTGGATCCTGTCCCGTTGTAGCTCACCGTAAGTCGCGCCATATTGTTTGCAATGAAGGGAAACGGTACACTTGAAAATAATGTAGTACCTCAGTTGCTATAGAACTGACGCTTACCCACATCATGAGGCCTCGAGCGTACCTTCTAGCAATGCAGATATTGTTTAAGTGTAAACCGCAAGTGAATTACTTTTGACACCTTTGAAAATACATAATAATACACCGTGATGAAATTCTGCAAGCATAAATGTATAGGATGATAAAGAAGTAGATCAATAAAGATTCTAAGACCAGTGATAACACTGAATTTCACTATGAACATTTAGTACTAGGTTTAACTTTTAAGCACAATGGTGTTCATTATTTTCATTTAATTAAACATTATAATTACGTATTTCTCTGATGGCACGAAATCTTCAAGCAATATAAGTGTACCATAGAAATTACCGACTTTATCTTTGAAATATTTCGAAGTGTAAACAGTCGGGTGGTGCGTTGAATGTTGCACGCGTTCATGTCCCTTCCCCTTAGCGTTAGCTTCTGCACTGTGAACCTGGAAACCCAGGGTATAGTTGCAGCACCTGAGGCCAAATTTCACTGCCTCGGATCTCTTAACATTCGTGATCTGTGGTAGAAGCTGTCAGGGTCCTGGAAGCTGCCGGTACTACCAGCGTCCAATCCAACTGGAAGGCTTGGAAGATGGAGAACGCCAACATTTGGAAGTTTAAAAAGAGCATTCTTTACTTCCTGCCATGCGAACCGAGCGCGATAGTTCAGGCGGTTTCGTCTGTGTCCCGCATTTGGGAGGCCCGGGTTTGATTCCCGTGGCCGACCTACCTGACCCATGGGTTTTTCTGAGGGTTTCCCGAGTCGCTAGGCGAATGCTGGGTAGGTTAATTACATCCCACGAATTACCTGTCCCTCCATTTCATCTCCATTATCATTTCATATCATCTCATTCTGCTGGTCTCTTTCAGGATAGAAGTGTCGGTGGGAGTGTCGGCGGTGCATGGCAGAATGATATGCTCTGAGGAAAACTACTTCCTCTTCCGGTAGGTCGGTTGTCGATCTCAGCTCCTCTGCTGGGATCATTTCGGACCGCCAGACAGGGACCTTCGGGGCTCGGCTGCTAGGCTCGTTGACGTCCCGCAGTATGGGAGCAAGTTCGTTGTCCTGGCCTGTCGGAGGAAGTCTCTATCCAAGTAAACTGTAGGGACCCTGCCCTCTGTACTGTCATGGCTCACAGGGTCGGCCGCCCTCTGTCTCCTTCACCTCATCGTTCCTCCCGGGGGTGCTCCTACTTGGGGGCATAGGAACAATGGTCCCAGCATGGTGGCCTACGTACCGAATCCCTTCCAATCCCAATCCCAAACCTGCCATGCGACGCGAAACACATGTCAACTAGGGTGCATCCTGGAATTAATAAAGGGATGAAGAGTGGAGTAAAATTACAAGCAAATTCGGGCTATGTGAAGTACCTTTCCTTAGCGGGGAAACAGCTCAGGGAAAAAATACATGGTTCAGAAAGCTCGGCAGAGGAAAATTTACCCACAACTTCCCGAATGGGGACCAGAGATGCGTTGGGTGCGCGATAATAAACTTCATCCAATTTATCTTGTACACTTTGTACATAGTTTCAAACGTTGATCCCTTAAAATACGTAACCAACAAACAGCTAATCCTATTTTTACTCAAACATTACATAAAATGAATTAAGAAGGAAATATGCAGCAGGAAACAATGTTATACTCGATACCGCTGCTCTGTAAAATGATCAGCAGCAATACAACTTATAAATTAGAATTAAATAATTACTTATATTTTGTATTTTATCTGATTCACGTGCTGTTACTACTTTGTTTACAACTCACATGTAAATAATGTTTATTTTTTTGTCTTTAGGTCAACTCTTTTGCTATGGCACTGAAAAACCTTGACAAGAGTATGGAAGAAATGAAGATTGCACACAACAACTTGCATGTGCAGAGCCGTAAAGTGTACGAGATACTAGGAATCCTTGAGCACAAAGCACTTGGCTAACCTAGTAAGCTTAAGGGCAGTTGCTTACTTAATGTAAACGAAATGTGAAGGAAAATAAATAATGTAGACCTTGTTTTGTTTTGACCTTTCTGTGTTTACTGACAGCTGAATTACGACTTATTCTGTTTTCAAGTAGGTTGAAGCTTTACTTGTTTGCACAGTTTGAGGTCTAAGTTACATTTATCATGTGGCAATATTAAACCATGGTTTAAGTTAAATGTTTTGAAACACTGTTCTTATTATGCCACGTATTTTATAAGTTGCTCGTTTTACTTTCTATATTACTTACCTATGTATTAAACAGAATGAACATGTTCAACTCAGTTTGTGTTCTTGGAGTTCACTGGAAACTTCACCTCACATTCCCATCTCAAGCGAAATATGTGCGCATGTTTAGAAAGGGGGAGGTGGAGGACGAGAAGGTGGATAAGAGTATAAGACAGACAATCTTAACAGGAATCTTTAGATACATTTCAAGCGATATTTAACTTCAGAATTCGTTTTGAATGTCACACGAGGATTTTAAACAAATTACACTGTAATTGCAGTTTTACATTTTCTCGAAGTAGATCTAAAGATTTTGTCTAGCATCAATATAAGATATCTGTATGCAAAATAAGATACATTTTAATTCTCTGGAAATAACCAACAGAAAAACCTACATTCTGATTTTATTTTTGTATAACTGATAAGTTATAAAAGCATAAAGAGATTCAGTGCAAGAAATGTAGTTATCTCTAAAACAAATTTTGTAAAATAGTTTCTCTGGCGCTACCGTTTCCGAAATGTCATTTGTTATTGCTTCGAATTTTAAATATTGAATACATATTTAAAGGACTGAGGGCTATTCGCCTTTTTTGCTCTGTCATTATGTAGACATCAGGGAACTTCAAAGCAGAATCACTGGATTTCGGTAAGTATTAAGGAAGTCAAATGTAAAACAATTTGACAAGAAAGTGGATAATGCCTCTGCCATGATTCGGGTGCCAAAATGAGGTCCACAAGTTACAGAATTGTTCAAATTTATTTAAAATATGAAGTAGTCAAGTAGAAATGTGCTGAAACTTAAATGGATATATTTTATTAGCATTTAAATATCCTAACACTACCCCTTACCTGGAAAATTCGTCACCTTTTATCATAAACATCTGCAATAATCACTTTGATTAAAAGCTCGTAGTTTTAATACGAGGACTGTTCAATAAAGAATGATCATAATTTTTACGGTCATAATTTTTCGCACTAAAATTCAATTTTGTTAGATTCTGTTAGCTTAATAGTAGACAAACACGCCGTAGTAATTTCATTGTTGATACTCCTGGTTCCCGCCTGTGAGAACCAGGTAAGTTCAGATATGTTCAGTATCGCCTACCGCTGCAATGCAGGTAACATGTAGTTCAAGTTGATGTTAGAGGAAGATCCGCAGTTTCTTTCAAACGTAATCACTACTCATTAAACTTGGCTACATCATTTTGATCCTGAGACCAAACAGCAAAGCTCAGTGTAGAAATCTCCTTCATCACCAACCCCCCCCCCCCCCAAAAGCAAAAGTGGTTGCTTCTGCTAGGAAAGTTATGGTCATCTCATTCTTTCATATTCATGGAATAGTTTATCAGCCTGTTGTATCTGCACACACATAGTAACTGTACAATACTACAGGGATGTCCTGAAAACATTGGAAGTCCATGTCAGGCGCAAAAGACTACATTTCTGTGAAGCAGGCTGGATGCTGCCCCATGATAATGCGTGGCCGCATATTGCTTTTGTTGTTGCTGAATATCTTGCAAAAATCAACGTGAAGTGTATCCCTCACCCTCCCTATAGTCCGGATTTAGCCCCATGTGACTTTCGCTATTCCCTAACTTGAAGAAACACCTTCGTATCCATCTTCAGAAGCAGTCGTGAAGGCTGCGGAGGTGATTTTCTAAAAAAATAGTTTCCAGTATGTCTTTGAAGTCTGGCAGAAACGCTGGGACAAGTGCAACGCATTCAGGGGAGACTATTTTGAGGAGGACCATCAAAAATATAAGGATGAATAAAGGTACGTTGATTATGTAAATATAAATGTAAATGAGTAAAGGTCATGTGATCATTCTTTATACAACAACTCTGTTATTAATTATACTTATTGAATTACAGTCTTTACACCAAACGTTTTGCAAATAGCCCCTGAAATTCACTTTATTTTGAATTGCAATTATTTATCTGGTGAAACCTAACAATAAACAGTCAACAATGAACACTGTTTCCAAAATATTCATCGTTTTTGGTTTCCATTTTCAAATAACTGTCATTTAAATCAGTAAGGTTATATTCGCTTCTTCACATAATCATGCAGGAACCACAGTCTTTCAAGACATCACATAACACGTGTTGCAAACAAGTGAGAGTCGGATTAGCCTACTATGCTTTCAAACCTACTAATGCATAAATGTGCAAATAAAAATTTGTCTTGATTTACAGACAGTAAATAAAACAATAATGATTTAGAGAAGTAGCCTGTAGAAGAGAGACGATTAAATGAAGAAAAACGTTTGAATGCAACACTAGGTATTTTAGCAACGGCTGACTGGTAATTCTCATTTTTCTAATTGTTATGCTAAATGGCTGGAATTTTCGAGTCGTCATATGGGTATACACTATTAAAATACTTCAGAAACATTTAATTCAGCCGTAATGTTCTATGTTCTGGCTATACTGACCCTGTAATAAAAATAATTAACGAAGCACACGGAAGAATAAGGTTTTGGTAGATTAGCTTGTATTATCACTAATGGAAAACTCAAGTGAATACAGCACAAACTGTTTTAGAACAGAATAAATTATAGTATTGGAGGTTGATGGAACCTGATAAATATTCTAATTTGCCTCGTATCAAATAGTAGTACATCTGAAAGACCATGGAGTTTCGCTGTAATCGCTCACTTATGAAATACCACAATATCTATGTTATAACTTTTATCAAACGCGGTTCAAAGAATCACTTATACGAGATTTATTGCATTTTTATCGATTGTATGTCAGGCTTTAAAACTTACCACATTATGTTTTTCATTTATATCTGTAACATAAATTAAATTTAAAGAGCGTTTCCTATTTTATTAGGAGCATGAAACTTTTATGAATCGTAAAGTATTGTTCTGCACAATGGTTGATTACAGAAAGTGTAATCCTATACACTATTGTATCTAGTAGAACTTGGTCGTATACATTTTCACCTGACCTTGCAGGAAGTAAGATTTATAACCTGTTCATAAATAAAGACTGTGGTTGGCTTACTTGACACTTGATGTGTATTGTTTTTCCCGTTTATCTTCAGGAACCGGTTCATTATTAGGGATCTGTTCCTCATGGTGCCCCTGTCTAAAATTCTTTGGTAAATTACGTCATATTAGAGGATGGATGAAATGGTGAAATAATTTTCAAATCAGCCCAAAGCCTGTAGAGCTTAGTTACCCGAAATTCATATTTCAGGAGGGAAACTCAGGAGAAACCTTATTCAAATAACTCATCCTGACCGAGGTTTGAACTTGGGATCCCTTGAAGGTCAGGCAGACACGTTACGCGTGTCAGATATCTTGAATGCCACACTGCCCCTTCTGCTTGCTCGCTGATAACTTTGATACTCGTGCGGTTATAAATATTTCTTTACAGTGACCATAACCTTAATTAATTTTTCCAGCCGTCTTTGGGTTAATATTCTTCAGCCGAGGTTCCAATAAACATAGGTTGAGTGAAAATTTTCTGACCCAATAAAGATACAAGACATTTTTCAGAATTTTTCCCATTTTCAGCATCATTTCCTTGTAACTATATACACTTCTCTCAGCGATGCTCCAATCTCTGTAACCCGTGCAAATAGTACTCGGCATTTTTCTCAGCAAAATATTTGTTCACGAAGGTGATTGCCTCTTCATTTGACGAAAATCTGTCCTCCGAGCACAATTTCTAGATGAGGGAACAAAAAGAAGTCGCTTGGGACTAGATATGGGGAGTAAGGTGGATGGTCAGAAAGTTCAAATCGTAATTCGTGGATTTTCGCCATTGCAACCGCTGAGGTGTGAGACCGTGCTTTGTCTTGGTTAAACAGGATTTTCTTTTTCAGCAAATGTGGCCGTTTTTCCGCAAGTTCCACCTTCGGCTCGTCGAGTAATGATGTATAATATGCTCCAGTATGGTTTTTCCTTTTTGAAGATAACCGATTAAAAGAACTCCATGACTATCTATCCAAAATAACAGTTTCCATCACCTTCCCAGCTCCCTCCCAAAATAAAAAACAGTTTTTTAAGCTTTACAGTCCGCTGTTTGCACTGTATTTTTTTCGGGCGTCTAATGGTGTACCGATCCAAGTTTCATCTACAGTGATTAATCGGTGCCAAAACTCGGATTTATTGCGTCTAAACTGCCCAAACAGAGCGTTGGAAATGTTCATTCGAATACGTTTTTGGTCTAACGTGAGCAAACACGGCACCTAACGCGCGGACAGCTTCCTCATGTCTAAATGTTGATTTAATAGTGACAAGCACGTACTTCTGACATACTCATAGTCTCTGCTGTCACTCTCACTTTAATTCGTCAGTTGTCTAGCACTATTTGGTGAACTTTGGTGATGACATCAACTCATTCAAACGACTGTTACATAACAACTGAGCATCCAAAACGGCTGAAGCTTTGGTGAGTAACTGTCAATAGATGAACAGTGAAATTTCCGAGCTTTTATTTACAAGTGCTGCCATCTTCATGTTGAGGTCCGAAACTTTTAAGACCCTCCTCGTAAAATTTAGCTTTTCTTTCTAACGCCCTACAGTATAAGTCGTACAGACAATGAACAAAATTAGAGAAATGATACTCAAATGAGCCAACTATCCATACAGTGTAGTTATCCGACATCCTTCGTTCAGACTAAGGGAGAAAACTGGAATAAGACTTACACAGATGAATCACCCTGACCGAGATTTGAACTCGCAACCTCTTAAAGGTGAGGTAGGCGCGTTGCCACTACGCTACAGAGGCGGGGAAATTTATCCTTAGCTATAAAGTTGTATGAACCAGCTGATTTAAGGTTCATAGTTTTTTCAATAGTCTGTACCTTTCTACTTTCTTTTGAAAAATACCGTAATAATTTCTACAGAATAACGCAAACTGAGATTATAAAATATTGAGCAAGCTACTTCAGGATTAGAATTCTTAAAACGCATTATTTGCGTTTGTTCAGCATGTCTTAGTGTGACGCGAAAATAATATTTCATAACTTATATTTTCCTTGTTATTTCACTATCTCCTTATTTATGACAAGTCTCGGGTAATGCAATTTTAGTACAACTTTGTGTCACTTACGCCTTTGTACTAAAATTTTCCTTAGATTTATTTAAATATTCTTCTAGTTTGTTAAGCCTTTCAATTTCATTCTGTAGTGTTTCTAGTGCTATCTTTGGTCAGTTTCATGTGTCTAGTACCTATTACACATTTTAAAAATTGCTTGAACTTGAGCTGATCTTTGAACTTAGGGTTTAAGGTAGTCAAATTCTGATATCTGTCCTTGCGCATTCCACTGTTTTCACCTAACATACAAATCTTCAAATTCTAAACACCCCATCCTCAGTTCTCCCAAGTAAAACATTGCTCTATCCTATCCTCTATGAATATTATACCTCTTTTTCAGCAGAGCGGATTGACGGACTTTTTTACCTAATTTCTTTTTGAGTGTTTTCTAATGTAGATTCGCTGTAATTGTAGTATGACCGGTTTCCTGGATCTCTTTGGTGTTTTCTTGGAATTTTGTCTATGAAAATTTATTATTGGTATCTGTAATGAAAGTAAGACAGTCTGTAATAAAATATTAAAACTATATTCAATTCAAAAGAACATAACTACACAATTTAAAATACAACGTAAGACACCATGTGCTTGCGTGTGAGTAAAATTAAATGATTTGTGGTGGCACAAAGTTACCCGCCATTTCCCTATTTCTAAGTTTACACCTCATTCAAAGGAGTGCCATATCTGCTACAGAGCTTATGTTTTCTTAATCAACATTCAAATAATAGTATAAGTAAGCAAACCTAACTTTAATTTGAAACAGAAAATTCTTCACCTCGATTCCACTGAAACTACACAGGATTAACCGAAAACATGTGCAGTCACGTTTCCACAAATCTTCACAATGTCCCCTACTTTAGAAGAGTAAGCGGTTTATAACACAGTCACCAGGTGGTGCCAACACTTATGCAAGTGTTAAAAGTATTACTACAACTTTATGGCATGTTCAATACCATTCGTGTTATTAAGCGCTTGGATGGCACAAAGTCACCCTGCAGGCACACAGTCACCCCAAATGACGATAGTCAAATTCCGATATCTGTCGTTGCGCTTTCTACTGTTTCCTCATAACATACAAATCTTCAAATTCTAAATACAAATAAGCCCCATCCTTAGTTCTCAAAAAAGGCTCTTTCCTTCGGAATATAACCTCCGTCTTTAAAAAAAAAAATTCTTTGAGAATTTTCTGGGTGCAGTACTGTATATTTTTGTACTTTACCTATAATTAGTTAATATAACCTTGTAATAAATTTTATTGCAACAGGCAGAGAAAATACTGCTTGAAGTATATGCGGTATTCTTTTATTTTACACACATTTGCAGTAAGGTATGACGCAGCCCCTCTCACCTAAGAACACTGAAACGACATACAACTTGATAGCAGAAAGATATTGACACAAACGAATAAATATAAATAAGTGATAGATTTATAAATATAAATAAATACCAGAGCAACTATATGCCCTAATGCTATCATATACTCCGGGGACCACCACAGTAACAAGGCCACTCTGCGAAAGTCAGTAAACTCCCATTGCAATCCCTGTAAACAAACAACCCTACACCATTGTCTGTATTGCCCTCAAGACAAATTTGGTGCCACCCAGTCGGAAACCAACCCATTGTTAAAATCCCATGCGTGCTTCTGACAACAGGCTATATGATTTTGACCGACGCGCAGAGCACATGCTTTCGCATAAATTTTTGCATGCGCACAGTCAGAGAAAGCGTCTCTGATGTTAGGTCCAAAACTGGAAATTATGAACACTGATCTCAAGTGGGGATAGTTAAAAGCCAATAGAAAATTGATATTTGTTCACGTGGTTTTGCAAACTCCGAGAAATACCTAGAGTGCGGGTAATTCAAATTGATGGCGGAAAGTAGGTTTTGCTGGTAAGAGCACTTCGGCCCTGAGTTCTACGTGAAACGGACGTGCATTTGGCGCCGCCAACAGGTACACTTCCGCGCCATAGACAGAGACAAATTGCAATATCTAACAATCTCTCCAGTGAAAGCTAGCGCAAAGAGTAATATATAGGGAAGACGATAAATATATCCGGTTCGACTACGCAGTGCTACTGCCCCTGTTCTTCACACCACAAAATTGACAGTGACGCTAAACACAGCAACTACACCGACGACGACTTTACGGTGGCGAGCAAAGGGGCCAAGGGACACAGTAAACTTCTGTCTACAATATTCAAGGTGTCATCATTCAACCCACAACCAGTCAGGACGCACCCAATCCTGAAGTACAGATGAGAGTTCTCATGCGGGAGCTACAAGTCATCTCGAACCGATTACAATCTTCCTTTTCTTAACCTCCGCACGCCACCAATCCTTAATTGTGAGGCGTCGAGCACAAGGGAGAGCTCGACCTGGTTCTCTACGGACCGAACCGCCTCAGCAACAGGGCCTAATTTGCATTTTCAACGAACAGAAAAAGCCCACTTTGCAAACGAATTACTTAATAGCTGAAAGTGTTTTCTGTTCTGGTTTTTAGAGATCTTAAATTACTTAAAGAAACTTTTGAACTGGAATTAGTAATAATCCTATGGTATAAGTTCATTGAGAACATTTTTTTTCAATAGAAAAATAATTTTCAAAATATGTTGTGGATTTCGGATTCTTTATCTCTGTAACTACTGGTATATTCAGGGATCCCAAAACTATACTTTTTGAAATATGAATAGAGAACTTTTGCATGAAACGCTAAATCCCTTAATTGTGGAAACAGATAAGAAGGTAAAATGGGATTAGACTCCTACGCCTAGTGCAGCAACGCTTGGAAAGGTCTGCCACATGTTCCCTAATTTCTGAACGCTCTTACTTGCTAAGATCTCATATGTGAATTATTTGTGTTACGATAAAATGCATTTGGAAAGCAGCTATCTAAGCTATATCAATATATATGTACAGACTTAAATTTGTGAAATACGTCATTTCGCTCTTATCATGAATTCTGTAAATTATCGTTAGAACTATTGCCCCCTCTCACATTTGGCGCATTAGAAAGAAAACCAGGTCGACGCTGAAGTTCCATTTAAGCCACTCCTTTAATTCCAATAAAGTTGGAACTTTGAGGCCAGACCAGAGCATTAAATGTTGCCGTAGCAGTCGATAGTGTTAGATCGATTTTCTAATTTACGGCACCATTAAATTAAACGGGAGTTACTCTTGTCGTCTTTCTTTCTTATTTTATCCTTGCTTCTCCCTTTTTCACCGTGCGGTTTTTCTCTTTTAAAGCGCTTTTTAACAGCGATGTTGTCATGGAGACGTATTTCCGGAGAAGGGGGAAAAGTAATGCACTTATTCCACAGCCCCAAGAAGAGTGCACAGTTTTTGGGCTACATTCACTTTTATGTCTGGATAGGACCTTACTTCAAGCAAAACACTCGACAGTATGGAAGCCTGACTCTTCTATGTTTAATGATTATTCTTGCTCATGTACATACTTGAAGCAAGTATGAGAAATGTCGATATTCAAGACCAATATTTTTGGGAAAGCAAGTTACAGAGTTATTAAATTATTGGAATAAATTTCGTCAATTACCACTTCCTACCTAATCATTGTGGTCATATGTAAAACCTGAAACCTTTTCGTCAACTAACGTTGCAGCAACAACAAAATGCCTTTGTACTGATGATCATAATTTTGCGTTAGTACTTCTTCAGAATGGTAATGACCGGTCAGCAATTAATGCACTAACATACTTTCTTTATATATTTACTTTCCTCGTGTGTTGGGCTTGTACCTCCACAATACACGTGACTGCCGAGTCAGACGGTGTCAAAGATCAGGCGAGCACTGTATCAGAAAGAAGAGCCTTAAACAGATTCTGCCCATAATCTAATATGAGTGTGAGGAGGAAGAAATGTAAAATAACAATGAAATGAGTAAACAAAAAGTTGATAATGGAAAAACTGGTGGAATAAATAGTTTCCCTGTGGCCGCACTCAGGTCGCCTTGTACCCACAAACCCTTAAAATTGATTGTATGCCACAACTGCTTTTATAGAAATATCAGTGTGTTTACTACCTACAACTGTGATGCTAAGTTCTGTTGTCGCCATCAAGTAGCATGTATTAGGTAATTATTTATCAGCCATAGATTAGAATCTTTGCAAAAGTTAAAGGCATATGGAGGCGGACCGTAGGTACTATGGACTCCAGCCAATCCTAAGCTCGCCCGCCTAGCAGCGATACCGAAAGTGGTACAAATCTCGCGCGTCTGAACTGAGAACATTATATTAATTACGCTCGGATAACTGTTTGGAAAATGACAGATGCCAAGCTTATAATAATAAAGAATTTTATTTTCTGATCATTACCGTACAAAAATTCAGTCTCTGCGATAATTAGAACACGAACGATGCACGTTTCATCTTTTGCTTGGGTATGGTTAAGTGTTACGGATAAATACGAGGTCTGTTTTTTTTAAGTCAGTACCGTTTTGGAATTAAAGAAAGACGTGCATAGATATCGCAATAATTTTATTTCTACACGAAATCCTGTACCTTAATCTACTTTTCTACATAACTTCCGTGAATATTGAGGCACTTGTCATAACCTGACACCAGTGTCTGAATACCCTCCTCATAAAATTCAGCTGCCTGAAGTGTTAACCAGTGTATCACAACTGTTTTGACGTCGTTATCGTCTTGAAGACGCTGACCACCCAGATGTTTCTTCAAGTGCGACCACCCAGATGTTTCTTCAAGTGCATGAACAAATGGTAGTTGCTGGGCGCCAGATCAGAGCTGTATGGAGGATGATCTAGAGTTTCCCATTGAAAAGATTTGATGAGATCTTTGGTCCGATTAGCGACATGTGGACGGGCATTGTCATGCAGCAAAACGATACCCTTACTCAACTTGCCACGTATTTTGTTCTGAATTGCCCGCCGCAGATTGTTCAATGCCTCGCAATAATACGCTGCATTTACGAGGCAGAAACTCCACTAGCAATACTCCTTTTCTGTCCCAAAAAACTGTGCACGTGATTTTCCGGGCAGAAATTGTTTGCTTAAACTTCACTTTTGTGGGTGATGAATGTCGCCATTCCATGGATTGTTGTTTCGATTCTGGCGTGACGCAGGCCACCCATGTTTTGTCATCAGTAACAATTTGGTCTAAAAATCGTCACCTTCATTGTGGTGCCGCTCAAGGAAGGTCAATGCACTGCCTAAACTGTGGGTTTTGTGCAAATCCGTCAGAATTTTCGGAACCCAACGTGAACACAATTTCCGGTACTTCAATTTTTCGGTCACAATGCGATACAAAACACTACGAGAATATTGAGGAAAATAGTTGCACAGTTATGAAATTGTAAAGCGTCTGTTTCTCTCACCTTTTCGTCCACTTTCTGCACCAAATGTGATCATGACCGTACAAAAATCCTGTCTCTACAATACTTAGAACACGAGCGATGCACGTTTCATCTTCACATGATTAAGGTTACCCAACATCCATCCATTCAAAACAGAAAAGCCTGAAAAACAACACCATTCCTTTCTCACAATATCCCAAGTATAAATAAATAATGCACCTACTATGAAAACAGATGTCACGCAGTTTGAAACAGAGTTAATTTTCAGTTCGTTTTCAGAGTAGAGGTGCTGTTTTGCTAAAGTGAATGTCATCGTTAAGTCGTGTGTTGAACTCAAGCTGAAATATTGTTAACATTACATTAAATTATTATTATACGCGTAGCTTTTTTCATTGTTTGATATCCGAATGCATGAACATGTCCCTCGAGGCTGGTACAAGTGATTTTTCGATCAACAAACGTGAAGTGATTCATTCTCAGGTCAGAAAAATTATATTTAATATGAACAAGTGTTTACGAAAGCTCTCCAATCCAGGATAGACTGTAGGTTTTTCAAAATTCCAGCAATTAACTCTGTAAACTTGTGGTGTAGGTAGTGTACACACAGTGTCAGTAATTTGTAGTGAAGCAGTTTTATCCTTAGGAAAAGGGATCGTGGCTGTGTTTCAATCTCCGGGAAAGATCCATGAAGCCGGAAAGCGAGTTACTGGATTGGAAACTGTGCTTGCTGCTCCACTACTGTGACGTGTGTCAAGGTAAGATCTTAATATTTTAGAAATATTTAATGTGTTGTTTAATTACGGGAAGAATAGCCAAAACCTTTGCTGGCGGGTAAAACTGCTCTTAGGTACAGAGCCTCTGTTACCTTGGGCAACAGCGCACCGCTTGAGCATTAGCTAGCGTTCATGTGCCTTAAAACCTTTTCTTATAGACCTGGTGTACCACCTACATATAGTGGGTAAGAGTAAATACCCAAAAAGATATTGAGAATTCACCAGAAATGCACCTGTTGAAATACCGAAACCAAGTGGATATTTTTTAGAATAGAGTACAGCACAGCACAGCCCATCATACAAAATTACTGGTGTTTAATTCCAGCGGCTTTCAAGGACAGACAGAGATTCATAAGAAAAAATTTCCTCCTTCCTGTATATGTAAACTTGATGGTTGCTTTATGTTTTAGAAAACAAAAGAAACGAATTGTTTTTAATATAATGTTCAAATTTCAATACTTTTCACGGAATAGGTGAAACGTAAGCATATCTATGTCTTTGAACTTTATTTAAATTTTATTTATATAAAAATATCTTCACAAACAAAACTTAATTAAAGACAAATAGAACCAAGAAAACGCATGTGTGCCCAATAATTTTGTAGCCAGCCCACGGGTACCAACCGTGAACGTAAGCAGGGCGAGAGAATAATTATCATTTGGAACTGGGTGTTTGCGAACGAGTCACCATGTTCTATAAAAGCTACTCGTTAAGGCCATTTGTTACGCATAGCTAGGCTGGAGCTCTGACGGGCATCCGGCACAAGGATTTACAGAATACTACGCAATGGCTTACTTGGGAAGTTCTCTTAGGTTTGGGGCACAAAGTTTAAACTTAAACTAAACAACGAGTCCGGGTTCGAGACTCTGGCAAAAGAGGATGCCTGAGTTTTGAAAGACGAGTTGGCAGAGAGGAGTCTGGACCTACACGAACACAGCTTTGCGGGACTCCTTATTTGAGACGTTTCATTTTCAATATTTTGCGAAACTTAATGCAACTCCATGAAAGCCGAATGAATTTAGCAACGGGACATTTCAATATTTTCTCAGCGTTACCTTTTTCCCAATTCGGAGACCCGAATTCGGTTCACGTGGCTGACCTATCTGACCAATGAGATTTGTCGTGGGTTTTCCCTGGTCCGCAGGCGACCCCGTAGGGGAGGAGATCCGGCCCCTTCAACTGCCGTGGTACGGGCGCTGCGGAACCCTAGCACTCGTGGTTTCTCTGGCATTACTAGAGGAACTTCGGGCCGAACATTCGAGCCCCTTCCTGAATGGGAGTTGTTCGGATTGGATTGGACTCGAGGGGGCAGTGGTTCCCGATATCCGTGGGAAATCGGGTACGTATCCGGACGGGGTTGAGGGAAGCCATATATTGTCGCGTACTAGCCAGCATAGCTAGAAGGTGTGCTAAATCACCAGGTGGCCCTACCGAGGTTGATCGGTAGCCTTCCTCTTTGGGGTTGGTGCGCGTAAGTAGCGCATCCACTTCCATCCCGTTTTGAGTTCGCAGGACCAGATGGGGGGCTTGTTAGTCTCTAGGTCTTGCCCTATGGAAAGCCCCACGGAGGCGCCGGGTGCCCTTTTGGGACAGCTCGGTAACTCCCTGGTCGTTTGAGGGGAGGTCAGTCTTCACTTTGTGTAGATTGACCTGGTATATACCGTCGAGCTTATATAGGTCCGCAGGCGAATACTAGGTAGGTTCTGTTACTTTCCTCCATTTCATATCCTTTATCATTTCACCTCATCTCTCATTTGATGGTCTCTTTCAGGGTAGAATTGTCGGCAGGTGTCTTGGTTCTGTCGTGACTCCTTGGTTCGGCCGCCCTCTGTCTCCTCTCACCTCATCGTTCCCCCCGAGGATGCTCCACTTGGAGCTTAGGTACAACAAACTACAGGTTTCGGTGCTAAATCCCCTCCGCAGTAACCCTAATCGTAATCCTAATATCTAATGAACATGATGCAAATTTCTTCCTGCTTTTCCTAAATGTATTCTCTTTTAATCGCAACAGCTCATCATCATGAATAAACATTTGATGTTTCTGTACAAAGAACCCTCATTAGTTGGAAACCATTGTTACGTAAAAATATGTAGCAAGAGAAGAAAGATTACATAATCACTATTTGATTGGTGGTGTAGCATCTAATCTAAAGCTAATGTAAAATTTGTCATTGGCAAAGAATGTCCAGTATATAATATAATGGCCAAGTGATAGACCTCATTACCTAAGAAGTAAAACCATTGTAAACGAATTACAACGCCTTACCAGAAACGTTTTTCTGTCACTATGCTCATCTATAAAAAACTTATTTTTTGGATGAAAGTTCTACTCAGTAATGAGAGTCACTTCTCATTTATACTATCATTGTGGAAAGCAGAATTTGGTGCATTCATTTGTGTTTTGTCTATCTTACTGCACTGGGACTATATTAGATCCTCTTAACGATTGATATCATATATTCATTAGTGTAAACATTGAATATTAATTTAGGTTAAGGCCAATCCAACGTTAAGTCCAATCGGACTATTAATGAAATGGTGAAGTAAGCCCAGTGTCTACGGAGCTTATCCAGATAACTCATCCTGGTCGAGATTCCAGCTCTGGACCTTTTGAACGAGAGGCAGACACGCTAACATCGCTATGAGGTGGGTTATACTTGAATATTTAAGGTTATATTTATATCTTATTGGGTTTTGATATCCTAGTTATTTAGTTATGTTCTATTTATTTCATGCAGCAACTAAACATGATCGTAAGTAACATGTTAAAACCAGACATGGATGATCAATTGCCATTTTGCCACTGATATTGCTCTAGCTACTACAAAAGCCATTTGCAACAGCTGATAATAAATTAATAACTTCATTTTCGTGCGATACATATAAACCTGAACCATTTCATTAAGCCATAACCAATAATAGGACACACGCGCAACTTTGGGAGAATATAATAAACAATCGGGAGATTACATTACACTATTTACATCTCAGAGAAAATGTTGGAAGTGTCCTCCATCTGCATCTATACGTGCACTCGTCTCGTCATATTCTCTGAAGTTTTACGGAGGATATCCTCGTCAATGTTACTTGTTTCGGTTCGAATGGATTCCTTGAGAACATCAATTGTCCGTGGCCTATTCTTGTATACTCTATTTTTTAGATACCGCCACAAGAAAAAATCCGATGAAGTTGGATCAGGGGATCTGGGGGGGCTACAGACCTTTTGAGATTATTCGACTATCAAAGAAACTGTTTACAATTTCCATGGTGTCATTACATGTATGGCACGTTACTTCATCTTGCTGGAAGTAACTTTCTCTCAATTCGACATCATCTCCGTAAAACTTCAGAGAATATGGTGAGACGAGTGCAAGTATGTTTAGATGCTGCAACAAAGAAAGCTCGATTCGGAAAACATCGTAAGCATTCGTTGACGCTGCGTTCACAAAATACGCTTTGGAAAGGTAGAGTCAAACTTAAAAGGTCAATGATTTCAATCCATGCTATGGCATTGAAGTTTTCACTTTGACTCTATCTTTCCATACTTTGGCCTACATACGGCTAGTGTGAAAGAACAATTAACTCTCTCCAATACACGCTTTGATACCAGTCTGGCTTCATATCGAAGCTATGGGATAGATAGTTGCCTGGCGGTTTGGGCGTCTGCATGGTAGCTGAGTGGTAAAACGCAGGTGTCTCTAAGCAGAGTTCGAAACCATAATATGCACGTTTCTGGTGAAACTTTCTCTTGTCTGATGCAAGAATATAAAGTCCCAAGGTGCAGGTATACACATGCGCAAGACTCGCGTTGCAGCCAACACAAGAAAGATGTGTAACACTGTAGCCAACCTTTGCAAAGATGCTGCAGACATCTGTACAAAACCGGTGTAGAAAGACACGTGGATGCAATTAGCACTGGCCATTTTTGGAAATAACTGATCATGTTATCGAGTGGTCAAATTTTGTTACTCGTGCACTGCTTTGCGCATAAACAATTCTACGACACTACTATAATGGATTACTCAATAGGAGATACACTGTATCGGACTGGTTCGATTACTGCCGCGAAGTGTGCATGATGTCAAATGACACTAAATATACTTGCAAGGGGAAAATTGGCGGTCCCGGCCACGTCGTTTGAATCGACGAGTGAAAGATCGGATGACGCAAGTTTCATCGTGGGCGCGTCGTAGAGGGCAATTAGTTTCTGGAAATTATAGACGTGGAAACGAATAAATTGCGGATGACGATATGTACGAGAAACAAAAGGGATGCTCTTTGAAAACATTAGGCAGACTACCCTGTAGCGTAACGATTGCACATAGTCTTTAGGCTAGGCATAGTTTTGTTTAGTGTAATTAGTAAGCTAGTTAGTGGGACTATTGTGTATTTTTAGTGTAATTAGTACGCTTGGTAATGCAATTTAGGTACTTTGTAGTTTGTTAGAGTGTGTAAATTAGGAAGAAATAAGTTCGTTGGTAGCATTACGTTCGGTAGAGCAGCAAGGATAGTTTGGCTGTAATGAATTCCTCAATATAGCTACATACGCAGTAAGTAAACAAATAAGGAATTAAGTTGTGGCTTCAGTAACGTTAAAAGAATGCCCTCCAGCACGAAATTATACTAAAGAGCAAAGAAATCGTATTAAACATCATAGTTGTGTAAGAAGGGCGAAGGACTTGCCGCGTCAAATATTACAAAGAACAGCCATGCTTCTTTTTATCATAGTCAACTTAATAGTAACGCTTTGTTTTTCTCGTAGAAGACAAATAATATTTTAAACAAATTCATTTATAAAAGCTCAATTGATATATCCTTATCGTTTTCAAAATTGAATACAATATTATTAGAAAATTAACTTACTAATTATTGTATAAACGCTCGGGCTAATTCATTTAATGTGAATGGTTATTAGCTTATAATGCGAAGTACCTTTTCGTGAAAATTTCACTAGTCATTTGGTTTCATTTATGCCCCGTAGAATGAGGGCACTAATAGAACCCTGTACAAAGTTAATTTTCATTTCTATGTGATTTTACGTATAGAAATAAAACATTTCAGTTAGTTTAAAAACAGAGTAGAATGCTTCACTTTTTATGTGTGAGCATAAATGCCACAAAATCACGTAAACTTTAGCAATTAGAAGCTATACGAGGGCTGTTCAAAAAACAATGATCTCTATCTTTTTGACAACGTACCTTTACTTATCCTCATAATTTTGATGATCCGTCTCAAACTTTTCTCCCCTGAATGCGATGCACTTATCCCAGTATTTCTGCCAGTCTTCAAAGACATGCTGGAAACCATTTTTGAGACATCCTTCAAAATCGCCTCCGCAACCTTCACCACTGCTTCTGATGATGGATAATGCCTTCCACGAAGGCGTTTCTTCAAGTTACGGAATAGAAAAAAGTAGCATGGAGCTAAATCCGGACTATAGGGAAGTAGAGGAATGCACTTCGCGTTGATTTTTGCAAGATATTCAGCAACAACATTGGCAATATGCGGCCGCGCAATATCGTGGTGCAGCATCCAGCCTGCTTCACGAAAATGTGGTCTTTTGCGCCTGATATGGACTTGCAACGTTTTAAGGACATCTCTATAGTATTGTCCAGTTACTGATGTGTGTGCAGGTACAACATGTTGATAAATCACTCCATGCATATCAAAGTATGAGATGACCATAACTTTCCGAGCAGAAGCAACCACTTTTGCTTTTTTGGGCGTTGGTGATGAAGGAGATTATAACATCAACTTTAACTGTATGTTACCTCCATTGCAGCGGCAGGCGATACTGAACATATCTGAACTTGCCTAGTTCTCACAGGCAGGAACCAGGAGTATCAAAAATGAAACTACTACGGCGTGTTTGTTTCACATTAAGCTAACAAAGTCTAATAAAATTGAATTTTAGTGCGAAAAATTATGACCGTAAGAAATTAAGATCATTCTTTATTGAACAGCCCACGTATTACAATGTGCGTAGTATACATTTCGTATATCTGCGATATTAAGAATCAAAATTATGTGTGATTCGAACCTTCCTACGTTTAGTTTCTTAATACTTGTCTGTAACTGCTTGGCCATCTGCGCACATTAATAGGGAAGGATTCCCTATTTGGATAAGCACTGAACAAATGAAATAATACACAAAGTGTGAACATTCTCATTACTATTGTAATTATGAGAGAAATGAGTAGGTTGAAGCTAAAGAGACGTCTTCAATGACACCAACGTAAATCGTCAATGAAAACGATGAGGACCTGGCAAAACATACCCTTCCAAATGCTCACTTTCTTCTCGGCCAACAAGCCTGGTGGAAAGATGATTAGATATCGACGTTTCGGGAGTGTGCATAGCTCCCATTATCAGTAAATTAAATGCCAGGTCAGGAGATGGCTTGCGTATATAAAATTGTGTCAAAGATACGTAACTACTTAACTTGGTTAAGCTGTATTGATCTTTGCTTCTTAAATCGACGGATTTCCATTTTAAGGCCGGTTTCCAAGAGGAGTTGAACTGAAATCCAGCATCACAATAATGTAATGGAGTTTAGGTACTTTGTAGACTACTAGATAGTGTAATTTGGGAACAAATAAATGCTTAAACAAGTGCCTTCCAAAGTGTGCTCCCTCTCTCTCCCTCTCTATAGTCAAAGGGTGTATGTTACGTGCATTTTAAATTCTAGGAAGTTCAAAATATTGGACTTCCTATCGTATTCTGAAACCCTTCGTCGTTACCCAACAACACACTTACCATACTCTATCACAACGTGGAGCAGATCCGAATTTACGTTGAATCATAAGCGTGATTCTTCCACTAGGAACGCCTTGATATACTCATCCAGTGCTAATGCACAACTTTTGTTTCAACATTTCAGCGTTATTTGATGAAGTTATAAATTATTCAGAGTCGTTTTATCATTGGCAAGCAAATGAATTAACTAATTAGTGTTAAGTAGTGTGTTTCCAAACCACACATTAAACGGAAGTTTACTAAATTAAACATTCAAAACTGAAATTGTTTTGGGTACGCAATTGCTGTTAATGCTATTATTCAACTCTATGCTCACACTTCGCTACTTATATCCACATGTTAGTTCAAATGTGCATAGTGCACTAAAATTAATGATGCTAATATTATCTATGTAACATTTGATTTCGATAGAAAATGTGATGGGAAAGCTATATGTCACTGGTCAATATAAGGGCAGATTAAATACCAGAGGATAGTTTTGCCTATTATCTATAATGCTTTAGTGATACCTATGACTGAAAATTTGAAATACTGAACAAAAAACGCTAGCTTTTTAAGATGTATACTGCAGATGTAGCAGTGTAAATATGATACACGCAATGTTTGTCAGTTTCACTTTGATAGTTTGGAAAACATGGTCAAATGTATTTACTGTTGGTTATGTCACCCAAAAATTCCAACAAGATAATTCAAACGTTGGTCTAATGTTTAAATAGCAGGTTTCCAATATAACAATTTTATTAATTTGGCCCACGTTTCTCTGTATCTCAATAACTTTAGACTGCAGAAACTTTTAAAGCTATGAATATGTTTTTCTTTGACCAAAATTTTATTTTTTTTTTTTTTTTTTTTTTTTTTTGTATTTGAAGTAAAGAAAGTGTGCCTAATGTATCTCACAGTTTCTATTCAATATATTTCTATGAACGTATGGAGCAAGTTTCATTAGTCTAAGACTAAAAATGTGACGAAAGGAGCATCTTAAATGATAAAAAAAATGCTTAAATTTTCAATAACAAGAAAACAAGATAAAGAATTAGAATTTATATCTAACACTAGCATTCACGTAACTCTCAAACTAGATTAGAGCATTTAAAAATGGCTTGCGAATGTTATCCAAGCATTCTTTGTATTCAGGAAGGCTTATACTATATTACAGGCTAAAAGGAGGAAAATGTGATATGTTGAAAGCCTTCATGATATTTCAGTCATGCATATCCTTAATCAAATTTGGTTTACCTTTCAGCTTCTTGCTTATGGTGCTGAACTGATTACTTTCTATATTGTGACTTTGTGCGTTCGTGAAATTAAAAGTCCAATTGCACAAACTCAAAATGTTCTTTATTTCCACCGAATTACAGTTGGAACACTTGCCGATTACATAGACTTACGTAGCGCACACAATTACAATTCACCAGTTCGTCTGTCACAGGTCCACTCCACACTCACAATTACGTACAACTTCTCTGATACACGTACACAGTATTCCAGTACGCTCTCTAGCGCGACGCTCATCATGGCTGCTCGCCAAGAACTCGACTGATTCGTCCACTGCAGGCCTTATATAGGAAGATCGCTGTTTCTGGAAGATTCGCGGCTCGGAAAATCATCACGATGGTTCCAGACGTCAGGGGGAGGGCAAAGAGACGGTACAGGGCTCGTGCCGCTCTTCTAACCATCCCCTTCGTGAGCGCTACACAGATAAATGGGTAGGCGTGGACTGAATGCCTACTGTCGCCCACCCAGATCCAGTTGGTCGCGCCTTTCGATAATTGGGTGACAATATAATTGTATAATAGCATTATTACATACGAGAGCTGTTCAATAAAGAATTATCATAATTTTTTACGGTCATAATTTTTCGCACAAGCATTCAATCTTATTATATTCTGTTAGCTTAATGTAAAACAAATACGCAGTAGTAGTTTCATTGTTGGTACTCCTGGTTCCCGCCTGTAAGAACCATTCAAGTTCAGACAGTTCAGTATCACCTACCGCTGCAATGGAAGTAACACGCGAGGAACAATATGCAACTTTGAAGTTCTGCTTTCGTCTAAACAAACCTTCAGTTGAGGCCTATAAAACTTTACAGCAGGCCTATGGAGAGTCTCTGCTTCCCTACAGCACAGCCCGAAGGTGATTTAAAATGTTTAAAGAGGGGAGACAATCAATTTAAAACGAAGGTGGACCCTGTGCTCCAGTTTCTGCTCTCACGGAAGAAAACATCAACATGCTGCTGCCATTGTGAGCGAGGATCGACGAATTAGCTTAAGATCACATTCTGAAACACTGAACATTTTATTGGGTGCCACCCACACGGTAGTGACAGAAACATTACACATGAGACGTGTTTGTGCGCGATGGGTTCCGAGACTGTTGATTCCTGAACAAAAAGACATTCGCATGCAGGTCTGCATGTAGTTAAAGTTGATGTAGGAGGGAGATCCGGAGTTTCTTTCAAACGTAATCACTGCTGATGAAACTTGGCTACATCATTTTGATCCAAACAGCAAAGCTCAGTGTGGAAATCTCCATCTCCAACCCCCCCTCCCCAAAAGCAAAAGTGGTTGCTCCTGCTGGGAAAGTTATGGTAATCTCATTCTTTGATTTTCATGGAATGGTTTATCAGCATGTTGTACTTGCACACACATCAGTAACAGGACAATACTACAGGGATGTTCTGAAAACATTGCTAGTCTTTATCAGGCGCAAAAGACCTCATTTCTGTGAAGCAGGCTGGATGCTGCACCACGATAATGCGCGGCCGCATATTGCCAATGTTTTCGCTGAATGTCTTGCAAAAATCAACGTGAAGTGCATCCCTCACCCTCCCTGTAGTCCGGATTTAGCCCCATGTGACTTTTGCTATTCCCTAACTTGAAGAAACGCCTTCGTGGGAGGCATTATCCATCATCAGAAGCAGTGGTGAAGGCTGCGAAAGCAATTTTAAAGGATCTCTCAAAAAATTGTTTCTAGCATGTCTCTGAAGACTGGCGGAAACGCTGGGACAAGTGCATCGCATTCAGGGGACACTAATTTGAGAAGGGCCATCAAAATTATGAGGATGAGTGAAGGTACATTGTCAAAATAAAATTGTGATAATTCTTAATTTAACAGCCCTCGCAACTCTCAGAACTTTCGCATTTCTTAAGGGGAGACTAAATAAAATTACAAGAAAATATTGTTATAAAATCTTATAACCTGGAATTATTTTCTTAATTTCACTTATATTTTGCAGTTGCAGACACACACTTAATTTTAAACATGTTTTCTAAAAATAGAGTGCGTTAAACTAGCATTTTTCAAATATATATATAGTTCATTCGTCTATCCACTTAGACGTTTGTAAAGGTAACGTATTTGTAGAATCTTTTACATTTTAAGATTTTTTGTAGACATACCCTTAATAGAATGATATAGTATAAAATGCTGGTTGTGATGACTAAAATTCCGGCATGTTTGGAAGAGCAGAATGAGATAAAGATAGAGTAAAGGAAGAGGAATTGGTGGGAAGCAGGGGGAAGAGGTGGTGGCGGAGGGGGCTGGGAGGGAGCAGGAAGAGGAGGAATAAACGTAGACATTCTCGTTTCAGAAAACTGAAGACCTTGAAAATTCAAACCAATAATAAACAATGCTTCGACAACTGTAAACTCCACAAAAGCACGCGATATCAGTTCTATGATTCAACTCTTAAGATTTACTGGTTAACGCAGAGGTCATTAACATCGAAGAGGATTCATTTTCCAAAATTCATCACATTTATTTCCTCATATCAGCTTAAATATAAGGCATTTTGGCCGAAATCGTTAAGACAGATTTTAAATAAAATCAAAGTTTTCAAAATAACTTTCCATGTACCTAAATTCTAGTATGGGCTGGAAGTATATTAATAAAATCTTTTTGTCATCCTTGGGAGACCTGCCTTTCCGACAGCCTTCAGCATAGAACGGATTTGCCAAAATGATCAAATAATATAACTTTAGTCTAAATTAAGTTCCAACTCTTTGTTCGTCATTGTTTCAGATATCTTCCTAGTGATTAGTATATATACAATACTGCACACGCTACATATATTTATAAAAAGTTGTTTCAAATAACTATTGTTATAATCATATATAACCGTTATATGTTTATAAGTGCAAAAACTTTACTAGTTTTGCATTGTTTCGTCTAATTTTCTTTCATAAGAAAAATACTGTCGCTTTTAACTTTCTAAACGTCCATTATTAAAACCCTATATGGAAAACATTCTCTTGATCATATATAACTAAAGAAAAGCTCTTTACAACTCTTCTTTTACCTTGGAATAATGTGTAGTGATTCGAAGTATATAAACAAAAAATTACAAAACGATGAATATTTTATAGTGCCGAAAATTGGAGAGTGAGGGTTGAATCATTACGGATCTAGCTACATCGATTTATACTTGTGTTTGGGCATATTGATAGTCAAAAAAGCAAACTGCTATTGATCCTCTAATTCACAGTATTTAGAAAATTTGTTAAACCAAATTCTTAAAAATAGTTATTTTTGTAATTAGAATATTAACCTCCGTTACTGTGGTATGTGCTAGGTATTTAATCATTCTTATAGAAAATTAATCAAAGTCGACAACAAGCGAGTCACTTAAATTCGATGTTGCATAATGTTTCAACGTTGCGTGACTTCCATCGCATTTTAATGCCATTAAAATATTTTTCGTGAGTTTTCGTAAACAGAAGGTAATTCATTGGTATGAACAGAATTTACATTTTAAAGTTTGAATTTCGGAATGTCTTTTCAGTGTTTGGACAAAATAAAATACATTTATCACTTCTGAGAATATAATTAATTAAGACAGTGTTGAAAATTGTTTATCCTCTTATGTTAGAAGTAATTCATGTGGAAAGTAAAAAGATGCTGTAAAAGTACACAAATTAACAATATGAGTGTTTAAATATTAATTTAACGGAATCTATTAAATGCATACTGTTTTTAAAATGCTATGGTAGAAAAATGTGCCATGAAACATTATATTTGAAATCAGTAATTTAAAAACTAAAGGGGATACTCAAGAAAGCTCATACTTTACGTAAAACAAACTTTGAATTAAATAGACGGCCAAAATGATTGAAAACAGGTGAGTCCGTCTCATCAACCTCTTTTGACCAAAATGAAGTTACGTCAATTCCTTTCCTCACGTACACAAATACAGTGAAAGCCAAAGTATCGAAATCTGAATGGATTTCTGAATCTGATTTATTTCCGAATCCTTCAGATGGGTTTCCAAAATTGAATGCTTCGCTAAAACACAAAGAAATAAAACCAGCTCACCTGACTAAAGGAGAAAGAGTGATGACACTGCTGTAAACAAAACACTCAAGGAAAGGAGCACTAAACAGTCAATTGCATACTGGCCTGCCGAATCGAGGGCACTACACCAGGATCAGCAGGTTAGTCACGTCAGGAATATATCCCTCCGCTTTAATACGGGAGGAAGGGCAACATATGTATACCATACTTAGCTCATGAACTGCTGTAAAAACAAATTGAATAAATAAAGCGATAATCTCATTACCATATAGTTTTACTTGATTTGAAAGCTACTTAGTGGAAGCAGAAGGTATATTGTTTCACGCCGAAAATTCGATAAGAGATATTTTCAGCCTCCTGGATACACAACAGGAACGTTTTAGTAAAACGTGAACCCTATCCACTCAAAAAAAAAAAAAAAAAAAAAAAAAAAAAAAAAAAAAAAGGTGGTGGTGATAATGTTTTTTTTTGTGTGTGTAATTTACGTCCTCCAACGTTGTCATATCGGACGGTGAATGATTTGGGTGAATGATGTTCAAATGACTCCAGGGTCCGAGGAGCTTAGAGCCACCCGACATTTGTCTATCAGGATAAGGGAAAACCCCGGAAAAAGCCTTATCCAGATGACTCACCCTGACCAAGATTCGAACTCGGGACCTCTTGAACGTGAGACAGACATGCTACCATCTACGCTACCGAGGCGGGCTATTACTATGATTTGTATTATATTGCATAACCTGGTTGTTAATCTGTGATGCCTATAATAGAGAGCTGTAACTTTTGTTTTGCAATTAAAAATATATATCCAGACGTAGTATAGTTGACGAAGGAAGTGGGGGGGGGGGGCAAACCCTCGTCACAATTGGTCTTTATTACTTAAATCCCCATTCCTTTCCATAATTGTACCTAAACCCCACGGTGCAATTCAGTGGAATGACGATTGCCGTAAACCCACCGTCGGGAAGATTCTATCTTTTAAATTGTATGGCCTCCGCCCTCTGTACTGTAGTAAATCCTTGGGTCAGCTGCCCTCTTTGTCCTCTCGCCTCATCCTCCCTTCCGGTGTTGCCCTACTTGGGCATATGTTCAAAAGATTGGTCTGGTCGAGGTGCCAAATCTCCGAGCAATCCAATGCATTCCTAAATATTAGCATCTTTTGACTAACAATTGTCAATAATTGTTTTAAATAACCAAGAATGCTATGAACAAACAAGTATATTTTTAACAATCCCAAGAGTCGCTTTTAGCATAGCGATAATTAATTTAGCTACACAAAGTTTTGGTAAAAAGAGAAATAATTAACAAAATAAGCAGTTCAAAGCCAAAGTGGAGGAAGAAATGCAGTATATATATGCAAACAAGGATGCCACATGAACTAAATACAGAGAAACTCCCATAATCGACAATTGCAAAAATGTTTACAGCTAAACTCTGTTGGGCTGAAACTGATCTTTCTACTTCAAACTTTGTGGAAATAGTGGTTCTTTTGTGTGAAGGTGTACATAATTTATTGTGTGCAGATAGATTTCCATCTTAAAAATGTATATTTCAGATGCAAGCATTTTGCCTCGAGCGATGAAATATGTAAGAAATTGAAAAGGAAATTCCAATTAATAACGAAACCAATCTATTAAAGTTGCAATTTTTTGGTAATGTTTACTATCTGCCACCTCCCTTAAATATGTAAATTCTATCTTTGAAAACTAAATAAAAATATATTTAGTGTTACTATTGCTACACATAGAGACTCGTTGACTCTGTATTTGTTACAGCAGGAAGGTGTAATATCAAACTGAACCTTATTGGAATATCATAACTGGAGGTTTAATGCTTGCCTTCAAGATATTAAATTAACCAAGCTTTCTTATGTATATTTATAAAATGAGATGCGGCATAAAAGAGCACGAAGAAAGAAAATGTCAACGGAAACTAAACAGAAGATAATCATTTCTTTTGAAAGGATATGCCCTGAAAAATAAATTCCCTTTCGTATATGTTATGTATATTTTCGCCCCTGAAGGTGAAACAAGACCTAAGGCCGAACAAAATAAAAGTGAGCTGAAGAAGAAAGCACAAAAAAGTCATCGTTGCCATCGCTTCCAATATTTGTGTTTTGTTTGTATTGAAGAGTGCCAGAGCCTGCTATTGTCAAGCAGGAGTCGTATCCAATTACCATTGTCCCTAACAAGGGCGCTAGAAACCTGCTGACTTTTAACTCGAAGAAAAGTCCTCATTGTTGTACTGCTGGCTTCCCGACAATGGGGCAGTCTTGTCCTGTTCATTACGGAGAAATGCAGAGATAGAATGAAAGGATGCAGGAGAAAGAGTTGGGAGGAGAGAAAGAAGAAAAAAAAAGAAGAGAAAAAAACATTGTAGAGGCCGTTGACGGCAGGAAGAATGGAGGTGGGGGGACAGCCTCCAGACACACGTTGCCTGGAACACGGGAATGACGTCCTTTTGTAACAGCAAACTGCAGAGGCATGGTCAGTGGGCTCCTCCATTCTTTAACAGTTGCACGGTGCAACAACGTGCGTTTAAATATAACCAAGTTACTAATTCCTACACTTTAGGTATTTCGGAAAACCTATGGGAATAAATCTCACAAGTTGTCCATGTGTTGTAGCAAATTAATAAACAAAGGAAAATAATGTTGGTTAATTGATGGAACTTAATCTTTTCTTCACACTAGCCGTATATAGACTAAGATATTTGATAGATAGAGTCAACATGAAAAATTCAATGCCATGGCCAGGAGATCCGTGGTTCAAATCTCGGCCATAGCATTGAATTTTTTATGTTGCTTCTATCAAAGACCTTAGCCTATATACGGCTAGTGCGAAGAAATGATTAAATTCCATCAATTAACTAAAATAATAAGAGTTAAATGATGAAGCCTGGGACTCAAGTACTTACGATAGTAAGTCGCCACAAACGGTGTATCTCGAATGCGAGAGCCCCTAGTGCTCTACCGGAGAAATATACAAGTCAAATGGAGAATTTAATGTCATGCTGGCAAGTTGGCCATGGTAGCTCAATGGGTTAGAGCAACTGGACGCAAACCAGGAGAACCGTGATTCAAATCCCGGCCATGGCATTGAATTTTTCATGTTGACTCTATCAAAGGAAAATAATATTTTTAATAGTTTTACTGCTAGAGGCCGTTTCTGATAAACCTATATACAACGCTTAAAAAAATTCTATGAAATTAAAAGGATTAAAATCAAATGAAATTAATTTATTTTTAACAATTAATCAAATACAAATTTTCAAAGCTTTTTAACTAAAAATTTATAACATCGAGGTTCTGCTGAAGGCTAATATGATGTTAAAGGCATTTTAGTAGCACGTCATTATCACCTTCACAATAATCTGGCAAAATATGAGCCATTACTTCTTCAAAACCTGCTTCTTGTGTTTTAATGCAATTTATTTCTACGTACACTGAAACTTTATTTGTTATTCAAATGTGTAATTTTTAAGAAACACGTGGAGCAATGAATTTCAATTAGTTCGTAGTAACATAAATGTTCTCCCATTTTAATGAAATATACATTCTTTTATTAGACTGTCAAGAAATATTTAAGTTCTCAGACTGGGAAAAAAATATTTCAGCACTACGCATGTTGCTGCTCAGTTTAAACATCAATACCATACCAGCAATTAAATTATTAAAAAAAATTCAAAGAAAGGGTAAAATAATTCAGGTGCTTAGACTTCGGCGGCCGGTGTCCATTATAACTAGGTTTTCCGGGAGGACCGCATCTTGGTTGTTTCTCTGGTCGACGTTTCGCCCCAACTATGTAGGGCTTCTTCAGGTCTTCTGCTCAGCATCAACTGTGCCGGTGGAGACCCGGAAGACCTGGTTATAAGGGGGAAAATAAGTTAAGATATTCAGATATAAATGTAAAATATGAAGCTATTGACAGTGAAGCAACAAATATATACAAATGTAATAATTTTTAATATAAAACTTCGCTTATCTTATAAGAAATCTTATCTCATCAATTAATAGGGATATTTTCATCATTTTCTTATAAATGAAGTTTTATATTACAAATTATTATATCTGTATGCATTCAGATATTATTTTGAGATATTAGAAAGTGGTATATAATTTTTAAAACCGTCTTTAAGGAATATATAAAATTTGTTGAACCATCTTCCAAGAAGGCAGGTACAGTTTTCCTTCCTTGTTTAAAATACGTTACCGACCGTATCTTAAAACTTTTAAAGGCCCACAATGGAGATACAATATTCATTCCGACCAAAAAGGTTCACTGTTATCTCCGTTCTGCCAAAGATGCCAGAGACCCACTTACGTCCGCGGGAGTGTACCGGATACCGCGCTCATGCGAAGTAGTCTACCGTGGGTACCACACAACGCAGCATCAACACCAGGCTTAAGGAACACCGCAGACACTGCCATCTTGGCCAACTGGATAAATCTGCCGTAAGACAACATGCTTTGGAAGCATCCGGGGAACATATCATCCGCTATGACAAACCAGATATCCTTGACACAGCTTCTCAGTACCATACCTTTCTATATCGCGCAGCAATAGAGATTTACAAACACAAACAGAATTTTAATAAGAAATAAAAAGGAGTAAAACTACAGAGAACCTGATATGCAGCTTTAGACCAGCAGACCAGCAGAAGAGACGAGTCGTCCAGGTTTACCTGGGCAGAGTGTTTGCTGCCCAGCACCTAGCCGCTTAGTGCGGCGTTATCTGGGCAGTATAATAGAATTATCGTGTGTCACAGGCCGTTGTCTTGGGCAGTGCTATATCTAGACTTAAATGGGCGCTATTGCCCCGTGAGAAGTGTGCGCCCAGTGCTGGCTGCGATCTTCCACCTGCCTGGGAGGCATCTGAGCACAGTCCGCTTGACAGGCTAGAGGAAAAGGAACTAATGTTCAGGTATGGGACTTACCAAGCCCATGGAGTCAGGAAAAAGTAGCCCTGTTTAGTTCTGGTTACCCAAAGCATCTTTGGGCGACCGGTAGCTCGGTCGGCGGCGAGGAATCCTGTGGTCGTAACGGCCAAGGGTGTTCACCAGGTTATCAGGATGTGAGTCTAGTTTACCGTAGATGGTGCGGAATCTCTCCCTCACCACGTCCACAATGTACGCTACCCCGGAATAGGTGTGAAGGATGTGGGACGGGAATCTACGTCCGGTATCATAGATCATTCGCAGTGCCCTGTTCTGGACGTACTGTAGTCTGTGGATAGTGGTTGGAGCCGTTGATCCCCAGACTTCGCAGCCGTACAGAATCAGGGGCAGTATAATCACCCGATACAGGCATAGCTTGAGGTGCGTTGGCATGGTGGATTTTAGTATGGGGTACAACTGCCTAAGTGCTACATGCCCTTGTCCAGCTTTGACCCGGACGTGAGGGGCGTAGGTGAGGCCGCGATCGAGGACGCCAAGGTATTTGGCAGAGGGAACCCAGGGGATTTGCCTCTGCCTCAACCTCAGCAACCAATCCGGTCGCCTAGCTCGGACCTTAGCCAACGGCCGATGGCTCGGAGCTGGCACTGCAGCGAAGGATGGCAATATCTTTGGTTCTTGTTATGTGCCATTATGAGGACGTCGTTGGCATATTGGCACGTAACAGTCTGTGATTCTAGGGGGAAATTAGCTTTAGAAAATAGATTCATAGCTAATTCACGAAAAAAAAACCACGCCCCTTCGAGCCCAGACCCGGACCAATCATAAAAAGAGGAAAAAATAAAAATAAAAAAGTACCTGCCAGCATATTTAAGACAGTTCCCACTGCCGACAATGATATTTAATTACCTACCATACCTGAGGCCATAATGAAACGGGCCTCCTCTACCTGGGCGCGAAATGAAATGGAATGTGTGGTGTTTAACGCCCGCTTTTACTACATACAGCACCGCAGGCGGTGACACTGATGATACATGATATGAAGATGGAGCACCGGTCGAATGAGATGGCGGGGGAAACCGGAGGTCCCGGATCTAACCCGCCCCAGCGCGGTGTTGTCCACCACAAATCTCACTTTGCGGTCGCCTGGGATTGAACCCGGGCCGTCTTGGTGAGAGCCAAGCGGTCTAACAACTGAGCCACGGCGCGGCCTACCTGGGCGCGCATAAGACACCACAAAAATACAACAATATTGGCAGAGGCAGCCGCAGCATCATAACAATGCCGAAATAAAGATATAAACGACGGCGGCTCGCCCAATCTGCGCGCCCAGGGTCCCCGGCCCATGGCCGCACAAATCTACGGCAGAGGCCCCCACTCTCAAGATAACCTCTCTCGTCTAACAAGCTTATGGAGTATAAGAGTTATACAAAACAATATCCTTATGATATTGTTTTGCTTATTTTTGGTGCTTATTTGTTCCACTTTTCGTGCCCGTATGCTTGCTTGTCTCACCATTTGATTGTGCTTACAAATCTGAGCTCCAGTTATTATATGTCACTTTACTTAAATTAGTTTACATCAAGAATTTAATAAGTCTCTTTAATGTAACTGCTTAAGAAAGGCTTTCTAGTACATTTGGAGGGTTCTGAATTTATAAAACTGCCAAGAAAGGCAAGGCACATTTATTTAGAAGAGATTTGTGTACATATTAGTCAGGTATTTATCAACAATTTACTATCATAGCAAAATAACATGTCTTCCTCTGTGACAACACTGATATTTTAAATTATTTGGAGTTTGAAAAAGAACATGTTGGTAGAGGTTCCTGGAAACAACTGGTTTCATTGATCGGAAGGAAAGATGATGCTAGCGGGAGTGAATTCGCTGTTCTATCAAAGAACTTAGATAAGACAACCCCGCGGTGAAGGATTTATTGCGAAGGCTTAGAGTCTGTAGGAGAAATATTGTAGAGGGCATATAATCTCGATGATTTATTGAAGAAAGACTCCAGTTGAACTGTAACCTCTTCTTCACAGGACGGAAATAGAAGTACACAATCGACTATGGGGACAGCCAACTCTTTGATTCTGACTGATAAGTAGATTACTTTGGCAAAACCTTCCATTCCTCTCTTTGCTTTTGTTTCATAGTTTGGCCCTAGGCCAAAACTCTTTCGACCATTCTTATTTAACGGTACATCCACTCCTTTTGTAAGAATTACTGTGTAAGGCGTAGGCCTTTATTCTAACTTTACATGATTTAAACGGACATGGGCGTTATATATTTGGGCTAATATGCCTAATTAGTAGGCAGAGAAATTATTGCATTCCATCCAAAAATTATAAAACTGCTTTTTGTGTTACCCAGGAAGAAAATGTTCTCCATGTTTGTGTAATTGGTGTGTGTTTGTGCGTGTGTGTGGTGTACGAATAGCATAACTCAAAATCCAAAAATAGTTAATATGTAACTTTGTGTTTAATTTTATTAAGAATGCGACACCAAGATTTTTAAGAAAATGCGCCCACATGGATAGTTTATAACATTTATAAATTTTTTTATTAATATATGATATATTTATGATTTTTATGACAAATGAAGCACCTGTTCAGTGACCGCAGAAGTACTCTTTATTGCGGGTAACTTTTGCATAGCTGGCGAACCAGAAGAGACAATAAGTCTTACAACAATAAAAAATGGAGCTCCTCAAAATGCATACTTTACGTAATCATTTTTCTTGGTACGGAAAATAATTTTGTTTGTATATTTATTATTTATTTATCTACTTATCTATTTATTTGTTTGTTTGTGTGTTTTTATTTATTTAGCTATTTTATTTTGTTACTACAGAGCAATTTTCCAATTACAGTATCTACATATGCGGTAATTATACAATCTGGGCTTATATATAAAATGTAACAAAAGAAAAAGTTCAAGATATAGTATAAAAGAGGAGTACTAAAACCAAAGAATAAATTTACTCCAAAAAGTATTCTTCTAATGCATGAGTTTATGTTTAAGGAAGTATGGATAGTGGAAAATCATCAGAATAAAGTACAGAGGGGACACTGCCTTATTTATTGATTAGTGAAAAAGAGAATACAATGAAGAAACATATAGTATCTATTCACATAAACATAGTTAAACATTCAAAAGAAAAGATGCAATATATGATGCAAAATAAGTTAGTTAGTTACTAACACTCCCCACATGGCAACCTTGGCCTTCGGGGTAATCTCACCCCACCAAGTGATGACCGGACCCATTTCTCAGGTGGAGGCACCCAGAGGGCGGTGTCCATTACCTCCGATGATAGGGTGATAGTGAAGATGGCGGTGAGGTGAGAGGACCTACAGCTTATACCGTGGACTCCGAACCACGTTGGGCATAGGGGATTGATGCAAAATAAGTATTCGTCTGCATACTGAAATGGTGTAAAATGTTACGGTTATTACTTAGTAGGCACTCCATTCCTCTTTATAATCACGCGCATTCCTCTTGGCATGGATTTCAACAAAAATTGTGTTGTTTCCACTCTAATTTTACGCCATTCCTCTAGTATAGCGTTCTTTACATCCTTTATATTATATATCTGATGACTCCTAATATTTTTGTTCAGTATACTCCACAAATTCTCAATTGGATCATGTCTGGGGATTGCGTTGGTGTCGGCTTCCATCGTGGAGTATTATACAACAACCATAGCCTTGCATCTAGAGCTGTGTGTTTTGGATCATTATCTTGTGTGAAAATATAATCCTCAGAAAGACCCATATTATTCACACTTCTGGACAGATGTGTTTTTAGGATGTTTATATAAACCTTATTGTTCATAATTTCATAAATAAAACACAAATCCCCCACACCATTTGCACTCATGCAGCTCCAGACAAGTACTGAACCGCCTCCATGTTTATCTGAAGCTGCTATATTTTTACCCTGAAGCTCACAATTCTTTTTTCTCCACACTATTACGTGCCCATTTGACCTAAAGAACTCAAATAGACTCTCTTCAGTAAGTACAACATCTTCCAGAAATCAGACCCATTGCATTTATGTTCTTTTGCAAATACAACGTGCTTCTTTCGGTTGATTGTATGGTTTTCTACGGGCTGCTCGGCCTCCATACTCAGCTCCTTAAAGCATGTTTCTCATAGTTTGTGCTGAAATAGACTATCCTATGTGTTTGAAATGCCATAGCAAGTTTTGGAGCACTTAGTTTAGAATTTTTCTTGACTTCTCTAAGTAACTGTCGTTTCTCCATCTCGGATAGAACTGCAGGACAACCCCTTATTGATTGATTTTCGTAAGTTTGTGTATGTAATAATTTTCATTGAACTAGTAGGCCTTCCAAAGGTTTCTCCAATTTCTTAAAAAGATTTTCCTTTTTTAAATAACCTAATGTAAATTTCTCTTATTTCAATGTTTCACGTTTTCGACCCATATTACGAGGGCTATCCAGAAAGTAGATTACGTTTTGGAATAAAAAGTAAACAAAGTATAGGAAACAAATTTTATTATATACAGATGAAAGCCACACTCAAATACTACTTTTCGACATAGTCACCATTCAAATTAAGGCATTTATCGTAGCGATGTACGAGCTTGGAAATTCCTTCGTCGAAAAATTCGGCCGCCTGCGCCTTCAACCACTTCGTTACCTCTTCTTGCAGCTGTGCGTCGTCATCAAAACGCTGCATAGCCAGCCACTTCTTCATTGCTGGGAATAGGTGGAAGTCGCTCGGTGCCAGGTCGGGACTGTACGGCGGATGAGGAAACAACTCCCACTTAAAAGATTCAAGAACTTCACGAGTGACATTTGCCGTGTGGGGCCGGGCGTTGTCGTGAATCAACAAGATCTTAGAGCTCAACATTCCTCTGCGCTTGTTTTGAATGGCTCTTCTGAGTTTTTGGAGAGTTTGGCAATACCTTTGAGAGTTTATTGTAGTGCCTCTTTCCAGGAAGTCCACCAAAATCACACCTTTTCTGTCCCAAAAAACAGTCGCCATCATCTTCCTTGCCGACATTGTTTGCATGCATTTCTTGGGTTTTTGGGGAGAACTTGTGTGCCCCCACTGCATTGATTGCAATTTCGTTTCACAGTTCACGTGTTTCACCCATGTTTCTTCACCAGTAACGATGCGATAGAGTAAAGAGTCACCATCCTTATGGTAAACGTCCAAAAAGTTCAACGCTGCAGCCATTCGCTGATTTTTGTGGTCCTCTGTCAAGATTTTTGGAATCCATCTTGCACAAAACTTGTGGTAACCAAGCTTTTCGCTGATGATTTCGTGCAACAACCTTCGCGAAATTTGTGGAAAGCTCAAAGAAAGTTCCGTTATTGTGAACCTTCGATTTTCACGGACTTTAGCATCGACTTTTTCGACAAGTTCGGCGGTCACTATGCTGGGTCTCCCACTTCGATCTTCGTCGTGAACATTGGTTCGGCCATTTTTAAATCTGATGACCCACTGACGCACTCCACCTTCAGTGATAATGTTGTCCCCATACACTTCACAAAGCTGCCGATAGATTTCTATCGGTTTACAGTTTTTTGCAGTCAGAAACCTTATTACTGCACGCACCTCGCGGGATTTTCAATTAACGCAGACATTTCAAACCGTCACAGTATCTGAACGGAGCGCAGCACGAACCTCTCACTAGCACGGCTAGATGCCGACTGAGCTGCGCAACGCTCTGACCCCAAGATGGCCGCGCTAGCCCCGCCCCTAGCGGAAACAGACGAAAACGTAATCTACTTTCTGGATAGCCCTCGTACTTAAATAACAATCAACGGCTTTGAAAACAGAGCTGGAACTGTCAATGACAGTGGATGAAACACAACTGCATAAGAAAAGGGAAGGGGTGTGTGTCAGCGAGGCACCATACCTGGGATCTTGTTTACTAGACGAATACTTGACATAAAATGGGACATGATTTTAAATAACTAGAGCTGTTCACTAATTAAGCAATATATGAAACCAAATTGTGATTTATTTTTCAACTTAGATATCAACCAATGTAAGGAAATATTTATTTTTCGTTCTATCTATATTTTTCTGATTGTGCATGCTATATTCTATGTGCCATGATTAGATGAATACTTTATGGAATAGCTATCTGTATATAGGTACAATTAAAGACAAGATACTGGAAACTTATCCGAAACCATGCAGTATAAATAACACAACTGATAATCACATGTGGTTAATTTCTGTATTTCATTGTTCCTTAAATTGCTTGTAATGGAAACTATGATTCAGTTCTATTCTAAACGAGAGTTTATTGTATTTAGCACATAACATTAAAATAGGAGAAGTTTTAAGCGATGTTTTTGGTGTCCTAAATTGAAGTAATTTACGGTTTCTGAAATTTGTAGTAATTGTATTAAAATTTATTTGATCAGGTAGCTTTCCACTACATACCAGGCCATTCACAAGTTTTTACATGAATAACTGATTGAATAAGGCTGTCTAGCTGCCTGAAATTTTCATACGTATACTTCTCTTCTTCTCAAATCATTCTCTTGACCATGCAAAGAGAACGAAATTTCAAAGGTATCATGTAAGAACCAACTCTTAAGATTACATACTACTGTATTTCCTAAATAATGTTCAACTTGATTAATAAGAAGTAGATAGAAATGTAGACGCTTATAAAAGAGTAGGTACGAAGAAAAGAAGTCATTTGAGTGCAAAATTTCAAATTTTGTAAAAGTAGAGGACACCTCTACCTCTTTTCAAGTAACTAAAGTGCAAAAATAATGCAAATTTGTATGTAGGCAGTTGAAAATCTGATTGCAGTTGGCACGTTTATACTTGACTAAACTATTGCAGGTTTCAGTAGTGTATCTTACATGCACAATTTTGTCCACCAGTTGCGAAGTTTTACATAAGAGGTATGAAAATAGTAGTTAACACAGCTTCAAGAGGTCGATACTAATATGTGATAGATAGAGGAGCCTCCAGGAAAGAAAAACTAAATTCTTATTTTATTACATCCTGTAGTACTGGAAGTTCCTTGACTGGTTTAAATTATTAATTATATTTATAGCTTGCAGTTTACTGAATTGCACCTGTGAACTCAAAAAGTTCCATTCATTTATGATTTAATCTATGTTTGATAACTGCAACTTGGCTTATCTAATTATTCTTAAGTTTTAGAAGATTATCAGTGTCTTGCAAAGTATTCTGTGAAAGTATTCTCAGCAGTATATTTCTAATCCTTCGCTTCAGTTAAAGTTTGGTCGTAACATTTGTGTACACCTTATCCTCCAAATAACACACATGTAAAAAAACATAACAATATAATATAGAATAAGCGAGGAGCTCAGGACGTAGTCTATTCCTACCAAATATTAAATTCAAAACGCAGATTCTATGAATTACTATGTAAGTTTAGGGCAGAGTGCTCCATGTTGCTAGACAATTGTTTAGATATAACTGCTCTAAATTGGACTGAAAGACCCTTATAGCATTTTAAGACACTTTACAATACTAGGACAGCTTCTTTGAGAAAAGCATTGCATAGAATCATCTTGGTGGTCCCCGGCTCACTATTTTCGGGCCATCTTTCTCAATTTCATAAATAATTTGATCAACCTGGTATCTCCTATTTCAACATTGTGTCTATTAAACTTTCAAAATGAATACAAAGCCGGTATGCAAGAAAACAATACACTCCAAATAACGTCGATCTTCTCTGATATTGCGGAACTTGTTAACAGCAAAATTAAATTCCCTGAGTTAAGATGTTATATGAATAAAATTAATACAAATGAAAAACATAGGTTCCTAATAACACCTTAAAAGCTCAGATTTTTAGAAGTTTCCCGAATCAACTTTTGTGATCTGCAAGGAAGTGAAAACGCGAACCCTTAAGGTGGCTTATCCCTTATCCCCAGGATCTGTGTATTTGGAAACCAGCATTCTAGGTTGGCGCTTAGAATTACTACTGAGGGGATTCGACACCGAAAGGTGTGGTTTATTTTACCTAAGCCCAAAATGGGGCAACCCTGGGAGGAAGACAGGCAATAAGAGACATAGAGCGGCTGATACAAGGGGTTACGATAGAGCAGAGGGCAGGCTCCCTACACCTTTAGCCATTAGAAACTTCCCCGGCAGGCCAGTACCAACGGCATCCTATCCGCCGTGGTCAGGAAATGGCCCACTAGACCGGAAACCGTTCTACCAAGAAGAAGTGTTTACCAGGAACATATCATCTTGAAATGTAACGCCGAGACACCCACCGGTACTTCCATTCTGAAAGACACCACCAGATCAGCGATGGTGTGAAATGATAATGGAGATGAAATGCAGGGACGGGAAACTTGGAGGATGTAGTTGAACTCCCCAGCATTCTCCTGGTGACCCGGTAAAACCCTAAAAAAATCCATAGGTCAGGTAAGCCGGTCACGGAAATTGAGTTCGGGCCTCCCTAATTCGGGTAAAAGACCTCCAGACTCATCCCGCTCGCTAACCAAAATTTTAACAAAACCAGTATCGTTATTAGTTTTAATTTGCTATAAACTTTTTGAGGTGGTAAGTCGAGTTCCATTAGTTTCTAGCGGCCATGCAAGCCTGAGAATGTCAAGGTTAGTATACAGCGACCTATATTTTAGTCATATGTCTATTACCTCTCTAGCCTTCTATATCCCTGTAATCAGTCATCCTCCGTGGTCTGGGGCTAATATTAGATTAGATGTTTATTGTGTATAATCCAGCATTTTACAGTTTACAACTTTAGGCTACATATATTTGTCTTTACCTTGTTGCTTTACCTTCTGCTCTACGAGGTAGCTCTTAACCTCCATACCTCCTTGTTACTTAATTAGTCCCATTCTTCCCCCTCATCTTCCTTTCTTATAGCCTTTACATTTCTGGTCCGTTTTTCTTTTACTCTCTGTGAGAACTCACCAATACTTCTTACGTTCTTTTCCTCCTGGCCCGTTAACATTTTTATAGCTAGTACCCTCTTCTCTACTTTCTCCCATTTTTTCTCCCAAACCTTTTTCTCCATACTGCAACCTCCTCGCATTCTGTTATATAGTGTTCTAAGCCTTCTTTTCCCCCACACAATTCACAAATTCCTTTATCCCTACCTCTTATCCCTCTTAGAGGTATTGTTCCTGTTCTCATCCAAGCTGACCCTTCTCTCTCTTGCTTATTGCAGTAATCTACATATGCTTCTCGTCCCCAATTTCTTTTTATTTACTTGTAAAGTTGTTATGATTTCATATTTTCTAGACTTTCCCATATTTCCTGTCTCTCTATATCTTCTGTTCTGCATTTTACCAATTTACCCACATCAATTGTATTCATTTCATTTAATCTCCATATATCTCTCATTCCTATTTTTTCCATAATTCCTCTTATCTCTGCCCACCAGCTATTTGAGTTCACTAATCTTTTTTGTTGTCTCATGCATAATTTCATAAGTTCCCCTTCTTCTTTGGCCAAACACCTATACCAAAATTTATTACTCTTTCCATTATTATTCCATTTCCTCCTGCCTTTCCTAATTCTACTAAAGCTACTTCCCTAGGTGCTGATCTTGGTATGCCTAGTAGATCTTTACAAAACCTTCTGTAGTTTTGGTCCACCTGATCTCCTATGCATACAATATTCTGGATTCATCTAGTGCTTCATGCATTCTTTCTAACCATTTGGTTGTCATTTCTAGTTTATATTTGCATATTCTTATTCCATTCATTGCCAGCCTTCCTTTTGCTTCAATTTTTCACCTGTGTGCTCCCCACCTTCCATTGTTATTCAACCTCACTCCTAAGTATTCTAATTCATTGCCCACTTCTACCCTTTTTGCCATTTAGTACCCACTTTTCATCTTTTTTTAGTTTAACTCTCTTCTTGAAGGCTATTACTTTCGATTTATTTATGTTTATTTTTATTCCCTACTCTTCACAGAATTTCCGGATTTTATTTATTGCCTTCTGCAATCCTAATACCGTCACAGACCCTACCATTAAGCCATCCGCATGTAGCAATCCAGGAATTTCTTTGTTTGCTATTACCGGACAGTGCTGATTTCCTTCTTTAACCTTGTCTATTATCTCATCTATAAATAAGTTAAATAAAATTGGACTCAGGGGCTAGGGTGCTAACGTACTAGCCACTGGTTACCCAGGTCGTGGTTTGAAGCCCTCGGAAGGCGAATGGTATTTTCGAGCATGAACATCATTAACATTACTTTCTTTGTGAAGGAAATAAACCCCGTAGTCCTGTGTCATGGATTTACGGCATGTATAAAAACTGATAAAGACGTCTCTGAACAAATTAAGGCTTCTTTCACCTCCAGCACAGAATGGGACTTCAAGAACCACAGTAGTTAAAGAGCTCCATAAATGAAGGCTCAGTTTTATTTTTCCTCTGTTATTCCTATGAGAGAATATGTGAAAACTTTCATCTTGAGTCTCCCTCTCTTACTGCGTCGTACAAATTTTGATCAATAAGAGGTTATGAAACAACATGTTAATCAATTATGGCTTATTTTCCCAATTTTGATCACATTCCAAGTATTTGTTTTTATCACATCATCTGTAATTTGTTTGTGAACTCATTTGTTTTCCGCAACAAGCAAGGCTTGGGATGGGGTACTCAGAGTGCAACAACAGAGTAGTCCCTCTCTTTCTTAATCACAAAGAGAGAGAAAGTAGAAAATGACTTGATACCTTGCGGGTACTGTTCCCCAGGTTTGGCATAGATATTCAAAATTAGCGTCACAAAACTCCATGACAAACTATTGAAATGAGAAACAAAGACATCATAGTAGAAAATTTCCATTATTAAATTCAGTGAGTTAATTATGCTGTTATTATGTTGGTTACACACTTTCAGTCTACAAACTGCACTAATTTTGATTTTTTGTAGATAAACCAAATCCTCTAGGTGACACAGTTGTAAATTGCTCTGAAGTAAATGGAAGATACAGTATGTGTGAGAGATAATATAACAAATTACATTAAGGATAGATAAAATTAGATTAATGTAATTCATCCCGTTTAAAGTCTCAGTTATTAAAATGTGTGTTAGTCGCAAAAAGTTAAGCTAAGCTACTCCTCTGACTTTGATTACGAGCCACCACTGCACTTCCGTTTTTATTTCTCGACTCTTTCTCATTGTTAAAGATTCTTTACTGCTAATTCTGGTAGCCCGTGGCCTGATCACTTCTCGCAGAGGGGCGACGAACGTCTTTGAATTGCCCCAAGGCGACCACTGTATGCCCCCCTCTTTTGCAGCAACGCAACCCTCTTGCTTGTTTTAGCCATTCATTATCCTCGCGATAATGGAACTTCAGTTCAGTGTTGCGTTTTCTAATTTAGAGCGTAGGACTAATCATCAACATTATCATCCTCCCGCCGCAGGCCCTCTTCTTCTTCTTGCTTTTCCAGACAAAGGATTGTTTTTCTGATTCCAACACGCTACGTAATTGACCGCATGCTTGAATATGAAAGAGTTCAAGCTGCAAATACTGTGTTATTTTTAGCTACTTGAGATGGCTTCATTTGTATTGCTTTCCTCCACTTCATCATTTCAATACATATTTTAGGTTCCAAAGTTCAAGAAAGAAAAAATATTTTCACAAATACACACATGTGCGTGTGTCCAAAATATTCGAAAAATGCAAAATCTGGCCTTTAATTTCAGTAGCTAATGGCCCAAGAGCTTTCAAGAAAAACTCCCCAAAACATGATGCTCTTCTTTGAATATTTTCTAAAGTTGTGATTGTTTATAAAAAAAAAGGATATTTAATTTATTTACATGAAAATTTAAGTGCACACCTTGAACTTACTGGTGATAGCCTGTAAGGACCTCTTCATTTGAAAGAAGTTTTGTATAATTTTGTATAATTGCTACACCCTAATAAGTACACAAATACTTACTACACAACAACTGCAGGTCTTTTTAAAATACAGGATGTCTCTAAATCCATTTCAATGAAAACGCAATATTTTGTTTCTTTTCTTTTCAGATCCTGGTATCTTAATGCAAGACGTTTAGCACTGAAGAACGGGTTGCCATTGTTTGTGCACGGGTACGCGGATTGCCATATGAAGACACCAGAGCGGAATTTACCCGTAAATTCCACAAACCAGCCCTATCAAGGGTACACTTTCGTCTGCTTGTTAAATTTAAGCGTACCAGCAGTGTGTGTGTGTGTGTGTGTGTGTGTGTGTGTGTGTGTGTGTGTGTGTGTGTGTGTGTCGTCCTGAACGACCACACGTCTTGGCAGAAACAGTGCAGCAGGTTCAAATTGCCAGTGATAGGAGTCCGAAGGCACCAATTCGACGCCTCAGTAGGCAATTGAACGTCTCTCGCAACACAGTGTGGAAAATTCTATGTTTCACTCTACACAAACGTCTGTATCACATTCAAGTTCTACACCATCTAGAGGACGAGGATTTTACCTGTCGTCGGGTAGTGTGTTATGACCTCCTGGAATGTGTAGGGAATGAGTATTTAATGAACAACATTTTATTCTCCGATGAAGCCACTTTCCATGTTTGTGGTGAAGTGCACAGACACAACAGCCGAATATGGGCATATGAAGAACCACATGAGGTATTGGAGTGGGAGCACAATGCACCGAAAGTCAATGTTTGGTTGGGTATGACAAACGCAAAACTGTATGGCCCACTTTTCTTTACCGAAAGGCCAATAACAGGTAACATTTACCTCAACATGTTAGAGCCGTTCCTTGAACCGCAGCTTCAAGAGGGTAGCATATTGGATACAGTTGTGTTTCAGCAAGATGGTGCGCCTCCACATTTTGCAAACGTCGTTCGTGATTACCTGAAAAGAAACATTTCCAGGGAGATGGATAGGCAGAGGTTCACCTCGGCTGTGGGCTTCCCGTTTACCGGACCATACTCCTTTAGACTTTTTTGCATAGGGGTACATCAAATTTGAAGTGTACACTAGCAAAGTGAATGGTCTGCCTGAATTACGGAATCGTATCAGGGAAGCAGCAGGTCGAATTACAGTTGAAATGTTACAGTGTACATTTCGTTCCACTACTAAAAGATGGCGTATGTGTTTTGAACTAGATGGAGGTCATGTAGAAGGGCACTAGAATATATGTAACGCTTCAAAATAATATTGGTTTTTCAATTACTGTCTTCCTTCATTGAAATGGATAGTGGCTTTAGAGACCACTGTATATATTATTTTTTCCAGTGTCCTTCTTTGTGGTAATAAACAATATACTCGTCATGCATGGCCTTTAATGTTCATAATTTAAAAAGTACTGTTGCTATTCAGTTGTTTCGCTCAATATCTTGGAAAGAGTATGCACAGTATTTTAATACACAGTTGTGCGGTGACTGGCATACCGCGAGGTTGTCTTTCCGCTGTGTACGGTAGTAAACGCCAGGCAGAGCGGGCTTTGTTTGTGCTGTTGTGTATACAGTTCAGCGCTAGGCGCGTAGTTTTGTTGAATTGGGTATATTTATACCTGTTCGGTTTTGAGTTTAAAAAGTAATCATGGCGATGTACAAACGTGTGAATACACTAAAAATCCAATTTGAAGCAACGGCAAGTAAACCTACTGCATTAGAAATCCACCAGTGGCTTGTAAACTTCATGGGATTACAAGTGGATCAAGTTGACACGCTCCAGCTGCACACAAGAGAACGTGCTATATATGTGAAGGTGATTTCGGCGGTATTATACGATAATCTCCTAGCCCGTTATCAAGATGAACAAACCTTTACCTACGCCTCTGGAGAAACGGCAAAGTTACGCATTACACCGGGTGATCAGCAAACAGTGAATGTTAGAGTGTTCAATTTACCTTCGGAGGTTCCCCTCGCTGTGTTGTCGCAGCAGCTGAGCCAATACGGTACAGTGTATGACATACGCAGAGAGCAATGGAGCTCCCAGTATCTTCTTCCGACTAACAACGGAGTGATTGCTGTGAAGATGGGACTAAAACGTCACATACCTGCTAGCTTGGTTATCGATACCTATTTGATTGGAATCAGTTACATCGGTCAACCGCAAGCTTGTCATCTCTGTCATGCCACTACCCACCTGAAAGCTGAGTGCCCCCTTCGTGCTACGCGGTTACCCATCAACCCACGGAACCGTCCAGTTACCTTCAGTGTCGCAGCAGGTGCTAACTCATATGCTGCTGCTGTCGGTAGAGAGTACGCAGCAGGTTCGAAGAGTACGTCCACAGAAGACCAGCCGCCGGAGCAACCTACACAACAGGCAGACAATGGTCCGGTAGTAGTGGAGCTGACGAGAGAGCCGGCGGAGTCCGAAAAGTCTGCAGTGGCCAACGATATCACGCTTATGGTTGAGACACAGGATGCCCCTGAAAGATCTGCTGTTACTGCTCCAGCTGAGGGTTCTCGGGATGGTGTTATGGAGGTTGTAAGTGATGAAGAAGTAGAGGTATCTGATACTGAAATAGCTCAGTTAAGGCAAAAGGTTGGCATTACATTGTCGGGTCGCGACCCTCGATTAAGAAGTCAGCACAGGAGGATGGAAGTGCAAGGAATTCCACCACGACAGCAACCTCCGGATGTGCTACACCTGAAAGGTGGTCCCCCGGTTCCCATCCAAGGGAAAGAGATAGACTCAGGCAAGCGGCCGGCAGTGGATGACGGTGATGAATATGAAGAAGAACTACGTTCAGCTAAACTTACCAAAGAGGATTCGCGCCCAGGCATTGTTCAAGGAGGCTCAACTGATATTAAAGTGGTTCCTGGTTCTTCGAAATCCTGGCATCACTAAGGATGTACTCCTAGCCCATTGAATGCCGATAGGTGCGCAAATCTGGGCTTCGCTTAAAGTTAATGGTCTGCGACAGGTGGTCAAACAGCAACTTTTAAGGGACTTCTTGATAAATCATGACATAGATATCTGCTTTTTGCAGGAGGTGAATATTGATAATATGGACTTCTTATATGGCTACGAGTACGAGACGAATCTTGGGCCGGAGGGTACCGGTACGGCTATTGTGTATCGTCAAGGTTTACAACTACATAATTTCGTGCTCCATCCCTCTGGTAGAGCCATCTCAGCAGTGTATGAGGGCATTACTTTGGTGAACATTTACGCCCCTGCGGGCAGTAATAAACGAAAGCAGCGAGAAAATTTTTTTAGGCAAGACATCTTGACCCATATTCCATCAAGTGCACCGTTCGTCCTGGTTGGCGATTTTAATTGTACTTTAGCTGCTAAAGATCAACGGGGTGCCGTCAATGGGTGTAGTACTCTGCAACAGCTAGTAGAACAAATGCACCTGACAGATACCTGGGAACATAAGCACGGCTCAGCAGTACAATTTACATTCGTGAGAGGACCACCAGCTTCACGACTGGACCGCATGTATGTTACGGCTGAACTCTTACCCCGCCTTCAGCGCACATAAATAATGCTTGTGGCATTTAGTGATCATAACGCTCTAATACATGCACTTGAGGGCAGGGCGGCGAGCTGCAATAGAGGCAGAGGTTACTGGAAACTTAACTGCTCCTTGCTTATGGATGAGGAAGTGATGACTGATTTCCAGGACTGCTGGTCACGATTGCGGGAATCCTTTGCGCGTGCACCAAACAAAGTCGACTGGTGGGTGTGTAAAGCCAAACCGACATTACGAAACTTCTTTCGGGCTGCTGCCGTTCGTCGAGCGCTGGCTAGAAGAGAAACCATGGAATATTACTTCCAAATCCTCCACGAGCTGCACGTACGCCAACAGCAGGGAGACAATGTTCTGCAACTAGTGCGGGAGATCAAAGAACATATAAAAGCTCGTAAAACACAACAACTTCAGGGATATTTGGCCAGAGTACACTCGGAGGAAGTGCTGCATGGGGAGCAGGCGAGTTTTTTTCATTTGGCAAAGGAACGTAATCATGGTCGCCGGAAGCTAATCACTCAACTTGAAATAGATGGACGGGAGGTTTCCACTACAGCCGAAATTATTCGTGAAGTGAACAATTTCTACGCACAACGATTCACCGACCCTGCAGATCTCGCACACAAAGTAGAGGCATATATGTCAAAATTCCTGCCAGAGTTACCGGAAGAATTGTGGCAGGACACGCTGTCGCTGTCCAAATCAGAGTTACGTGAAATAATCCAAAAATCCAAATTGCGTGCCTCCCCAGGACCTGATGGCTTGCCATATGAATTTTACAAGCAATGTTGGTGTCACATCCAGAACGAACTGTTACAAGTCTTTCAGGAAATGTGGAATACAGAGCATTTACCACGCACATTTGCAGATGGGATAGTGGTACAACTTCCGAAGGTGGCTAGACCCAAGTCCTTACAGGATTATTGACCGATCACGCTGTTAAACTGTGATTACAAACTGTTCGCTAAAATAATTTTTGGTCGTATGCAAAAGATACTACCATATAGTATTAGCGAGTTCCAGGCCGCAGTAAAGAAGGGAGCGACCCTGCAAAATACGTTAGCTGCCTTGAGAGGATGTATACTGCATTGCGCACAGGAACATCAGTCTGCAGCGATTATTAATTTGGACCTCCAAAGGGCCTTTGACAGCGTTGTTCATGACGGTTTGTGGAGACGTATGATGGAATTAAAAGTGCCTGATAAATTCTGCAACCTGATTCGAGCCATGTATGCTGGTGCCTCGTCTAAAGTTCTCTGCAATGGCTATTTAACGTCTGCTATACCGATTAAACGCTCAGTCAGACAAGGATGTCCCATGTCCATGATGCTATTCTCCCTGTATGTTGACCCACTACTCCGACAGCTGCAATCTACACTTGATGGACTTGAGATATATGGGCAGCGAATGGTTGTGAGGGCCTACGCAGATGATATTACGGTAATAGTTACCATCCCCCAAGACAGTCCTCGCTTAAGAGATTGTTTACAAGAGTACGAGGGATCGACAGGGATGACATTTAATATGCAGAAGTCCGAGATTTTAGCCATTGGACCAGATCCGCCGGACACATCCATCTTAGGAATACCTATGGTGCGGCGTACGAAGATTTTGGGAGTTTACTTTAGTGATAGCGAGACGGACATGAGGGAATATAACTGGACGACCCGGATTAATGTACTGCGTGGGATGATGTACAAGCAGAAACTCCGGATGTTGAATTTGGTACAACGTATACGATATTGTAACAGTTTCGCGCTCAGCAGGATTTGGTACCTTGCACACGTGCTACCACCAACAAAGCGGGATTCCCAGAGGATAGAACTGATATTGGGCTATTTCATCTGGACAGGGAAGCTCTATCGTGTTCCGCGGGCTCAACTACGTCTCCCGAAGGGGCAAGTTGGTTGGGGATTAATAGAGGTGGCTCTCCAGTCGCAAGCGTTGATGATCAAAATGCTTCTGCTTGCCCTAAATAATCAGAGTGATCCCGTGGACACCATGATACGCACGCACATGGATTTTTGGCGCCAAGGACAACGAGGCAAGGTACCCGAGATTTTACGCGACACGTATTACGCGTTGGAGCGGTTACCCCCGGAGCACTCAATAGATGGTGATAAGTGCACAGTAAAGAACATATATGTTTATCTTCGTCAAGCAGTTAGAATCACCCCACAGGTACAGATAAAATATCCGCAGCTGCCCTGGCAGCGCATATGGAAATGTTTTCGCTGTCAGCAACTGAACACCACATGGTTAGCGGTGACGTATGAAATTGTCAATGAACTTCTTCCAACGGCAGACAAACTGTACCGCCACAGAATGGCTAACTGCCCGAGATGCCCTGTTTGCTCGGAAGCAGATTCACTTCCGCATCGGGTGATGGTATGTTCCGGAAAAGCTGATATATGGAACTGGGTGCTAGACAAATGTAATAGCTGGATACCTGCCGGATGGGATGCTTCACATGAAGATATCTTACATTTGAATCTTCCTATGGTGAACCCTTCATTACAACGTGCACTGCTCTGGCTCATAATGGGTACATTTACCTGGATAAACACACTGGACACGCAGGGTGATTGTTCAATATCACGGCTCAGACGATTTTTACGCGAAGAGAGATGGACAATTATCCAGCTCAAGAAAATAGCATCCTTCAAACCGTGGATACTGCACGTTTAAGAGATATAGGCAATATAATATCAATTTCCGACATCATTCCCCTACATGTAAAACAGTGAGGTACAATAAAATAAAGATAAAAATCGGTCCCCTCCCTTCCTCCCTCTCCTTGTCCCTCCCTTCCTCCCTCTTTCTCTTCAAAAATAAAAGCAAGTAGCTTAAGTTAACAAAAAAAAAAAAAATGAACTGCTCACCAGCCAGTAAGTAGTCGGAAAAAAATACCATCATAAAGTAATCTCGTTTTTAAACATCTGAATCTCTATATCCTTGTATGACATTTGATGAAATGTCTGAGTGAAAATAATGTGTGTGTACTTAGCACTGATATATTTTCACTTATAGGTATTACGTGACTTACACGCAAGGAAATAATTGAATTCCAGCCAAATTTCAATGGAACGGATATATACTGCAGTGAAAACTACAGTGTAATCTATTCCAAAGGTCAGGAACCAACATGTACAAATTTCCCTTAAACATTTCTTCGGATGATAAGTGTTTCTTAATTCTTTTCTCAAAAACATTTCAAACCAAATTGATTAAACTGTATAGTTAAGATCTTTATATGACAAGTACTCTATAATTTGAATTACCTGTGAATTACGAACACTTAACTATAATAACTAATAAACCGTGTTTGAACAAAATTCACTGGAACAGAACATAGCTCATCAAATATATATTTTATATAAGCTAAGCTAAGCTAAGCGTTAACTATTTTATCTATAATTTATGTGAAAAATTAGGTAATCTATCTACAGATTTTTCATCATAGCCTCAACTTCTGTTCACAAATTTTTCCCATTGTGCTGCAAGTTTGAAAATAATCTTACGACAGAACAGTGTTTCCAAGTTGTACCATTCCAGCGTTTTGTTTCAGGTTGATAACTATCGCCAGAATCCAATAAACATCATCACCTTCATTTTGCAATATCTGAAAAAGCTTTAATGTTGGTTCTTCTCTGAAGTTTGTTGTCTACGGTCAATAGCGATGAGACTCAATTGGCTCAAATTCCCTAATAAACTAAGGTTTCATTCATGTCTTGCACTGCTCACGTTTGCGGTGATTTCCTGCACTGTGACACGCCTGCCTCTAATGAGCTTACTGCTGTTTTTCTTGGAAACAGTTCGAAGGGCAAACCTTTTTACTTATAATCCCATCATTGATATGTTTCACCCATCTCATAACACTACTGTTGCCTTAGCAGACATTTTCATGTTGAAGTCGAAGAGGAATTTTATCAACGAGTTTTCCTCTATTATAAGAAATTCAATCAGATCACACACCCAAAACGGAACACTGATGTGTGCCATTTTGGAAATACTGCCTATGGTTACGTGTTAGAAGGTAATGACGTTAAGGTATGGCCACTGAAGCGATGCCGCGCCAGCTTGAAGCTGTAATATCTTGCAGATCTTGTCTTTGTGTTAATTCCGGCTATCTGCTAAAGCTATGAGACACCTATCTTAGGGTATGCGTGGGTGTGGACTATAGAATGATAGGATGAATAGTGGATCTAACTTCCAACCTTTTAGTGAGCCGTCTACATTTTTGCGGAGATGTTGCCGAACCAATAGAGGTTACTATATGAAAACCAGGTGTTACAGTGTTTTATTCCTCTACCAGACGACAGCGGTTCTGCTATACAGGTAAGAATGACAGCTAATTTTTTTCCCATCGGCGATTAGACCTGAAGTATTATGCCGAATGTACTATTAAGCTTCAAATTAAGCCAATAACCCTCCTTTGATAATAACTCTAAGACCCTTAGCTTCTGATCCGATGTTACCACTTCATTTCTAGTTTTCTGATGTTTACTGCTTTACATCTTAGACTCCATCTATAAATTTATAAGAAATGCTAATTCATATTCCAAGAATCCCAAGCTGCCTGCCATTCCTAATCTGATAACCTTGGATAGACGCCTTCCTCTCTCACTACCGTAAGCGACTGAACTACTTCTACGAATTGACCTGCAAACCAGCCGTCGCTAATTATTAAAGGCCGGAGAGATGTGCGTTTGCGTGCGATACAAATTAGCTGTAGACGAAGGATAAATGACGTCAGATGTACAGTACGGCCATCAAATGTGCAAACGTCGAAGACAATGTAAGTAGTACTCTGTGAACTAGTGAAGTATTGCCTTGCAAGTGCATGCAGACGCAAGGTGTAACGCGGATATTTTGTATCTTCTCTCAGTGAGGGGTTGTCATGGTTAGGCTATACGTACCTGCAGTTCTTTACCTGCACGAGCGATAACAGTCCAGTCCATGTGCAGTATACCTATGGAAAAACGCACGTCACCTGTTTTTACTAATTACTGTACTTAATATCCTCTCACCCCAAGCCAAAATTTAATCATAATCTATTGCCAAATTTAGCCTTTAACATAACTTCACAAAATACTGATATTTAATTTTTTATATATTCTAATTTATTTAATTGACCTAAATTTTTGTGTTGCCACACTTGGGATTACAATCCTATTGTCATTTTTGTTACATTGTTGGAATTTTAATTTTAGTAACTTGAAGAAGCTTTAATATGACCCTCATATAGTGGACAGGCAGATGGGCAGGGTGACTTTGATGGACATTAAGAGAATACTTATAAAATGGTCCAAAAACATTGAAGGAAAAATGCGAAAACATTCAAGCGTAGCGCTGTAGAATGGCTTAACAGAAATGACGTTTTGAAAATAAGAATGACTCACAACTGGTTTTCTATATGAAGGATGCACAATTAAGAAGGATAATGTACACAGCTCGTTTAGGAATTCTTTTGAAGTGAAGTGCTAAATTGAAGACGCGAGATACAGTTACATTAAGAGGGACATAAACGCGACTTACTTCACGCTTTGTTCAAGGCATCAACGTCAGAGACAAAGCTGGAAAAACTTGGGTAGTCGTCATCGCCGAGGAAAGCTGTTTTTCAAAATGAATTGCTGCAGAGGAAGGGAAAGAAAAGGCTCTGGATTTGAAGGGGAAGGAGACAAGAGAAAAATCCATTTCAAAGCCTCCTCAGTTTGTTTACGAGTCTCCAAAATTGCATAGTCTGATTAAAATTCCCCCTCCTCTCCGTACGCCAGGTCTCAATTCCAGGAGGAGGGTATTTTACATGTGTGAGACGAAGCCCTGCCTAAGGTTTCTGAGAAGATCTTAAAAACTAAATTATTTATCATTCTAATGGTGTTTCTATCAAACCTTTCACCTTAAATGCCTCAGAAATTAAATTAACAAAAGAGGTAAGTATAAAAATATTCCAACTTATTTGGAAATCCAAATTTACATGTATTAAACAGATGAAGTACCCATTCGAATCAGAGATTACACAGAAGACACGCATTTTAAAGTTTACAGAATCCAACAATTATTTTAGAGAAAAAAGAAAGTGCACTCGCATAGTGCAACTGGCTCTCCGTCAGTTAATATATATCAAAACCATAAATTTGGATAATAGCAAATCTGTTATCGTATTTTGGATGTGCATTTTCAAGAACGATATACAAGGTTTTACAACAAAACACCCTTCACTGTAAATTAAAATGCAAAAATGTTCGATACATTTGAGTTTCTCAAAATGAGATTTTAAAGATTGTTAATATGTTTAAGACATTTGCAGACAAACAAAACATATATCTTGGACTTTGTGCCAGTTCAGTCATTCTGAATGACATTTGTAAAGCTGCATACCGTAATATATTTAAAGAATCAGAATACCTTTAGAGCACACAGTTTGCATCAAATAAAACGTGTGCGCCCACCTCGGTAGCGTAGATGGTAGCATGTCTACCTCACGTTCAAGAGGTTCCGAGATCGAATCTCGTTCAGGTTGAATTGCATGTTTAAGGCTTTTCTGGGGTTTTCCCTTGTCCTAAAAAGACGAATGTCGGGAAATTCTAAGCTCAATAAACCCTGGGTCCATTTGAGCACCATTTCATCCATTCCATTCATCGTCCGGTATGACCTAAAACGTTGAAGGACGTAAATTAAAAAAAAGCCTCTGTGACTAACGATTTATTCAGTATACTTTTAATTAGTTTGAATTTTTAAATAGACACTTAATTAAATTTAAAACCCAAAATTACTAATTTTCTTTTATTTTACATGGTTATGCAAAGAGAATGAAATTTCAATCTCATTACACAGCCATCCATTTATAAAAGATTTGATTGTCATTTTAGTTTAAAATGTGTTAATGGGATTTCCCAGTGAAACCGATGACTGATATATATGAATAATTAATATTTCTTAATGTCTAAAAATTTCTAACTAGGTGAGACTAAAATCCCGATATAATAATCGTTAACTTGTGAGATAAATTTATCGGACAGTTAAAAAACTTGGATAGTTAATGACCATTATCTCAATAATTCTTTAAGATATCAGGCTGTTACTTTTACAGATCACATATCTTCATCTACTTCTGGGCTTATATTCAATTATTACTACTATTATTATTGTTTTCTTAAGTACTTAAGTACTTGCTTTTCTTAAGGAATTTTCAACACTTAAAATGACTTATATTGCAATCAGTCGGGCTTTTATAATATTTTATATAAAATAATGAATAAAAAGGACTGAAAACGCTAAATACAAACATCTCAATCACAAGTATGCCAAGTACAAACTCTGGTTTATAGTTTAGTATCAACGTCATATAAAACACAACTTCGCCCACGGGAAGAAGCTAAATGCGACAGCAAAATAGAGCTAAGATGTCTTCTTCCTACAAGGGTCATATTCCTTCATATGGACTCCATTACTTGAGTATTTGATTTTGCTCGCTTAAATATTTTATAAAATGATTTGCTTACATATATTACATTGTATTAGTAATAAACGAGCATCGGCTGATAAGTCCCGGGGCTCAAATAGAGTCATTTTGGTCATTTTGATGGATAGCTTCATATGTTTAACTCTAGCTTGTATCCATAGTTAAAGGTCAATAGCTCGTTTCATTTTTTCAATGAGAGCATTTCAAACGAGTGTAGACAGAGCCTTCAACCCCTTACAAAGACATCTCCGTCTCACACAGCAGTGGTGTAGGCGTTGGCGGATGTCCTTTAATCCGGACAAAAGCCACGCCATAGTTTTTACAAAGCTCCACACCCCCGCAGACTGCCCCAACTTCAGCAACCGAGGTCGAAGGATAGAGTGGACCAACTCTGTCCAGTACCTAGGTGTTAACTTAGACAGGGGTCTAACTTTTTGCCAACACATCAGGGACCGAGCGGCGAAGGTACAGGGAGCAATTGCTTCCCTGTATCCAATGCTGAGGTCAACCTCGATGCCAGTTGGCATGAAGTTATACCTCTTCCGAGCGCTGGTAATCCCGGTTATGCTGTACGACTGCGAGATCTGGGGCATGGCCGCAGACAGCTGGCTAGCATGGGTCCAACGTGCACAGAATAGAGGACTTAGGTCTATATATTCTGCGGGATGTTATTTTCCTACCAGGTTTCTTCACGAGGCCTCGAGTCTTCCATACGTGGAGGATGAAATAAGGCGCCTGGCATCAAAATTATATGCACGTTTACCCAACTACAGAAGCACCCCTTGTCATATCCTTGGGAGATTATGACCCCATTAGACGTCGTTCTAGACAGCACCGGTTACCCCGCATGGCTTGCGGACATCCGAGATAACCCAGGAGCTAATCCGAACAGCAGCTAAAGCTGAGCTCCACATAATCCTTCCAAGCTGCTTGGCATCAAAATTATTCCCCAAAATAAAAACACCAGGGTGCAAGGTGTTGCATCCTGTCCATCAACCCCCAGGTACATCTTGTAACCTCATAAATGACACCATTCTAAAAACCCACATTTCACCCTACAATATCCCGTAATCTACCTTACCTGCGGTAAAACCCTTAATGGGTGGGCATGCAGCAAGAACCTTCCGGCTATATACAGCCAGTCAGCACCACCACAAACACAAACAAGTGTAGAGGTTTCGCGAAATTGGAAGTTTAGGCAAATGGTGCAGTGAATAATACTGCAATTTGAAAGGCTTAATGCCTAAGGAAATTAAGGAGGAAATGAACAGTGCATTGAAAGATTCTGACCCCTCATATACAGTGATTAAAAGGTGAGTTGCAGAGTTTAAAATGGAACATCCGAGCACTAAGTGATGAGCCTCGCTCTAGACGCCCTGTGGAAGTCACTACTCCAGAGATCATTGAAGAACTTCATCCTTTACTTAGCACAGATTAAAGATGCTTGAAACGTAAACATATCAAAAGAACGTGCACGTAATAACTTAAGTAGTGTTTTAGGGTTTCACAAGGTCTGTACAAGGTAGGTTTGTTGATACTTCATCAAAAGTTGCAAAGAAAACTGTTTCTGTTAAACATTTGGATCTCTACCGTAAATATGTCAGTAAATTTTCGAAACGGTTTATTATCACGGATAACATTTGGATACATCACCACACTCCAGAAAGTAAGTCACAGTCAAAACTGTAGATTGCTCCAGGTGAACCAACTCCAAAAAGGCAAGTTAACAAGGTTATGGCGAGTTTTTACTGGGATGCAAAGGTAATTTTTATATGGATTACTTGGAAAAGGGTTAAAGTATCACTGATGACTAGTGTGCAAGCTTACTGCAATGTTTAAATGATAAAGTGAAAAGAAAAGGAACTCAGTTGGCAAAGAATAAAATCTTCTTTCTTCATATCAATGCTCCGACCCATCGTTCAGTTATTGCGATGGGAAAAGTGTGCGAATTGAAGTTCGAATTGCTTGAACATCTATCCTATTAGCCAGAACTGGCATCCAGTGACTGTCCCCGAAACCTCAAAATTCTTTCTTGGAGGTTGAAGATTTCACGAGGAGGTCATTGATGCGGAAAACAGTTATTTTGAGGACATGATAAACCGCACTACAGAGATGGTTTAATTAAATTAGAACGCTGATATGACAAAGGTGTTAGCCTTTCTGGAGATTATATAGGGAAATAAATAAAAAAAGAAATATTTTTATTTCAAGGACTGGGATTTATCAGCCAACCCTCGTACAGGAGTATAACGTTATATTTGTTGCTTACAGTAGCATACTGAAAATGAATTAATATTTTATTTCCGAATAAACATATGTAGAAGAAGCTGCCATAAGTATAGTGGTATCTCTTTGAGGAGCACATGTTCTGCGTCTACCCAAAATTTAATTTATCTCATTACTGTTCCCTAATACAATGATGCGCATGCACTAAGGTTTTCAGAAATTCCTTTTTATCTTGTTTTATTTATAAGATTCCCCGTGGTGGTGTTGTGTAGTATGAGACTACTTCTTTACATAAATCACAAAGGAGTTAAAGGCAAAGGAAACATAAATCACTAGGACTGGTTAATTAGAAAGCAGAGAGTGGCAAGCACTCATCACTCACAATTATCTGTAAATGCCTTAAGAGGATTAAAAATGCTCTATTTTCCATTCATCTAGGAAGATAGTTAAGAAGCTAATTGAGTTTCTCAAGATTTATTCATATATAATTTTAAAGGTGAAAAAAGACCAAACAAATAAATTACTCCTCATCGGAAACAAAGATAAGCATAAGTTTTTCGAGTATTGCTTAATTATAAAGTACTGTAATATTTAAATGAAGAAAATATCAATGCAGAATATATTGTTTCATTAAAGTAAAGCATACTTAGTTCTTAGTGGTAGTAAACAATTCAGCACTTTGTACCAATTGATTTGAGAGCGAAGGTATCCGTTTGTGTAAAAAGCTCTGGTTCTTCAGAAGTTGGAGTAGAATTGAAAGAATCTAAAATATATGTAAAGTGTCATTTCCCATATTATTCTCAAACTATTATATTTAGCTCATCTCTGTAAACGCTACATCAAAGTTACCGGAAGCTTTGAATATCCATGGGCCATTAAAGCCCAGATACGAAACAAAATTACGAAAATCACTATTTCGATTTTCCTGAAACTAAAAATAAATGTCATTCTTTGTAACACTATGCCATTGATTTTATTCCACAATATTACCTTTAAATCATTATTAATTTATTAGTTAGACAGTCACAATCAGATATATCGGTTTCGTTTTCATGGCATCTATGAACACTTCAAGCAGTGCTTATAAAATATGTAGACTAAATTATGCGTATAAAATAGCACCAGAAACCAAAGTTATTATTAAATGTAACTAAAGATAGCAAGAATAATTATATAAAGGAGCGTGAATCTGAATTGTTTTCGTTGTAGATATACAATTAAAATTCTTATACTGTCGCAGATGTATTTAAATTATAATATTTAAATTTGCCTTCTGCTGGTCATTCTGATGAACACAAATAAAGAAAGGAAGAATGGCAGACAGAGAAAGAATGAAATAATAAATAATTAAATGAATAAATATTTACCAGTAATGAAAGATTGTGCAAAGTATATAGTATACGCCGAAATATATGGTGTGGGAAAAATGTATGATACAATTCTTGTAAGCTTTTTGTCATAGTTTTCTGAAGTGGTATTCTTTTAGAAAGGCTGTAACCTATCAACATGTTTTCAGATTATTATGATAGTGAATAGAGTGTGAATTCTTTTTAATGACTACATTTTCTTTTCTCGGTTCTCAGGTCTCGCAAAGTACAGGTAGGTACTTTTTTAACTGTAATTTAAATGTGCTAGGGTCTAATACACCAAACAAAATTCATACCAAGAAAACACATTCATAACAAAATTAGTAATTATGTGTGGTAAGATATACTGTATTCACTTCTAAAGTTGCTCAAAATGGCCTACATATGCTGCCAAAAGATGCCAAAGTCAGTCTGAACTGTAATTTAAATTTGTTAGGTAGTATTACAGCACACGAAATTTAAACCTTAGAAAAAACATTCAAAACAAAATTAGTATTGCTGTGTTGTAACATATTGAATTCACTTCAAAAATGTGCTCAAAATGGCCTCCATTTAATGCCAAACAATGCCAAAGTCAGTCTTTAAAATTGGTTAGTATTTCCATTTCCAGCATCACTGTTCGCCCTGATCAGCTGCAGTTTTTGCCCAATTCTTTGCATTAACATTTCAGATCTCTTAGTCGAACATTATAAACCCTCCATTTTAAATATCCATGCAAGAAAAGCTGTAAGGGGTCAGGTCAGAATATATTGGTGGCCATTCAATACTTCTTCTGCCAGTTCATCTTCCTGGAAATTCATGATTTAGGTAATTCACCACTTACCCTCCATAATGTGCTGACGAGTAGATAAATGTGGGTTTTCATCCACTGATAATGAAACTTCAATAGCTTTATTACCATCTGTAACTCGTTGTGGCCTTCCAGACCTTGCCATGTTTTTAACATTTACGGTTTCATTGAAGCTTTCAAACTGTTGCGTGCCGTAGAATGAATAGGAAAACCTTCGTTCTGGAAGCATTTCATTAAACAAGACACAATCCTCTTCTGGGTCTTCCTCCTATCACCATATCCGATCATTATAAGTATTTCAATTCATTGTCTTTCTGTAAGTTGTGCCATTAATAATAATTTGCAGGAAGATTTTGCAATGAAGTAAGCTTTGTTGTCCTTATTAGCTTAGCTTTTGTCGGTATTTGTTCAATTTGAAGCCACATATTGAAGTATTGTTTAATTCAAAATCTAATCAATTTAAAGTAATGGTGTGTTTTCCTTTGCTCAGTACATATGCAGTAAGGTCGTAATAAGTTGTAATTGCCGTTTGAAAGGTTATTTGTTTGTACGTTCTGATACTTGAGGGCTGGAGTAGTGCAGAAAAAAGAAATGTTGCAATTTAAAAACAAAAGAAGCTCACTGCCTTTATTAGTAATCATAAGTAAGGACATGTTGATATCTTACAGATTTTTATCTTGAACCTTTTATACAGTAGCAACGGAAGGGTTATATGCATTGATCCATAGTTTTTACTCACCCGGTATAAAGGCATGTAAAAGAAAACTTGAGTGAATCAATGCCCATGCTTCCATTTGAAGACATTTTCTGTTTCAGTGTGCTCAAATAGAACGTATAAACACATTACAGACTCCATCCATGACGTTAATCTCTGAGATACGTTCACATTGTATACACCATAGCTTGTCAGTAACATATTCAGTTTTCCTACACCACAATTTTCTTTACTCACTCGCTCGTTTACCCAATTACTTGCCACCGTCTTAAACGTCCGGCGTCGTTATAGCGTCTCGATGCACCATCCGCCTTCCATTCTTCGTCCTTCTTCCTCTTCCTTTGCAGCATCTAAATCACGTCTTCCTTCCTCCTAAGCCATATTTTCCCCGTAGCACCTCCATAATTTGATCCATTCTGTATATGCCGTTCCTTCCGACATCTGCTGATGCAGTATACATATAGTACGCGGGATAAACGCAGGCTAAAGTGACATAATGTTTCCGTGAAAGATAGGCTTCACCTGTTTACTTAATGACTATGGTTACAAGTCATTGATTTCTAGATCACACACTAACTACATCAACCAAAACAATAAGAAGAAAGAGAAAAAGGAAGAGGAAGAAGAAGAGGAATTATAATAAAGAGGTAGATCCAGAGGAGGGTACCGTAAACAATGCAACCTACACACTCCCTGGGAGGAACGGATGAAGTGGGAAACCACAGGAAGCCACAGGTCGTAGACAGGCCAAGAGAGGGTGGAGCTCCCTAGCATGTGTTGAGAATTCTTCATCTCAGAATCAGGTACACCAGCGCAGAAAAGAGTGAACCCTTCTGCCTGGCACAGCAATACACTACATACGAGCTGAAAGTAGACCTGGTACTGGAACTGGATTATTTCGGCACGGAGGTCCAAACAGAGGTATAGTCCCGCTGCTGGAACGGTTTCCATGGATTTATCTTTGTTAACAGAAACCTCTCAAATAACGCACTGATTATTCTTGTAAGAGTGAGAGGGATATTGACTTGCCTCCCGGTAGTGCGCTTAACACCAATAAACGTATCACTTCAGCCAGTGGAGTTCGCAGGAATCACAAATGACAGATGTATGTTCACTCCACGTAGAATAATAAGCGCCTTATCTGAAAGGTATCTATTACCAAAGGTAAATCTATGGTAACTTTTCCAGCAGCGGGACTATACCTATCCCCACAAATGGGGCATCCTGGGGAGGAAGGGTGAGACGAAAGGAGACAGAGGGTGGCCCAAGGAGCCACGACATTGCAGAGGGCAGGGTCCCTGCATTTTACTCAGATGGAAACTTCCCCCGGCAGACCAACACAAAGGACAACTCACCATACTGTGGTTCGGATACAGACCCACCTCGAGAACAGGGTTAGGAGACCGGAAACAATCCTACCAAAGGATGAAGGTTTACCCAGAGCATATCATCCTGGCAATCCGAGAACCCTCCGAAAAGAAAAAGAAGAAAAAAATACATGGTTTAGGTACCTAGTATGCACCCCAGCCTAAGTGACAACAGGAAGCCAGAAAAATCCAATTGAGATTGCATGGTCAAAGACCATCGAGCGCGCATTTCCTCAAGTGCTAGTTGTATGCGTTACTGTTCGGCATAATAATAATAATAATAATAATAATAATAATAATAATAATAATAATAATAATAATAATAATAATAATAATAATAATAATAATAATAATAATAATAATAATAATAATAATAATAATAATAATAATAATAATAATAATAATAATAATAATAATAATAATAATAATAATAATAATAATAATAATAATAATAATAATAATAATAATAATAATAATAATAATAATAATAATAATAATAATAATAATAATAATAATAATAATAATAATAATAATAATAATAATAATAATAATAATAATAATAATAATAATAATAATAATAATAATAATAATAATAATAATAATAATAATAATAATAATAATAATAATAATAATAATAATAATAATAATAATAATAATAATAATAATAATAATAATAATAATAATAATAATAATAATAATAATAATAATAATAATAATAATAATAATAATAATAATAATAATAATAATAATAATAATAATAATAATAATAATAATAATAATAATAATAATAATAATAATAATACCCGATACATTTCCTGTCTTTCCTACGCTGTTGGTACCCCAACACATCAAAATGTTTCCGTGCTCTTGGGCAGCAGAAATCAGCCCGGTGACGTCACTCGCTAACCTGCCTTTCGTTCGGAGGCATATTTGGCGGCTAGAGCTGACGGAGCTGACGTCGCACCGCCACTACCTGCCTTCCCCTGCTATAGCACGTTTTCATCTGCGTGCACCGCCTTAAATAATAGCCCCTTACCTGCTGTGGTTATATCTAAAGCTTTTCTGAAACTTTTGATGGTGCGTGTATCCTGTCAACTTTTAGGTAAGTTTATTCTAAGTCTGAACTTAAGTTTACTTAATATAGAAATTGTTTCTAAGTGGACTTGAAAGTGACAGTCCCATTTTAGCAGATTTACTGGCATGTGAAAGAACTCCTGTGGGATGAAATTCCGAAACCCCGGGGGCGCTGAAATGATCCTGGAGAATGACAGCGTTGTTAGAAAACAAAATATATATTTATTCTCACATCCACATTTCCAGAACCTGAGATTGTAGAATAACCAAAATTAAAGAAAAATGTTTACTACCGTCGTCCAGGAATTGAATAGCCTCCTGCGAGTAAAGGGTGCCTATCTGACTAGTAAGTTATGCCCAGGTGCTGCTTATTTCACTGCATTATTTGAGATAGTCATCTAAACTCCGCGCCTGTGTTTCTACAATACGTAGATTACACTTTCAATGACTTGACATTCGATATTAGAATGCAAGAAATTTAAAACTTTATCCCATCCAGAACAAAATGCGTCTGTTTGCCGAAGATGTGTATTTTGGAAGCAAATTGTAGTTTTTTGGCTTATGAGAAAACGCTGATATCTCCCCCCATTGTGGTTCACTTCCATTAGAGCTGAAATTTTATGGCTGAACATTCTTCCCCGTTTTACAATCCACCACGTGTTTCTTAACGTCTTGGGCGGGAAAGGGGGAAGACTGTAAATAGAAAATTCAATATAGGTGCGTTCCCCTTGATAAACACAGCGTTCCTTGTCCTTGCCAAAACTTCTCTCCCAGAGTACAACATATTTCCTTGTCCCTGGATTACACAGTTTGGTATCTTCCTCAGAATTTTCATTGTTTCCTCTCCTTGCCGGCGTTTCTAATTGTGCGTTCCTCTACCTTCCCTTTTGTATATTGCAAATCGTCCATCTTTCCCTCTCTTTCCCTCCATCTGCGATGTGAGCGCTATCTCGGGGACGCAGCACGAAGCAGAGGGAGAGGAGAAAGAAAGATTCATGAACGCACTGCTTCCTGCTCGCTTGCTTGCCTCAGTTTTGTGAGTAAATTATCCGCTTGCTGACTACGTCACGATTATGGCGAGGCGCGCTCTATTCATTGCCGGGAGAGAAGTCTGGTTAAGGGTTAGACCCAAGATGACTGCCTCATAGCACCAACTGTCGCATCGCCCCGCTCCCAAAGAATAAAGTAAGTCGAGTATGAAAGAGAAAGCCTGCCAGTCTGCCTTCAATATCTTTCCCCTGTTACTTTTCCTTTCTGGTTTCTTCTTTTACCTTAACTTTTGACACAGAGGCACAGCAAACCTTGATATTTTTTTTATCGTGTGCTACATTTACATATTCCTTCACTTCAGGAACGTTATCGAATGGAGTAGGAAACTTATTTTACCTCACTCTTAGTCCAGAATGCATCTCTGAACCTTCTGTGTTCTTTCTAAAGAAAAGTAATGATGAATATACTGGAAATCTACTCTATTTTACTTTCTCTGCTCCGTATCTAAAAGGTGCAAAAGATATTAAATTTTACCCAAAAATTAGATACTGAGGTTTGTCTGAAAACTTTATTGATGTCCATTGAATACAGGAGAAACTAATGTGTATAAATTAAAGAAGAAATATGTAATGGGCGAAGAGAAATTAAAGCAAACAGGGAACAGGTTAAGGAAGAATGGACCACGTTTAGGAAGGAATTAATCAAGAAATAGAAAAATCTGAAAGGTTACATTTGCAAATAATTGAGAAAAAACTGGTAAATACAAATCAGAAAAATGAGGAAGAACTAGCATTCAAGCTATAAATAGAAAGAGAAACAGCAAACATATAAATGCAACAACCTGTGAAGGTGGCATGGAAACAATAATCAGAAGAACGTAGAAATAAAGTTGAATAACTGAGGAAGATAGAAGTCAAGCTAGATGCTTAGAAAACATTTTAGACCGGGATAAAAATGCAGCAGCATATAATCGAGAAGTAAAATTAAGAGCATATGTGACAGGGCTTCACTGTAATAGTTAATGCTAAATGTATCAACAAAGCGAGACGAACCAATGCGTAAAACCAGGTGCTGCAACTATCCCGTCCTTCACGGCAGCAGATATTCCTTCATGTGTTAAAATATTTGCAGAACGAAACGTGGCAGTTCCAGTTCAACACACGGACGTAACGTGAGCGGATTTGGCTCTGCTCCGAACGACAAGAGGCAGTTCCCGGGATTGAACTGTCTGTGTCGTCCGCTCACACCACTGCCGTGCATTTAGCTGGAATTTCCCCGTTGCGTTCTGCAACTGTTTTAACACACTAATGACGTCTGCTTACGAGGACGAGGCAGTTGGGTCACCTAGTTTACCACTGAAGATTACTAGTGTCACGTGCATGGTTAAGAAAGACTTGGAAACATACGAGGCGTGTCCGTAAAATAAGGTCTCCAAGGCGCTGGAGCCGTGAGCAACGCTATTACGCGAGATCTGGCAACACTGGCGTGTAGCTTGGTTTCACCCCTTCAAATCCCTACCACAACAAACCCGTTGCAACCGTTAGTCTTAGTTGGGCAGCCGTTTGCGATGGAGCTTCCTGTCTCTTCCGCCGCCAAGTGCGAGTTGCGTGCAATAATCCGTTGTTTGACTTGCTCCACTGAAATTCATCGTCAGTTATGCGAAGTCTATGGGCCACAGTGTATGAACGTCAAAACGTGCGTAAGTGGGTCAGAGAGTTTAAAGACGGAGGTACAGACGTCCATGATGAACAGCGTTCTGGTCGGTCTTCGGTTTCAGCCGAAACAATTGTAAAAGAGGAGCAAGAAATGCTTAAAGATCGGCGTGTGACAGTTCGCGAGCTGTGCAAAGTTATTCCTGAAGTCAGTAAGACTACGATTGACAAGATTTTGACCGAAAATTTGCATTATCGCAAGGTGTGTGCGAGGTGGGTCCCCAAAATGCTCACCGAAGACCATAAATGGCAACGTGTTGAAGCGGCTCACAGATTCCAGGAGCGCTATGCAGAACAGGGCGAGGAATTGTTGAATTCAATTGTCACTGGTGATGAAACCTGGGTGTACTACATAACACCAGAAACTAAAGAACGTTCTCGTCAGTGGCGGCATTCAAATTCGCCGAAGCCGCCAAAGTTCAAACAAACATTTTCTGCCGCCAAAGTGATGGCCAGTGTGTCCTGGGACAGAAAAGGGGTATTGTTGTGCGAGTTAATGCCAACCGGTACAACAATAAACGCTGCTAGCTACTGTGAGACTTTAAAAAATGTTGCGACGTGCCATTCAAAATCGAAGGAGGGGAAGGCTGACAAAGGGAGTGATTTTTGATCTCGACAACGCTCGTCCACATACTGCACATGCAGCGGCTAATCTCCTGGTCCAGTTCGGATGGAATATCCTCACCCATCCTCCCCTACAGTCCAAACTTAGCATCTAGTGATTATCATCTGTTTCCTAATTTGAAGTCACGCCTGGGTGGAACACATTTCCAGACCGACGATGATTTGAAAAACGACGTTGAGCGCTACCTGCGTAACTTGGTGGGAGAGTGTTATGAAAAGGGTATACAAAAACTGCCACAGTGCATGCGAAAGTGCAGCGATCGCAATGGTGATTACGTTGAAAAATAGCTGTAAGTTCCGCCTTTCCATCAGTGTAACATTCATTGACAATAAACATGTTTTCTCTATTAAGTAAAATTGGAGACCTCAGGTTAGGCACACGCCTCGTATCATATTCTGTTATTTTGTTACTTAATGTTTATTTCTTGTACCGTGACCTTTTGGCACACTTTGCACATTCTAGGGTTCTTAATTCTGCTGATCAAAGAGAAGAACGTAGTGTGAGTTTTCACTTGGCTTATGACATTTGTTTACTCATGTCGACCACGTAAATGTGGGGGGCACAGTTTTTCCTGAATAGTGTAATAATCTAAGTCACATAGACACTAACCTGAGTCACGCTCGTGACTCAGGCCCGTCATTCAGGCTCATCATGCCACCTTCAATTAATGGTATCTACACGTCGCATCCTCTAAACATACAATCTACATAGGCTCAAGGAAAGCCCGTATGGGTCTTCAATATAATGATGTAACTGTTAGCACTGTTTCATCCCTGAGTTTTAAATAGACTGACGGAGCGCATTGTATTTAGAGTTAATAATTAGGTTATAGTAACTTGGCATTTTATGGAACTCTGTGTTGTCTCTATTTATCTCTACTTATCCCTAATCCAGGTTCTACCTTGCTCTACATCTGCCCCCGCTTACTTTCAGCTGGGCTCCTAGTTACGGAGTAGATTTGAACACTTTTTGTGGATGCACCTTAAGTACACACAGTTCTAGTTTGCAACAATACACAACAATAGGCTTTTAAATGCAGATGCAAGCACTTGCAATTCAAACAATGAACCCACGCATATTAATATACCTAAAAATGCAGGTCAATATGACAACGTTGGAGGATGTAATTTTAACACAAAAAATGTTTTTGTTTCCGCACAAACTAGTCACAATAAATCATTTGTGACAACATTTAATTCCGACATTTCTAGTAAAATTCCTTCATGCATCTACACATCCATCAGAATTGCTTCTAAATATGCTTATTCTGGTTTGAGAGTGCCTTAATCTGATTTCGAGATTTTGGGGCAAACCTCTCTTTCTATGAAGTGTGTGATAGAAATTAAAAGTGAGCTAGTAGTTTTGTATTCTTTTACTCACCTGCTTGTCGCCATTACTGTGAGACATTCAAGCCATTCCCGACCATCAGTTTGGTTAACGTCCGGGGAACTCAACAGTCCAGCAGTTACTGCGTGCGGTGGAGACCGTTGCCCTGGACTTCGAGGAAGGCGCCTTCACGGCTGCGGTTTCGTTGGATGTCGAGAAGGCATTCTCTACGACATGGCAAGCCGGTCTCCTATATAAACTGATCCACCTGGGGCTCCCAGCACAAATGATCAACACCCTGCACAGCTTCTTTCGACACCGCACCTTCAAAGTCACAGTCACGGGGAAAACATCAACACTAATACCAGTTAGAGGCGGAGACCCCGAAGGCTCTGTACTATCTCCCATCTCATTCAACGTCTTTATGGCAGATTTCCCCACAGAGCTACGAGTCGAAATGGCACAATACGCTGACGACGTGCTTCTGTTTTCAAAAGACAGACACATCCTGAGAGCCTTCAACCCCTTACAAAGACAACTCCGTCTAACACAACAGTAGTGTCGGCGTTGACAGATGTCCATTAATCCAGAGAAAAGCCACGCCATACTTTTCACAAAGTGCCACACTCTCGCAGACTAACCCAACTTTAGCTTCCGAGGTAGAAGGATAGAGTGGACTAACTCTGTCCAGTACCTAGGAGTCAATTTGTACAGAGGTCTAACTTTTCACCAGCATAACAGGGACCTATCGGGGAAGGTACATGGAACAATTGCTTCCCTGTATCCAATGCTGGGGTCATCCTCGATGCCAGTTGGTCAGAAGTTATACCTCTTCCGAGCGCTGTTAATTCCGGTGACGCTATATGCCTGCGAGATCTGGGGCATGGTCGCAGAAAGCTGGTTAGCATGGCTTCAACGTGCACAAAATACAGGACTACGGTATATATATTCTGTGGGTCGTTATTTTCCTACCAGGTTGCTACATGAGGTCTCGGGTCTTCCATACGTGGAGGATGAATCTAGGTGTCGGGATTCAAAGCTATACGGTACTATACCCAGACATAGATGCTCCCTTGTTAGATTTTTGGGAGATTGTGACCCCACTAGACGCCGCTCTAGACAGTTCCGGGTACCCCGCATGGCTTGCGGGCACCCGAGATTACCCAGGAGCTAAATCTGAGCTCCACATAATTCTTCTAAGCTGTTTGGCATCAAAATGTTTCCAACCAAACTACAAACAAACTTTAAAACACCAGGGTGCAAGGTATTGCATCCATTTCTGCAAACTGAGGGTACAAATTTGTAACCGCAAAACGAAAAATCAACCTCAAAACCCACAACACATCCTATAAAGCCCCCAACATAAAACCTTACCTGCGGTAAAATTCTTAACGGGTGAACACGCAGAAAAAACTTTCTGGCTTTATACAGCCAGCCAGTACTACGGTCAGTCGGTCGGTATTCTTATAAACTGAGGTCCATGATAGGGATTATGTACATCTCAGTAAAACCTATAAGGCAAAAAATTAAAGATTATGTATTATTAGAATCGGTGACATTATTGTAAAATATTAGGACTGCATTTGTTAAACCTGCCTTTGGAAAACTGTTCCTTATATGTACCCTTGAGAGACTCTGACGTTATGTGCACGCATGACCCAATTCTGTACTCTCGACATTCTGTTTCTTTGTATACTGTCAGTGGTTGTAGAAGACGCCATTTTTTGCCTTCTGGCTAGTATGCAAAGTTGCAATTTCAGCGCGCTGTCTTGTATCAAGCCACTGCAATTAAATTCCTTCCTCAACAGTCTGCAAGTTGGAGTAGTTAGTCTACAAATTCAACTCTATCAAAGAGTTTGACTTGCTGATTATGTTCACCTTAATATATTGATGCGAATTTATCCTATCTGTAAATCAGAAACCTCTCACATGAATTTCTTTACTCATTCCCATACAAACTATTGCTACAAATGTTATTTTATTTACTTTAAGAGACACCTGCAGAAATTGTTTTACTGTATAATTCCTTACTAAGTGCAATGGAAATGGGGAAATGTAGCACTAAAGCGATAACAGAATCCTTCATGAGCTGGTCAGTGTGTGTTAGCTGTAAAATTCTAATTTCTTTGATTTCCAGGAAGAAAAGTAATGAATAACGTTCATTTCAGAAAATTATAATTCAAACCTGAAACCAACAACCAGGAATAACACATAATTTTTAAACTTCATAAAACTGGAAATTATTTGTTCTTTCGCACTGGCTGTGTGTAGGCTAAAGTATGGAAATATAATAGTGAGACTAAAAAAATCAATGCCATAGCCGGGATTTGAAATATGGAGCTTCTGGTTGCCGTCAAGCCGCTTTAACCTTGAGTTACTATGGCTAACGTGGCGACATGGCATAAGATTCTCCAACTGACTCGTGTTTTTTCCGGTAAACCACTAGGAGTTCTCATAAACACATGAGACAACTACCTTAATGACGACTTACTATGCTGTAAGTACTTTAAGGTCCGGGCTTTATAGTTAACCACTATTAGGTCAATTAATAATTAATTCTAAATAATAAATTAATGTTGTTTCATGTGTTTATGAGAACTCCTAAGTGGTTTACCAGGAAAAACACGAGTCAATTGGAGAATTTAATATCATGTTGGCACGTTGGCCATAGAAGCTCAAGGGTTAGAGCTGCTGGACGGCAACCAGAAGATCCGTGGTTCAAATCCCGGCTATGGCATTTACTTTTTCAGCCTGACTCTATCTTTCCATTCCTAAAAATGTTTTGTGCTTTAAAATTTATACTTTTTGTTCAGTAGGATTCTGTATATATCTTACAGTTTACTTTACTAGTTATGCAAACATACTTCAGAATTAAGAGGAACTGGATTTCATTTGTCAAGAGAATATTCAAAACATGGGCTACTTAAAGTCTTTGGAAGCGCTTAATAAAGACTCTAATTTTTATCTTATCTTTTCTACGAAAATAGTAGTTTTGGATAAAGGGACCTTTCAAAAAATCACATCCCTGGAAGATACTGTACTTGAATAACAATTCCTGATTTTGAGTTATTTAATTCAAGTCTCTTACGCACATTCACTCTCTAAATTACACACACAGATGGTGTTTTTCTAATTTTTTTTTTTTTTTTGTATTTACGAAATCTCCAAAAATCATTTATCATAATGTTCAACATAAATGCTCAATGACAATTATTAACATTATTTGAATTATTGTTGTTTTCCAAGGATTTACGAACTCTTGTTTCACTCAAACTTCATGACCATTTACTTAGGGTTTCCTTATATGATAAACACAAGTAATATTTTTAGTTCCCCTTTTATTTACTAGTAATTAGAAGAAATATTCCGTAGAATATAGCTCATCTAATATGTAAGTAAATACAATTGCTTGTAAGGTTCGCCATTAAAAATACTACGCAGAAATATCACCATAACGTCATTCTTTTCAGAAAACTTAACTGTAAAAGCACTTTAAGCGAAGCTTGTAAATTATCAAGCATAAACTGCTTATATTCTAAACAAAAATGCCTCATCGATTTAGATTAAAAAATTATAGTTCATATTTAGATTACAAATGAAATGTCTTGCAGGTATGTTCTACATTGCGAAGTCCTCTTCTTTCGTATAAATTTTCTGAAACAGATAAACAAATATTTGCCACTCAAAAACATCTCTTTAATATACACAAAGTATAACAAATAATTTTTTTTCTGTGGCGTAGCTATCTCTGAAATCCCATTCCTATTGGGTTGAATTTTCAGTAATTCCTCATTTTAAAGCTTTGTCGCTCTTCAGTTGTTTTTACGCGATGACACCGAAAGCGCACGTTTTTTCAGGGCCATTATACGAGTATAGAGACTCACTTTTACACACTTGAGAATTGATTTGGTTTTCTATATCCATGATATATCTACAACTAAATGAGTAAGTAAATTATTTCTCTCATGCTTGATAACAATTACTTAGTTGCCCTAGGAATAATTTTAGGGTTATAAAAATAAGCATTAATGAATAGAGAAAGATATTTGATGGTCCGAGTATAATAACGAACTATATTTGACGAAAAATCTATTGGAACTGCACATTTGCTAAGAAACTATTTCATCATCTGTCTATATTAAATATAACAATGATTAACTTCCTCTGCTGTTTACAGATTTTATAAATGTTTTAAAATAATATTTATTACAACAAACAGCGTGATATATAAAGCTGGTCATTACATTCTTACAATATTGCATGTTTCTAGTTTGTGGCGTCAGGTGGCAGAAAATAAGCAAGGAGGAACATGGCGTTACTATAGTAGAGTGTTAACGACAATTTGTTGAGCTAGTTTGTCTAAGGATTTTTCAGGTGATCACTATAAAGTGGCAGGAATTCTTGTAGTTTATTTTTGGTTAAAGCTGATCTAGAATGGTTTTTGTACAATTCGAACCCAAATCTTCAAATTAAATGTAGTTAAATGTGATAATTAAATGTGTCGAACAATTTAAGTACCTAGGATTTATAATAAATAAGAATGACACTTGTGAAAAAGATATCATAATAGGTTAAATTGTGCAAGGAAGGCGATTAGAAGTGTGAACAGTCTTTAATGGAATAGGAATCTGACTAGAAAGATAAACAACAAATTTTAAAACAATAATAGAAAGTATACTTACATATGGTTCCGAAATTTGGACATTAAATGGAAGAATGCAGAAAAGAATATTAGCGACAGAAATGGATGGAGTTTGAGAAAGTATGAGGATATCAAGGTTACAGCATGTCAGAAACATCTAATCTAGATATGAAATGGACGCACTGGAAACTGTTATAGACAGAATGTTCAGTAGAGCTCTACAGAGGTATGTACATGTACAACGAATGCCGGAAGAACGGTGGCCCAAACAAGTCCTAAAATTGGATGTACCAGGCAGAAGATAGCGGGGAATAGCCAGAAGAACGTGGCACGAGGAAATGTATGGTAAAATGAAGAAGATGAAACTGGAAGATGGACAATGGAACGACAGGAATCTCTGGAAAGGTTAGAATGTAACCTGAAAAATTTGGGTGTGATGCGCGACAAGACAGGAAAAACAATTGAAACCATTTTTAATGAAACAAAGAGAGGTAATACTGGCTGCTTCTGAATTAGGGACTTAGTGCTGTATCGGCATACTCTCCCAATGCCGTTGATTTACCCCTTGCAGTAGAGAGAGCCCTCGAATGTGTTATGAGGTATTTTAATGACTTTATAAATGGCTTGTACCTCAGTTTTTCTTCTTATTTCTATATACTCCTCCATGGATCAAGTTGCATTAATGCAAAGGAAGTGTGACCACAAGATTCTCGTTTCTTTAGTTTGTACGTAGGTATGCATGGATATTGTATCACTGCATTTTAATATACTCATGACTTTTTAATAAACTGCTTCAGGTTACATGTAAAACAGTACAAGTAAATGCTATTGTTGACTTCCATATCCCAGTAATATCACTGGAACGAGTACAGGATCGTAATCTAAAAATGTACATTACATGTTTCCACATTATGACTTCATTAGCTTCTACTACTGACAGCATTTCCAAAATGGTGGATATCAAAGTTTATTTTGAGAGCATAGAATTTCTGTTAAAGAGGAAAAATTGCAGCTGAATTTGATCTCAGACCTGAATGCACCTAATTGTCTGCGTGGGTGTCGGTAGTGTTAACAGATGAGTGCAACAACTCAGAGATTGGAACACGAGCATCCAAGAGGAGCTTCGTAGCGGCTGCCCTGTAACTGCCACCAATAAGCGCAACAGTATAACTATTGATGGACTCGTTAGAGAAGACAAGCGAGTTGTGGAAGAAATATCTGAAGAAGTAGCACTAACAATGCAAGAAGTAACTGATAGCTTAAGTAATTGAAACGTCGAACCCGTTGGTTCCACGTTTAGTGTAAACTTCAGAGAACAACCAGCCTTAATGATTTTTCGACGAGTATTGTAACAGAAACAAAGTGCCAAATTAGAGACGGAAAACCATGATGTGGAAGCAATGGAAAATGTGTGCAAAGAAATGGAGATTGTATTGAAAAGTGGCTCAAAATTTAGTAGATTATTATTTAGGGTGACCATATCTCATAGGCAGAAAAAGAGGACACTTTCAGTATCGCCCCATTCCAGTTGTAGCACGGAACTGTTTGATGTCCGTAATAGAGATTTGTAAGGTTTACATACAGACGTATAGTTCATATACATGATTAACGTTTATGAAATCAGCCAGCATTAAAGAAGGTTAAGAAATAAAATAGAAGTAGGTACTTGTTTTATTTCATTTAAACGGTTATTATAATCTAGCACACAAACCTATCAGATTCTACAATGTACCCCCTTTTCATTTAGATATCTTTTACTTTAAGACATTTGAAGCTCAGTGTTTTTCTGTCTTCCAGTATTTATAATGTGCATTCGAAAATGAAAAATGTGTCTGCTACTGAGATTGCTTCCACTTCTAGATCAGCGATATTTTTTCTGTACGTCAAAAGTGACCGGACGAAGTGTAATCTTTCCTCACTCAGTTCATCTTCAAAGAACCTTCTTATTATTGCTGGAACCGAAATTTGGAAAAAAATAAGACCTAAACGCAGGGTACATTTCCAGTATTCTACTAACACATGGAAATAATGATGGCCACCGTGTCTTTGAATGGGAAAGCAACTGCTGATATGCTATAACAACCAACTCACAAAAAGATTTCAGCTCTTCAGTACACACTGTATAAATAGAAACAAACTGAATATTTTCAGTGCGATGGATTCTATGTCAGCTGAAAGACTAAAATCAAGGCCATGTTGAACACAGTTATGTAGAACATGTGCTGGACAACCCATTCCCACCTATTTTTTATTTTGAACTCGGGCAGGGAACCAGAACACAGCGTTCTAACCCACTGTGCCACGGCGCAGAAAGATTGTCAACATGTCTACCCAGATGCTATTATGTGGCTCATTGTAATAAAAGAGAAACGTGAAAGCAATAAGACAATGAAGATTAGTTATACACTTTTATTTTTTTATCTGCTTTGGTACTTAATTTACAATTGTCATGTGATTTAAAGAATACACTATAGAAACTAAATATCCTCAGCAGTATAAGGAAAATAATTAACACTGCATGACAATTTTATAAGGCAAAACAAAACAAAGGTAACGATCCCGTTAATTCTACAGAACTGGCCTTGTCTGCTTAAGGATTCACCGCGGTCAGTAATACGTCCTTCACCCATATTCTATTGTTATTAACCAACCCTCTTCGCCCTTTCCTAGTCAAACCTTGAATTCAAATGGTATGCACTTGATTACGTCGCAGCAAACGTATCATCAAATGTCCGCCACTGTGGCACACGTCAGCTGTCTACTTGCCAGAAAGAAGGAAACAGGTAGAGGTGGCTGTAGGGTAAAGTATTTCACATTTCAGGTTATCATCTTGGCGGCTCTACTTTTAGCCACAATTCTTTTGTTACAAATGCTAGTTCATATTTACTATTGTTCCACAATAGTTGCGGGGACATAACAGCTCGAAAAAATAAAACTTTTGTGCTAAGCCTGAGATGTGGCGCAATTTGGGAGAGAGGTGTGAGGGAAAATCACCTGAGGAAAACTACATTAGAGGGCTGGGCCCCTAACAATTTTCTGGTAGCGGATCATACACCATTTTCTGTCCCCCTACGGTATTGCACATCTGAGAGGCCCGGGATTCAGAGACACCCTCATCCGAGTGGTTACACAGAGCAATTCACCTTCATCGTGAAACACCCCCTATACTTGGAACACTGAAGCAGACATCCACAACAATAGGTGCAATTTGAACCCTTATTTCACCTCAGAAATAAGTTTATATAATAGCATTTATTATAGGTATCTTATATATGTTGTAATATTGTAGTACTGTAAAGCCCCCAGATGCACATCTTGTATCTAGAAAATATTTCCCCATGTTAAAATATTCCTGGTTCCTTACGAAAGCTTAAAACTGTCATATTCCGGGAAGATGTGTGCAGCATCTGGCGAGCCCTCCTCGATAGCGTAGGTGGCAGCATGTATGCATCACGTTCAAGAGGCCCCAGTTCAAATCTCGATCAGGGTGAGTTACCTGGATAAGGTTTTTCCAGGGTGTTCCCTTATTAAAGAGCGTAACACTAAGCCTTATGGACCCTTACTCATTTGAACATCATTTCACCCATTTCATTCATCGTCCGATATGACTTGACTTTGGAGGACGTAAATTAAAACAAAAATATCTCCCGGTGAGAAAGTCTTCGTACAACTTTCAGGAGTAAAAATATCTTGTGCTATTATGTGTTCAGCATCTTTCATGGATGTGACAGGAAGATTTTCAAGAAAATGCCTGTACGCCCAAGACATGTTTTACATTGAGAATTGTTCAACGATGTTTATTTTAGCAGAATTGCTCTCACATTTTCATTCATTCATATTTTTAAGATATTTTTACAGTAAATTTCTGTGAATGTTCTCCGAAGTCCTCTTCATTCCGAATGACTATTACATAACTGGTTAAACTTAAAAAAATAAATATACAATGACCAAGCAAAAATATGAATTTCATTAAAACAATTTATGTTAAATAATATTTTTGAGTGAATAAATTATAACATATGTCCCTTGTTATTTGTAGGAATTTTCTAAAATTTAAACTTTTTTCAAAAGGAAAGTCATTATTCCTTTTGCTGCGCCTTACACATTCAAACAGAATGGAGTTTCAAATGCTTCATAAGTTAACCACTGGTGCGACAGCCCTAACAGGTCAAGGCCTTCCAACCCGGCTGGCCTCACGACCACTTAAGCACGGCAGAGTTGGGCGATCATCCAACCGATACGGAGAGGAGATGTGGTCAGCATCTTGGCATCCCCCAGCCGGAACGTTGGTTTTCGTGACCAGGGCCGCTTACCTAGCGTAAGCTCCGCACTTTCCTCGCGATGCTGAGTGGGCACCGGTCCTATACCCGGGACTTAAAATCCACATCCCACGGGTGGGATCGAGCCCGGGCCGCTTTCCGTGGCCAGGGACCAAGACATGCTGCCTTAGCTCGCTACGCCACGGCGCAGGACATGCTACATAAGTACTAGTATTAAACTGTTTGACTCACTTAAAATGTTGCAAAATGGATTCATATTTTGTTTGTTAAACACCCTGTGAATTGGCACGATATATCACTACCATCTGTGTGCCGAAATTTCATCCTACGGGAGTACTTTTACTGGCTAGTAAAATCAGTAACATGGCTTTTTTGCCTTTAACTATAGTAAAAAGAACCTCAGTCATAGCCAAGCTTGAACACACGACCTTGGGAGCTGTAGTTAAACCTTTGATAAAAATTTCTTTTCACATCAATTACTTATACTTATAGGTATTACTTACACTTTGATGCTGCTACCGACCTACGGTTGCTAATGTTGATGCACCTTATTTTTACGTTGTAAATTTTGAGGCACTGTAGCCCATCCTCAGGGTAGAGCAAAGAGTTCCGACAACGGATATGCGCGCGCGCGTGTGTGTGTGTGTGTCTGTGTGTGTGTGTGTGTGTGTGTGTGTGTAATTTACGTCCTCCAACGTTAAGTCATATCGGACGATGAGTGAAATGGGTGAAATGATGCTCAAATGTGTCTGGGGTCCATGGAGCTTAGAGTTACCCCACATTCGCCTTTCAGGATAAGGGAAAACCCCGGAAAAAAACCTTATCCAGGTAACTCACCCTGACCGAGATCCGAACTCGGGACCTCTTGAATGTGAGGCAGACACTCTACCACCACGCTACCGAGGCGGGCTAAGGATATGCGTGGATATGTACGGGAGTAAGGATGATTTTAATGATACTGGAATGCAAGTTTCAGACTGGTTTAATGACTGCTTCTTTTTATCCTCACCTAAGCGAAGTTGCGACCAAGGGTTACCAATACATCACTGTTCAGAGTTACCGTATGTAAAGTGCATATTACGCGATAGTACTTAATTCGTTATTTACATAGGAACCGACAGATACCTTTTCCCATCGCTTGTGGTCTGCCTTCGCCCAAGACAGAAACAGTTGTCTTTCTTACTGTTCTGCCAGCTCCTTTCTGTGTTCCTCACTACAGCTGGGTGTCACTTACACCTCCCGAAGCTTGTCTTTATTCACACCAAAATTCCCTTTGTGACTATCTTGTCTAGTGTGATTATTAGTCTCGGTCATGCCATTATTAAGGGTCCGAACAATACCTTTTCAAACGGAGTCAAATGTTATTCACTTAGAATCCTTGCTAAGAACCCTCTGTCTCCCGTCTCTTTTGTTAAACGACTCAACCCAATGCACCTGCACGTGTTGTGACAAAGATACAATATTCCGTTTAAATCCATTACAATTCTTTATTTATTGCATCCCTTAATTTTGGTATCACCTTACGTATTCCCATGTTTCCCTAGCTAACATAAAGTGAATTTATGCAAATATTTATCTGGATTCTTTCCTACTAATGCATAAATAAAGCGATATTAATCATGGCCAATTCATTCTGTTCTCTCTGGCAACAAGAGTTTTCAAACGTGGAAGAGAGCTCAGAAAACGTTCAAGAACCAAGTAAACTTCAAATCTGAGATGATGTTTCTGTAGTATCAGTTCGATGCCGAAAAAGAGAACAGGGTTTTTGAGTTTATACTCTGATGATTTTTACAAAGGGTATTGGAGGCCTCAAAGGCGCCATGATATTGAAAATCTGAGTGTCGTTTTACTTATGTTAGCCTGTTAAGAAATTTATAAATGTAAATGGGATAAACAAAATAAAGGCAGAATACTAACAGTTTCACAAATATTTTGCCAAAAGTTAAAGTTATAAATATTATAAATAAAGCAATACAAATTCCGGGTCAGTAGAAACCATGGAACAATACCTGAAAACTTGCTCTTGCAGCTCTATGAAATGGTATTTTTTAGAAACGTTTTAAGATATCAACATTCCCTCACAATACTATGATTACAAATAAAGGGTATGAGTTTTTTTTTAATAGCAATATTTCTTCCTTCTGCGCTCCTCCAGTCTGAAGTCTCAGAACATACATGCAAATACCCTCTTAAACTGCAATTTAAATGTATTAGGATCTTACTGTATGACTACTGAGCAAAGAAAAACGCTTCATTACTTCTAATTGGGTAGGTTTTGAATTAATATAGTAGGCTAATTCAATATTTGATTTGGATTGAACAAATACAGACAAAAGCTAAGCTAATAAGGACAACAATGCTTACTTCACTGTAAAATCCTGAAAGTAATTAGGCAAGGCAAAACCTACAAGAAAACAACGAATTGAAATATTACTGATGATCATATATGGTCCATTTTTCATTGATGACAACTTAAAATTTGATATACGAGGGCTGTTCAATACAGAATGATCACACTTTTTTGACAACATACCTTTACTCATCCTCATAATTTTGATGATCCTTCTTAAAATGGTTTCCCCTGAATGTGATGCACTTTTTCCAGCGTTTCTGCCAGTCATCAAAGACATGCTGGTAACCATTTTTTGAGAGATCCTTCAAAATCTCCTCCGCAGCCTTCACCACTGCTTCTGATGATGAATAATGCCTCCCACGAAGGCGTTTCTTCAAGTTAGGGAATAGAAAAAAGTCACATGGAAATAAATCCGGACTATAGGGAGGGTGAGGGATGCACTTCACGTTAATGTTTGCAAGATATTCAGCATGAACGTCGTCAATAAGCAGCCGCGCATTATCGTGGTGCAGCATCCAGCCTGCTTCACGGAAATGTGGTCATTTTCACCTGATATGGACTTGCAATGTTTTCAGGACATCCCTGTGGTATTGTCCAGTTATGGATGTGTGTGCAGGTACAATATGCTGCTAAACCATTTCATAAATATCAAAGATTGAGATGACCATAACTTTCTCAGCAGAAGTAACCACTTTTGCTTTTTGGGGGGTTGGTGATGAAGGAGATTTCCGCACTGAGCGTTGCTGTTTATTCTCAGGATCAAAATGATGTAGCCAAGTTTCATCAGCAGTAATTACGTTTGAAAGAAACTCTGGATCTTCCTCTAACATCAACTTTAACTGCATGTTACCTCCATTGCAGCGGTAGGCGATACTGAACATGTCTGAACTTGCCTGGTTCTCACAGGCGGGATTAAGGTGTACCAACAATGAAACTGCTACTGCGTGTTTGTTTCACATTAAGCTAACAGATTAATATAAGATTGAATTTTACTGCAAAAAATTATTAATGTAAGATAACTATGATCATTCTTTATTGAACAGCCATAGCATATTTACGCCTTCTACAAAATGAAATAGTTCCTGCTTGTGCTACTGTTTCCCTGGAGGAGGAGGAGGAGGAGGAGGAGGAGGAGGAGGAGGAGGAGGAGGAGGAGGAGGAGGAGGAGGAGGAGGAGGAGGAGGAGGAGGAATTCAAACTTCAATATTCCAGCAAGATGGTACCCCTGCACATTATGGAAGGCAGGTGGGGAATTACCCAAATCAGGAAGATGGATTGGTAGAAGAGGACATATTAAGTGGCCGCCAAGATCTCCTGACCAGAAACCCTTAGATTTTTTCTTGTGGGGATATTTGAAGAGCGGAGTTGACAAGGATCGACCAAGAGATCTTGAAGAGTCAAAGTGAAAAATTGGGCAAACAATGCAGCTCATCAGACGAGCAGTGTTGCTGGAAGCATTAACTAATTTTAGAAATAGACCGGTTATTTTGAGCCACTTTTGAATTTAATTCATCATGTGTTACAACACGGTACCACTAACCTTGTTATGATTGTGTTTTCTTGATTTAAACTTCATATGCTGCACTATGTCCTAATAAATTTAAATTACAGTTTAAAAAAGGGCATCTACCTGAACGTTACGAGTCCTGTGCACCAAAATAAAGTAAGAAAGAAAATAAGTTTTGCTATTAAAATAAGTTATGCCCTGTTCGCAACAATGGTAATATGAGAACATGTTGATATCTTACAGATTTTCTAAAAAATATCACTTCAAAATATTTAGTAGCATGTTCCATACTATTTGTTCACCTCATAAATTACAACAGTTTGTGATAAAGTTCAGTTATCTGTTTTAATTGAAGAATCCACATGAATAGTTTCTTTTACAGATTAACATATATACCCATAAATAAAGTGGAATTTAATAGTGTGTATAAACAAATATTTAATACTACTTTTAATTAGTGGTTTTAAAATATTTGTATATAAGAAGTTAAAAATATTTAAAAATTGGGTATAATATTGGTTCCCTAAAATAAATACAACCTTATAATTTACCACATTTTTCTGAAAAATGTAACATTTCAGATAATAAAAAACCCTATTATTATCAATTAACTGTTTATATTGCGATCAGGCCTACATGGGAAGGACCAAACGTATTTTGTATACCAGGATGAAGGAAGATTTTGGAAATATTATATATATAGACAGATGGATATGTTAGTGATAGCAGAAACCATGAAATAAGTCCATAAGTTGAACTATTAAAACAATTAAGGTGGACAGATATATTTAACAGTTTGAGAGAAAATATCTTGCAGAATATAAATCGCGTGATGATTCTACATTCAGTAGATTCGGTAAATAAGTTTGTGTTGCTCCCAAATTCAAGGATGGACAATTGCGAATTATCCATCACAGAGCGGAGATAACTAAAGTACAGTTAGTTTGCCTGCTAAAGCTTGGGATACGTCATCAAATTAGTCCTGGATGATTCGTCAATTAAAGATAGGTAAGTTATTTTTTTCATTTTTTTCCTGTAATTTATTTATATTATAATGTTTTACACATAGTTTGTAAAAGAGTGAGCATATGCGGTGTATTCACATATGTTACAGATGTTAGGATCAATAAACAGAGTTATTAAGTGCCTTATCTCTTTGCTTACATACCGGAAATAAATAGGTCAACAAGAAATTACCCATTTTTCTTATTTTGCATAGCCCTGAGCATTTGCCAAAATAATTTAGTTAGTTTTACTTTTTTGATCTTGCATGCTTTACGTAAGGGAGGGCTATGGCGACGGGGCATGCGACGTCGCAGACTCCCCGTAAGGCTGTTCTGTAACAAGAAATTGAGACGGAAGCAGAAAAGGAAGAAGGAAAAGAGAAGAAAGGGGGGTGAGGCATGGAACTTGATTATACACCGACACTCATTATACTCTAATCCCATTATCCAAGATTTCTCTCCCACGGACTTCCCCTACCTCTCATTTTCCCCCTTATTTCTCGTCGTCTCTTTTTCTACTTTCTTCGTTTCAAACGCTCTTTTAACCTGGTTTGTAATTAAGAAAGTTGAATCCTTCAGAAAAGTCTCTTTTTTATTTTTACTATTATTATTATTCCTTGTGCTCCTTAGTGCCATCTTTGCTGCATGGTCTCCTCTGATAACCTTCGCCGTGACTTGAACTGCACCGCAAAGAGATGAAGATTGCGTAAATCTAACGTCAAAATGCATTAGAGTTCTAAAGTAAAAGCCCTCTCTATTTCAGACTGTAACTTAAGTAGAGTATTGAAGAGAAATAAAACATAAGCTATGGACTAAATAGTGGGTAAAGGTGGTAGAAAATAGGTCCCGCATTCGGAAGGTCGTGGGTTCGTTACTTTTCTACCGACCATTTCGATTTGAGTTCTTCCTTGGTTCCCCTCTTTACCTTGTTTGGTTTCTCCAATCCACGAATTCCTTCCTTCATTTCTTTCAATTGTCATTTTTCTAGTGAACTGTTAGCGCAGTAGATCGGAAGTATGCGGTGAAATGTTGCAAATGCTTGCCCTGACTAAACCTTCTTCCTTGGATCCTTGCGTGTTGATGCGCAAGTAGTAGAGCCACTTCGTCATCCGCTCTCTGAGTGGTGACTGGGAGCTTCGTTGACATCCCGGATATATATCTCAGATCTATTCAGTACCCTGTCTCCGTAACTCTGCTCCGTGCCCGCTATCTGCCGGCCTATGTTCTTCCTTTGGCTCATTTCTTACCGCCACTAGTAGTCACCCACACAAGATCTGTGTCGGGTCGCAGTGAGCTAGCTTTTCTCCTCCGTTATATTCACATCGCCTCACGTCATGCTCAATCTCACTTTTACAGACAGAATCCATCTTTCCCAACGTTATCAGAATAAGACATAGAACAGAAGTGTTCCTAATTCCAATTTTACCATAGACCTATGCTCATGAATTTTGGTCGATGATTACTATCGTTAATACTAATTGTTAATAATTATGTCATTCAATAAACAGTGGTAACAGTAGATGTTAAAAAAATGAGCATTAGCATTATTTCAGTGCTTAGAAGGAATCCCCAATATGAAAAGGTGGCCTCCGCACATCAGGGAGCCGATGGATGCCATCCACAGCGTCTTGCTGTCCTAATATTCGAACAGACTGCTCTACTGCTGCTATAATTGCCTGTCGGGTTCTAAAGTTAACTCCTCCAAGTTGTAATTCCATATTTCCTTGCTAGTTCAGTACAAGTCCAACAGCGATGTTCTTCCAGCATCCACATGCACATCATCACCTGCTGATTGCGGTCTGTTGGCACCACGTTTTTGATGAACGTCTTCCCTTCCTCTACGAAATGCATTCTCTACCTAGCCATGGTACGAAATGCTGGTCTGACTACCACAAGATTCCAATAATGTTCTATGGCATTGTTGAGCATTATTATCTCTTGCAATTTTGATGAAGCAAATTTGTATTTACTAAACATATTTAGAGCATAAAGATAACAGCCTACAATTAAACTTACTAAATAAAATTATTGTGTTTAATCTCACAGCTAGTAAACTTAGATGCTCTTAGAAATTAATTGTTCTTTCACACTAGCCGTGTGTAGGATGCACTATGAAAGGGTAGAACCAGACTGAAATATTTAATGCCATAGCCGGAATTTAAACCACGGATCTTTTGGTCTACCTCCTGCCACTCTAAACCATTGAGCTAATATGGCCAACGTGCCAACATTACATTAAATTCTCCAACTGACTCATGTTTCTCCCAGTAAACCAATAGTTCTCATGAACACATGAGATAACTACCTTAATGGCAACATACAACATGCAAGTACTTTAAGGCCCGGGCTTTATAGTTCGGACCATTATTAGGTATAATTAATGGAACCCGGGTCGTAAAGCACTTACGGCATAGTAAGTCGCCATTAAGGTAGTTGTCTCATGCGTTTATGAGAACTCCTATGTGATTTACCGGGAAAAACACGAGTCAGTTGGAAAATTTAATGTCATGTTGGCACGTTGGCCATAGTATCTCAATGGTTTAGAGCAGCTGGACGGAGACCAGAAGATCCGTTGTTCAAATCCCAGCTATGGCATTGCATTTTTCAGTCCAGCTCTACCCTTTCATATAGTGTTGGTTTACTCAAGCATTACGCTACTCAAAGTATGTCCGCCTGCGGTGCCGTATGTAGTAAAAGCGGGCGTTAAACACTACACATTTCATTTCTCAAAGTATGTTTTATTTCGATATGATTTCAACCTACGGAGATACAAATAGCAAACATTGCCCAAATCTCCAAAATTTATCTCCAAGAATACTGCTGTGTTTATTGAACTTTCATATAAATATTTATAGTTTCAGAGAACCTATCACTGCTATGTAATTTTTATATTAATCACAATTACACGAGAAGTCATATAAAGTTAAATCTGAAAGAACGTCCAATATGTACTTAAATTATCATGATTATAAACGCCGTAATTCACGTTTTTAAAGTCGCTCTGCTGAGCTTTGTTTATATTCATACTTATATTGTGTTCAGACATACACTGCTATTATATATGATAAAATTTAGTCACACAGCAGTATGGAAATGCGGTACGTCAGGCGGAATCGAAATTTCACTGTAACACAAATCCTTCATAGCATTATTGGCAAAATTAAATTACATTAGACAAGATTTTTATTGTGAATATTCCAAAATTTTATACTATATTTTTTTTTTTTTTGCTACATTTATTTGTCGTTACCTTGTTGCTACCTTGGCTAACATGACACCCTGGTGTTATGCTCTGCCAGGTAGCTCTTAACCTTCATACCTCCTTGTTACTTAATTAGCACCATTCTTCCCCCTCAACTTCCTTTCTTATATTCTTTACAATTCTTGCTCACTTTTCTTTTAGTTTCTGGAAGAACTCACCAATACTTCTTACCTTCATTTCCTCCCTGCCCGTTTACATTTTTATAGCTACTGTCCTCTTCTCTACTTTCTCCCATTTTTCCTTCCTAACCTTTTTTCTCCATATTGCAACCTCCTAGCATTCTGTTACATTATGTTCTATGCTTTTTTTCCCCCATTCAGTTCACAAATTCCCTCTTCCATACATCTTATTTCTCTTAGAAATATTGTTCCTGTTCTATCCAAGCTAACCCTTCTCTCTTGCTTATTGCAGTAATTTACATATGCTTCTCGTCCCTAATTTATTTTTATTTCCTTGTAAAATTGTAATGATTTCATGCAAAATAGAAATATGCTGATAAAATTGTGTATCTAATCATTTATTGCACTTTTCCCTTTATATTTTGAGTTTATGCACTTTTAAGGTGGCAAGGTTAAATTTTAATTTCATTTTAAATTCTCATTTTAACTTCTGTTTGCTTCAGATGTTCACTCTTTTCTATTTTATACCTCTTTACTTTACATTTTAGACTTTTATGTATCCAGTAAACTACACTGCTCTTAAAATGTAACACGGAATCTAAATAGGAAAAAAATGAGAGTGAATACCACTAGATATTGGCTGTTCATAAACGTCTACCCTACGATACATAGAATAATTTAGTTGTGCAAACTGAATAACCCGGCTAGGGTGGAAAAACAACTGAAAACTAAAATTTATAACGGTGCTACTTTTCGGTGTTAATCCAGCTCAGCTGATGAAGACGTTGCCATTTTGTTTGTTAAATCAATTATATCATTCTAAGTAATCAAGAGCTCACAAGTAAGTTCCTTTGCGCAAATCTACTTACCTAATGAATTAATTACACCAGTAGCAGGCAAGGAGAGACATTTTGGTACTTAAATAATCTTGTGCAGCTTCAGAAGAGAGAGCTCCATGAATCCTGCATCACCCTTCAATTATTTTTATGATCCGTAGTTACTTTAGTGGAGTTAATATCTTGTCCATTATACATGGGCAGAATAGGTCTGAATTATAGATCACGTTCATCTGGTCTCATTACTATTGCATGATAGATACTTGCTGTCGTGCTCAGTATGTTTTAACATCGATTCCATAATGAAAATGTTAATATTGGTATAAGGTTAAAATGTAAAAATTTGAAAAATATATTACTTAATTGGTACGCTTTTCTGTAATTGGATATCCACTTTTAATTATATATTTGTATAACTGGAATACATATATACTATAAAGGTATTTTGTAAAATAGTACAATATATATTATTTTGTACTGGTTATTTTTCACCACTTCAAAGAAAAAAGCATTATAATTCCTACGATTCTGAAACAGAGAAGTAAACCGTAGTTCATCATTCAGGGAAAGATGAATTTTGCTGTGAAAAATTTATTCTACTGTTAAATAATATAGTTTCTGTGCATTCAGGGCATGTAGTTTCCTTATTTCCTAATACACGTCATTTTCTCTACCTTTTTTAAACCGCTTTGTCTGGGACTGTTATTTTCTTGTATAAACGAGCTGTAGTTTCAGAAAACGTTGGTCATTAAACTTTAAACTTGTTTGAGGTTCATTAACAGGTGGTAGTCACTGTGTGCTAGAGCTGGCAAATAGGGTGGATGTTCAAGCAATTCGAGTTTCAATTTGCACATTTTTCCCCATTGCAATGACTGAAGGATAGGAAAGAGCATTGTCGTGAAGAAACAATATTCTTTTGGAAAGGTAGAGTGAGACTGAAAAATGCCCGCCTCGGTAGCATAGATGGTAGCGTGTCTGCCTCACGTTCAAGAATCTCGGTCAGGGTGAGTTATCCGAATAAGGTTTTTTCCGGGGTTTTCACTTATCCTTCAAGATGAATGTCGGGTAACTATAGGCTCCATGGACCTTGGACTTATTTAAGCATCATTTCACCCAATTCATTCACCGTCCGATATGACTTAACGTTGGAGGATTCAAATTAAAAAAATGAAAAATTTAGTGCCATAGTAGCTCAATGGTTAGAGTGGCTGGACGGAGACCAGAAGATCCGTGGTTCAAATCCCGGCTATGGTACTGAATTTTTCAGTCTGACTCTACATTTCCATACTTTAACCTACTCATGGCCTGTGGGAAAGAACAAATAATTTCTAATATTCTTTTCTTTGCTAACTGGGTTGTCTTTCTTTTCACCTCATCACTCAAAAGTTGCAGTAAGCTTGCGGATTAGTCACCAGTGATACGTTTACCCTTTTCCAACTAATCAAGAGAAATAATTCCCTGTGCAACACAGAATACACTCGGTAACCTTGTTAGCTGACAAACTTTACTTTGCCTTTTTCGGAGTTGGTTCACCTGGCGCTTTCCACTATTTTTACTGTGATTTACTTTCTAGACTGTAATGGTATATCCAAATTTCATCCATGGTAACAAGCCATCTGAAAAATTTGCTGGGGCTTTTACGGTAGAGCTCAAAATTCTTAGCAGAAACAGTTTTTCTTTGACGCTTTTGATCAGGTGGCAACAATAGCACCCATCTTGCACAAACCTTGTTAAAGCAGAAAACATTACTTAAAATGTCACCTTATGTTAACACTCTATGCTATCTCAAACAAGTTTAATCTGCGGTCTTCCAGTACTGAACGATTTTTTTTTTTTTTTTTTTTCAATTCAGGTCTGGAGTTGTGACTTCTACAGGACGGCCAGAGCGATGCTCATCACTAGTGCTCATATGTGTCATTTTAAACTCTGCAACCCACTTTTCAATATTGTATGTGAAGGGGCAGAGTCTTTCAATGTACTGTCCACTTCTTCCTTGATTTCTTTAGGAGTTAAGTCTTTCACATGGAAGTATTAAGTCACCGCTCGTTTACCAAATCCTCTATTTTTTGTGAAAACTCTACATTTATCTTGTTTAAGATTCAGTCATTCAAAAACTAAACAAGCTATTGACGTGTAACTATGAATACATGCTAGTATAGAGTTAAACTATATGGTGCTATCTGTGAAACTGGTCCGGTGGCTCTATGTGAGGCCTGAAACTTGTCAACCAATCCTCGTATAATCCGTTTTCAGTCGCTGTTGCAATGGTGCAAGAGAATAAACTAAGTTTAGTGCAAAAGCAAAATACTAATTATGGCAAAACTTGATGATAGAGAGAAAGGAGATACTTACTCTTCTACGTGTTATAGACCCTCTTAATTGTTCGCTTTTAGAAATAAGAGACGAAGGGCCAGGGGAATGTATTCGTTTATTTACCAAAATAAGTGTTCAAAGCTTATAAATTTACTAGGAATTCTCATTCCTCCTTTGACATAGAATCATATTTTAAGAAGATAATATCTCCAGTCCTTTCATCCGGTATATATACTCCGGATCTCGAAATGCTCTCATGGGATTTTATGGAAATTCATTGAAAAGTGATTTGAAAGAGGATAACATACAAGGTATATTAAAAATTTATTAAGATATTTCTTGTAGAAAGAGGATAAAAATGTTACATGAACTTTTTCTACAGCTGAACCCCGTACGATAACACAATAGCAGGAGATGGAAAATCGGAAACCATAGCACATGTTCCAAATTGGCCACCATTAGATTCAATGCATCCGTCAACCCGCCTTCGCAAGAACTCCCCAGAACGCTGAGTTACACCTGGAGAATTTCACATTTTTGGCAACATCTCACGATACAGCACGAAGAGTCTCTAGGTTGGTGATTAAGGAATTGGTCCACCTCTTCCTATTCATTTAGCAGGAAAACTGCTACTCAGAAATTGACGGACAGAAAGCCTGAAATGAGATGTTGTAAAAGCGAATGTTTACTACTGTACTATTAAATCCTTGTTTTGTTGTGGAATTATGGCCACAGTACAGCTACGTATTTCACATCTCACTGTGAAAGTAGAGTTGTAGAAAAGGCGCTCTACCATGTGTAATCAAATTTTTTATTCGTGGTTAATTTCTCTCTCAGCCACACGTTCGGGCGCCATATGTAACCATATTTTCTATTCATTGCAGACAGGATGCACGTTGACTGTTTCGAAGACCCAAGTCAGGAAGCAAAATGTAAGAGGGTTACTTCGTTGTAGTTTGAACTGTTTCTTGATGATTGTGTTTGATTAAATAAGAGTCACAAGATCTCTCGTTTTGTAATATATAATTTAATTGTATAATCTGCATTACAATTTACTCGAAGTTTCTTTCCTAGTCAATCATTGCAGGTTACCTCAAGAATATGGATAAATCCTTCCTTACTTCCTTAATAAATAGTTTCCCATAATGACATAAGATTGCTCGCTAATGCACGTCCACTCATCACTATCAAGATTACAGAATATCTTTGGTGGTTTTTTTTAAATATATTATTCATTTTCCGTTACAAAACTTTTATATTCATCGTGACAATTTTTTCATCCTCATGAAACAAGATTACAGAACATATATCTATGAAGATTATTGAGTTTATTTCCCTAGCAACCATTCATTATTTTTTTATATTGTCATTACATGGCCCACTAATAGTCAGATCAGAAAACAAAGCTCATTTTCAGTTCAAACAAAAACTACCGTTACAAATGGAAATAAACAATTTCCAAACGTAGTTTACATAACGTCCTGCGCCGTGGCGTAGAGGGCTAAGGCAGCATGCCTTGGTCCCTGGCCACGGAAAGCGATCCGGGTTCGATCCCACCCATGTGGTGAGGATTTTAGGTCTCGTGTATAGGACCGGAAAGTTGTAGTTATTTTAATGTCCAGTTTCATAATAAGGTTATCATAAGTTCAGATTGTTAAGGCAACCCGTAACATCTAACATACGAGGCATGTTCAAGTTAAAACTAGGACCAGGTAGCAACTTCTGTTTTTTCTAAGTACACGTGGACTCTTTGTGAATGCGTGACAGAGATGGCAGCACTATAGAGTGCATAGAACTCTAGGGGCAGCGACAAGAGTTAGGACTGTTTCTGAGACTTGAAATGGTGACGTTTTCATTTAAAGAACACGCGTAATCATTCGTTTTCTCTGTGTTCGTGGTGTGACACCTATTGAAAGTCATCGCTAGTTGAGTGTGGTATGTGGTGATGGTACCATGTATGTGTCTAATGTGCGTTCCTGGGTGCGACAGTTCAATGAAGACAGAACATCGTGTGACAACAAACCAAGACAGTTGCAGACATCGCCTCCATAATTGGAATTTCCGTAGAATCTCTGCACACAATCCTACATGAAAATCTGAAAATACTCAATCGGCTATCCTCCAAAACAACATTAATTACTCCCTGGATCATGTTGTCAGACCGGCTGGTGCGAGCTCGTGACTGTCTTGGTTTGTCCCACGATGTTCTGCCTGCACTGAATTGTCGCACCCAGGAACGCACATTAGACACATCCATGGTATCATCACCACATGCTTCACTTAACTGGCGATGAATTTCATTAGGTGTCACACCAGAAAATGGAGAAAACGAATGATTACACGCTGTTCTTGCAATGAAAACGCCGCCTTTTTAAGTATCAAAACCAGTCCTAACTCTCGTTGCTGCCACCAGAGTTCTATGTACTGTACAGTGCATCTATCACTGCCATGCATTCACAAAGAGTCCACGTGTATTTAGAAAAATACCAGAAGTTCCTATATGGCCCCAGTCCTACAAAATAGGTGTTATAACTTAAACGCACGTATAATTACCAATAGTTTTATGCGTTACACTCACATATGTTTTTATAATCATTGTTTCTAAAGCTTGTTTTTAAGGATATTATTCTTCCATCCACTTCATATTAGTCATATTAAACTACAGAAATAGTTTCATTATGTTACCTTGTAAATATAATAGGAATAAGTAAATACTGAAGACCCAGGAGAAGATAAAATACTTTAAGAGTTGCTCCCCATACCCTGGCTTTGAAATTCCAGAATAAGAACGACCAAAACGAAAAGAAAAGAACACACAATTTGACGTTCGAGCTATCCCGCATCCGTCTCAGTACGCTGTTGCCGTATTTAGTCACTGTACGTCTCCAGGGCAAGATCAATATCTGCGAGATATAAAACACCTAATGTAATATAGTGTATAAAAGAAAAATACTTATAAAATTACCGTGTGTAACGCTACCACTCAATGAAGTCTTTGCATGCAAAGAGTTAGATCAGTACATGAAAACGCGTAAATATCCAGTTAACGCTAAGAGGATAACTCCTTCTTACTATCTGACAAGCCAGAAACTTGGCGAGCTCCTGTTAGCTGACGACACACTGCACAAGTGTTTTCAATCTGAAGGGGGTAGCATGTTTGTGCTACAACCAAAATGCTGGGTCTCCCTTTAATGTAATGACATGTTCCATTTGGAGTTCATTTCGACCTTGTCTAGTGCAGGGGACCTGAGCGCGCTGTATTGTTTGCAGGTGCCAAGTAGTTCACTCCCAGATGCAAACCACTGGCATACAATAGGGAGGTATAGGGCAGCACGAACGTTGGGTTTGCCGAGTCAAGTGGGGGGGGTGATGCGGGGCGTATGGCTGCATGTGGTTGGTTAACCTAGCTGCCAGAGAATAGTGGATGCCTAACCTGCTCGTTCTTTCATTACAGCAACGGCATCTATTGCGCCTATGTTAAATATAACCTACGAGTGCATATGCACATGGTTTGTGCCGTGTTTTGTTAGCTCTGCCTGTTTTGAGTAGTGCATCAGAAATATTTATATAAATACAGGTAACTTGTGTTATAAGAAGAAACAATGAATTCCATAAAGTGTCTTTTAGCACATCCTATTTCAAACATTACCTTAGAACAAAAAATTGAACTTAAGCGACTTGGAAGACCCACGCCGAAACTAAACATCACACAGATAGTCAAAACAAAAACAAGATGTTTTAACAGAAACTTTAATAAGGATGTATACGATAAATATTCTAGAGTGTTTATGAAATGTGAATGTTGTGTTATATGCTGTGGATTACCGTTAACTTGTGTGTAGAGCAGTCTGTAGTGACAGGCTTAAAGAAATTTTATTACTTTAAAAAATTAAGTTGCATGGATAACTTTGTGAACCACCAATTTTCAGAGCCAACAGCCGCCCCTTATCAAAAGGTAATTTTCCACACGCCATAGTTGATGCATACATTATCAAGTACTGTCTGCCCACGACAAGAACGCAAGGCAGAGGATTGTGTAACGTAATCACTTGAAGATTGTGCAGCAGAATACTACCAGTACTCCATTTACTCAGATGGCTCTCGGACAGCTGAAGGACTTAGTAAAAAATGCTAAAGTAGGATGTGTGTTTCTAGTATTCTCTCGCTCCTTAGAATGCCATTCTTCCATGTTCAGACTTGTCTAGGAGTGTTCACTCTTTCAAGCTGAATTATTAGCAATTCGTGAAGCAGTGAAATGGTGCAACAAATTACACTGTACCGCTTGCCTTTACAGTGACTCACAAGCAGCAATTGCAGCTTTCAAAGATACCAAAAACAGCAGTCCTATTGCAGCTGAAATAAGAAGTAAATTATTATGTGGTTCTCATCTGTGTATTTCATGGGTCAGAGGGCACGTAGGGATTGCCGGAAATGAACGTGCAGATGAGCTTGCAAAGAGAGCTGCGACTTCAAATCTTCCAGAGACTTACACTCTATGTCCCATTTCTTATGTGAGGCAAACATTAAAGGAGATTATCATCAACGACTGGAATGCACACTGGTTAAATAGTGATTGTGGTGATTTGACTAAGGATTTATGTTTCTCAACAGTTTCTGACAGTCATAAATGTAAATTCGTTAATCCTAACTATGTTCTCACTCAATTCTTAACTGGACATGACAAATTTTCAGCTTACTTATTTCGATTCAAAATCAGATCCACATCTGATTGTATTTGTGGAAATCATCTTCAAGATGTCCCTCACATTTTATTTGATTGCCCGTTTTTCTGTTTTCAAATATACGAACTTTAATTATTGCTTCAAACCTTAGGCTACACTTTCTCAAAACCACTTACACATATTCTGATGAATTACAATACTTATCAATATTTCATGGTCTTCTTAAACAAATATTTCTTAACCTAAATGATTTATCTTGATGTTTACTGTTTGTCAGCTTGATATTGAATTTTGATATATTTTTTGTAAATTGTATTATATTAATAAATTTGTAAACTATAATCCTAATATACCTTTCGGTAAAATAGGAATCAAAAAATTGGATATTAATAAATAAATAATAAACGTAATCACTTTTGCTATTTCATATAAAAGTCAATGTTGTCACATACCTCACCAAAGTTCCATGCATAATACCTAACAATGTAGTTACTGAAAAGAGCATTAGATCTGGGAGAGTGGGTGACTCATCCGCACTCTCATACACTCACTTTGTAGTAAACAGATCCACTACCAGAGCAGATAAACAGTTCAAGCTCCTCTCCCCTTCATTCCCCGCTTGCATTCTTGTGGTAACCAGACAGTAAGTTCTAAGAGTGGAATGACAATATAATTGCGATCATTGTCATAAAATCTGTAATGCTGCTATTGACTGATATTAAACAATGGAGCATCCACAAGCTGTATTCTTTTACAGCATCTTGCCGCTACTTGTGTGCGTCTTCTTTAGAAAGGCTGCAGCTCACATGAATCAAATTAAGACTGTGGCGTGGTGCGGCACATGAAGTCTGAAGAGGTGAAGCTGCATAACGAGCTGGTCTTCATTAACAAACCGTGACACGCTCAAACCGTTAACAAGACTGCAAACTTACACAGCGCTCGCTTCTTTCTTACCACTGACCTAGAAAACAAGAAAAGGCCAAGTTCCGTCTTTAGTTTTACTCGTCTTTTTCAAAACGGCATGTAGATGGAACCCCAAGGGAAGGTCAAAATACACCCAAAGGAAAAACCAACAATATCATCTTCGTAAATGGAGCAACAAACTGTATAATAGTACACAGTGATGCATGTCCAAAACATTTTCTTTAAGTGTCGATTTCTTTAATTTATATGAGAAGTATCTGTACTTTTGGAGATAATCAGGATGTTCTATGCGTGTGAACTAAGGAGTTTATGGATACCATATTATTTTTGTACAATCGTGACAAACTACGAAACGGCTGATGAAGAGTAAAAAAGTTTACCTAACTAGTCCTAGAAATAGAATAAAAATGTGATAATAAATACTGAAGACTTAGAGGACTACCCGCATCCATTGACATCTTATGGAAGCTCCATTGGTGAATAAAACTTCAGATATATTGTGAAATAAGTGTTTGTTGAACATGATTTAGTAAATCCAAGTTGGTAACTGCAAACAGGTAAAAATATTTTAGTTAATTAATGGAAATTATTTCTCTACACTAGCCGTATATAGGCTATGGTTTTTGACGGATAGAGTCAACACGAAAAATTCAATGCCATGGCCGAGATTTGAAACACGGATCTCCTGGTTTCCGTCCAGTCGCTCTAACCGAGTGAGCTAACATGGTCAACCTGCCGTCCTGACATTAAATTCTCCATTTTACTCGTATATTTCTCCGGTAGATCACTAGGGGCTCTCCATTTGACTCGTATATTTCCCTGGTAGATCACTAGGGGCTCTCGCATCTGAGATACACCGTTCGTGGTGACTTACTATCGTAAGAACTTGAGTCCCAGGCTGCATCACTTAACTCTAAAAATTTTAATTAATTGATGGAAATTCATTACTTCTCCTCACTTGCCGCATATAGGCTAAGATATTTGATGGATAAAGTCAACATGAAAAATTCAATGCTATGGCCGGGATTTGAACCACGGATCTCCTGGTTTCCGTCCAGTCGCTCTAACCTATCGAGCTACCATGGATGCGAGAGCCCCTAGTGGACTACCGGGGAAATATACGAGTCAAATGGAGAATTTAATGTCAAGACGGCACGTTGGTAGCTCAATCGGTTAAAGCGACTGGACGGAAACCAGAAGATCTGTGGTTCAAATCCCGGCCATGGCATTGAATTTTTCATGTTGACTCTATCCATCAGGTAAAAAGATGTTTAATATTAATGCTTATAATAATAATAATAATAATAATAATAATAATAATAATAATAATAATAATAATAATAATAATAATAATAATAATAATAATAATAATAATAATAATAATAATAATAATACACAGAAACATCGTAAGGCAGTTGTCTTCAAATCTAACCCCAGCAACCAAGTTAACAAATAGGAAATTATTTTTAGCATCAGAAACAATGCCCGCCTCGGTAGCGTGGTGGTAGCGTGTCTGCCTCACGTTCAAGAGGTTCCGAGTTCGAATCTCCCTCAGGGTGTGTTACCTGGAAAAGGCTTTTTCAAAGGTTTTCCCTTAACCTTAAAGACGAATGTCCCGTAACTCTAAGCTCTAGAGATCCTGGGCTCATATGAGCATCATTTCACCCACTCCATTCATCGTCCGATATGACTTAACGTTGGAGGATGTAAATTAAAAAAATATAACACCCAGGCTTTAGAGTTACCACTATTAGGTAAATTGATGGGAATTAACCTAATCAACCATCAACTAACCTAATAGTGGTAACTATAAAGCCTGTGACTTAAGGACTTACAGAGTTAGTTAGTCGGCACAGAAGGAAGGTATCTCATTGTATATGAGAACTCCTAGAGTTTTACTGGGAAACATATGAGTCCGTTAGAGAAATTAATATCGTGACGGCACGTTGGCCATGGTATGTCAATCGTTATAAGTGACCGAACCCAGAGTGGAAGATCAGTGGCTAAAATCCCAGTCATGGCATTGAATTTTTCAGTCTGTTTCTGTCTATCCAAATCTTAGCCCACTCACGGCTAAACGATTGAATTTCCATAAATGAAAATGAAATGAAAATGAAATGATTCAGCCTTGGCACGCAGCTAGGTGAATCATTGATTGATGTTTTGAGTACTTTAAGCTTTATACTGGTACAGTTTAAACGATCTTTGAATAATTAGGTTATTTTTAATACTCTCCTGTACACTATATTAATAAATCATAGCACAATAATCTTAAGTATGTCGTTTAGGATGCCAGTCACCAGAGTACACTACCGTTTCATGGAAACAGTTTTTACACGAGCTTCTCCCTAGAGAAAGTTACCAGCCTACAGAGTATGTTCCCCAGGAGGCGGATCATTGCAATTAACGTAGAAGGATTCGAAACCCGCAGGGAGTGATTTCCACTGGTAGTGCCCTGGGGAAAAATGCCCTCATGAAAACGACAAGGATGTATTCTCCCAAGCATCGTGTAGAACTCAATCCCGTCATAAAATGGATTCGGCAAAATGAAAGAATAAAATAATATTTCCAGATAGAGAAAAGTGTAGTTACCGTGTTCAATTTTTTCAGTATTTAAGAAATGATTGCATAATTACTTTCTCCACAATCCATACAGCAGGTAGAAAAATTAAGACAATAAATCCAAAAGTGCGATATATCATTTCCATTGGAAGTACGTCCCATAGTCCACTCATATAAGAAAGCGGTTTTAGAAAAAGTCATGTGTTTATATATATATATATATATATATATATATATATATTTGTGTTTGTGTGTGTGGGTGTGTGTGTGTGTGTGTGTGTGTGTGTGTGTGGGAGTGTGTGTGTGTGAAAAGTATAACTCAAAATATAAAAGTCAAATGCCAAACTTGGTTTTAAGATTCACCACCTTTATAGGATGTGACTTAAAACTGAGAGTAAAATCTTTACAAAACTGTAAATGAAAGAAAGAAAAGTTGTATACCAAGGAACGTTATCTGGAAAGATAAACATCACATAATTTTAACTAAAAAATCAAGCACTTTCAAAAGATGGAGGGAAAATTTTAATAAACGTTTAAATGGAGATATTAATGTAAATAAAGATAATGAGGATAGCAATGGAAGAGAGAGCTATATAAGAAGAGGAACAACTGGAAGACACTGCTCCACCCTTAGAAGAAGTTAAGGATATCATATATACCATTAATGGCAACACAGCACCTGGAATTGATAATATATAAGCAGAACTACTAAAAATAGTGATCATAGGTTGTGGAAACAATACATAAATTACTGAAAAATATAGGGAGAAAAGAGAAAATGGCTTACAAGGGAAAGATTGATGTAATATGTCCAATATACAAAAAGGTGACGCATTAATATGTAAAAATTATAGAGGAATTACACTTTCATCTAAAATCCTATACCTAATACTGTTACCATTTTCAGACAATATTATTGGCAATTATCAAGCAGGATGCAGACAAGGATAATCAACCATTAGTCAAATTTTCTTATTTAGAGAGATTCTATGACAAACCATGTACGAAGGCTGTTCAATAAAGAATGATCTTTTTTTTTTTGACAACGTACCTTTACTTATCCTCATAATTTTGATGATCATTCTCAAAATTGTTTCCCCCGAATGCAATGCACTTGTCGCAGCGTTCCCGCCAGTCTTCATAAACATGCTGGAGACCATTTTTGAGAGATCCTTCAAAATCGCTTCCGCAGCCTTCACCACTGTTTCTCATGATTGATAATGCCTCCCACGATGGTACTTCTTCAAGTTAGGGAGTAGAAAAATGTTACATGGGACTATATCCGGACTTTAGGGAGGGTGAGGGATGCACTTCACTTTGATTTTTGCAAAATATTCAGCAACAACATTGGCAATATGCGGCCGCGCATTATCGGCCTGCTTCAAGGAAATGAGGTCTTTTGCGCCTGATATGGACATGCAATGTTTTCATGACATCCATGTTGTATTGTTCAGTAACTGATGTGTGTGCAGGTACAACATGCTGATAAACCATTTCATGAACATCAAAGAATGAGATAACCATAACTTTCCCAGCAGAAGTAACCACCTTTGCTTTTTGGGGGGTTGGTGATGAAGGAGATTTCCACACTGAGCTTTGCTGTTTGCTCTCAGGATCAAAATGTTGTAGCCAAGCTACATCAGCAGTGATTTCGTTTGAAAGAAACTGCGGATCTTCCTCTAACATTAACTTTAACTGCACACAGACCTGCATGCGAATGTCCTTTTATTCGGGAATCAACAGTCTTGGAACCCATCGCGCACAAACCCGTCTCATGTGTTATGTTTCTGTCACCAACGCGTGGATGGCACCCAATGAAATGTTCACTATTTCAGAAATTGATCTTAAGATAATTCGCCGATCCTCTCTCACAATGGCAGCAGCAGTGTTGATGTTTTCTTCCGTAAGAGCAGTAACTGGAGTACCGGGTCCACCTTCCTTTGTAATTGATTATCTCCCCTCTTTAAACATTTTAAACCACCTTCGAGCTGTGCTGTAGGGAAGAACAGACTATCCATAGGCCTCCTGTAACATTTAATAGGCCTCAACTGAAGATCGGTTCAGACGAAAGCAGAATTTCGAAGTCGCATATTGTTCCTCGCGTGTTACTTCCACTGCAGCGGTAGGCTATACTGAACATGTCTGAAATTGCCTGGTTCTCACGGCGGGAACCAGGAGTACCAACAAGGAACATTCTACGGCGTGTTTGTTTCACATTAAACTAACAGAATATAATAAGATAGAATGTTTTTGCCAAAAATTATGATCGTAAAAAATTATGATCATTCTTTATTGAACAGCCTTCGTAATATGAACCCGAAACCCATCACCTGTTCATTGATTTCAGCTTGGCATATGACAGTATAAATACACTGGAGCTGAATGAAACACTTAAAGAATTCAAAATATTGGAATACTTATAAGACTAGTTGGAGCCACAATGAATGCAAGTATATGCTAAGTAAAGACCCTTTCATACCTATTAGAAACATTCAAGACAAGGGGACTCTCTTTTATGTCTATTATTTAATCTAGGATTGTAGAAAGATATTAGGGATGCTGGCATCCAGACAAGAGGTACAATATTTAATAAGTTCACACAATTAATGACATATGTAGACGACATATATATAATCAGCAGAACAGTAAAGGATATGGCTGCAGCTAAAACGGGTTCAAAAATAAATGAAGGAAAAACAAAGTACATAGTAATTAGTATCAAGAGCAAAATTGGAGAGCTATAAAAATACATCCATATTCTTAACTACAGATTTGAAGTAGTGAATAGGTTCACATACTTAGAGTCTCTTGTGAATGAAAGTAATGATATGAAAAAGGAAATTAACCAAAGAATACAAAATGACAATGGTACATATTTTGATCCGACAAAACTCCTTATACGTTCAAAAATATCAGAATTTATAAAACATAAATATCACCGGTGTTGGTGTATGGGAGAGAGACACGGGTTATGACAAAGGAGGGCATGGCAATACTGACCACCTTTGATAGGAAGAAACTGAGAAGAATTTATGGCCCAATTAACGACAAAGGGGAGTGGTGAATCAGGTATAATGACGAGTTATAAAATATACAAACACCCCAGTCTCGTAAAATCAATTAAATATCAAGGCTGAGCTAGGCAAGGCATGTCCAAGGACAGGGCTGTAGTGCTAGAGTGATGATATAGCATGTGACAACCAGATTTTCAAGGATATCCCTTCCTGCCTCTGTGGCGTGATGGTAGATTGTTTCCCCAACATTTTAGAAGTCCTGATTACGAATATTTGTCAATGTGAGCAAACTGGATGAGGCTTTTTTCTCGGGGGTTTCCCTTACCTTCAAAGTTAGATGTAGCTTAACTGTAAGCTCTATGGAACCCTGGGCTAATTTGAGCTCATTTCACACACTTCACTCATTGTTCCATATGACATAACGATGGATAACTTTGGAAAAAGAAACTCGCATCCCAGATTATCCTTTACATCAGCGGTCACCAAGTGGATTGATTTTGTGCTAGAGCAAATGACGTAGCACTGTGCACTGCCCCGAGTGCCGTGCGACTTAAGTTTGAGACAGCAGTGTTGTCTCGTCTCTTGCGGTTTGTTTTCGTAAACATAATGTCGATTGAAGAATGTGATATGACTCATAGTATGACTCCAATGTATTCCTTTATGGGAAGAGTGTTTCTTTTTTATAGAAAGTGATAGTATCAGAGCATTCAACATGAAACAATCCTTATGGAAAAGACAGTTAACCTCAAAGAACTTGGTACATTTCCCAAAGCTCTCAACAGTTCAGGAGTTTGTTCAGGCCATGGACTTGCAAGAATATGTTCAAATATTAAGAGAGTTGAACCAAGAATTTCAGAAAAGGTTTCAAGACGTGGTGCAATTAGAGCCAACTTTCCAAATATTTGCGGAGCCTTACTCTACAGATGTTGATAACGTTCCATCTGAATTGCAACTTGAACTTATCGATTTGCAATGCAATCGTCAAATGAAAAATAAATTCCAAAATACGATTAGTTTGAGGGATTTCTATTCACATTTTCCAAGAAATACATTTGCTCGACTACATAGAAATGCCGCTGGTTTCCTGAATATGTTCGGATCTACACACATATGTGTGTGTGTGTGTGTGTGTGTGTGTGTGTGTGTGTGTGTGTGTGTGTGTGTATCCGAACATACTCAGAACACGAATTTTTTCGCTAATGAAGTTAAACAAAAACCGCTGCAGAATTCAATTATCGGATCAGAACTTAAAATGTCAACTTTAGACTAGCTGCTGCACAAACATAGATACATAATTTTAAAAAACTAGTGTGTCAAAAGAGACAACAAAAATATAGAAAACTAGGTTCCACTTCTGAGTAATATGTTGTACTTATTGCTTTTCTTCGAGCTGTTATTTAATACTGCTGTATTGTAAGTAGATTGTCGATTATTTTCATTTGTTTTTATTAAAATAAAGGTACATAGTTGAATTATAATGAAAGAAACAACTAAAACAGTTTATGTAACAATTATACCCATCATATTGCAATTACATTATTATTGTTGCACAGTCAATTGTCCATTTAAATTGCAGGATCGGCATTCCGCCACTGCTCTGAAGGCTACGGAGTGCACGGTAGACTATTCCTGCGTGCAACGGGTAAACTTGCACGACCTACTGTGCACACTGCGCATTGAGATAGTGGCCACTGCTTTACATGAAGATTTTTCAAACATTTTTGTGTTTTCAAATATGGTTTACTACTTTTACTAAACCACAGAATGTTCACGAAATTGTTATATCAAATGAAATCTATATCTGTAATTTTCTGGGAATATCCTCAGTGATCCTCTTCAGTCTAGATGAGTTTTGCATGATCGGAAAACCATTAAGAAATCCTCAAAATTGTACTACACTTCAAATTTAGTTCTGTCGACGCTCACAATTTACTTCAAAAAGACTTTTTCTGAAGTGAAACACCTTTAAGATATTCTTTGCTATTTGTTGACTTCTATCAATTTTCATACGCTTCTGTAATAGGTATTTGGCGCACCCGGGGTCCCGAGCCAACAGTCTCCCTCGTCTGGGCTCCTCTTCCTGGTTGAGGGAGACGGTCAACAGGCCCACCCACGTGTAGGCCGTGCGTGGAGACCCGTGGGGAAGGATTTTAGATTCTTGTTTAGTTCAGAGTTTAGGATTTAGTAAACGAAATTTTTAGTAGGTTTTGATTGATGTTTTTTATGTACGTGTACTTTTAAAAGGTTTTGTTACACTTGTATAGTTTTTAGAAAGTTTTATATCTGGCTTTTGCCATGACTAGTTTTTTAAAGGGCGCTGATGACCGCCGTAGTTGAGCGCCCTTATATATATATCATCATCATCATCATCTGAAATAGGTAGTAGCTATTCCTTTTTATGCGCTATATATGCAATGATAATGTAATGACAAAGTCATCATATAGCGACAAGATACTGAATTTCATATTCCCATTGTACCTACAAAGAAATATGCAATATTTACAGTTCTGCAAACGTCTAAGCAGGTTAACATGATACAGAAAAATAACCAGTTTTAGGAATACTTGGTAATGCTCTAAAGTAATTTATTGGGGGGGGGGGTTTGGGGATCATAAACGGATCTAACCACTAAGGCTTGTTTCTGAAAGGCTGCAGTTTTATGTGTTAGGTGGTAGCCTCAATCCTAAAACCCTCGTTAGCTTTTAATCCCCATTTATAACGATTTCGACTATTAAATAGCAAAATATACGTTCCAAAGTGCTTACGATCTGTGGATAGTCTTATTGTATTAGATAACTCATTCCGGTTCCTTCGTATGAAGTCGTGATTCTTCTTTCGGTTCAAAGAGTGCCGAAAGACATCGCTTTCAAACAATCTATAACCTCTGGATAGATTGGAAAATTCAATGCCATAGGTGGGATTTGAACCATGGATCTCGCGGTCTCTTAACCATTGCACTACAACTTCCCAGCATTACATTAAATTCTCCAACTGACACGTATGTTTTCCGGTAAACCACTAGGGGCTCTCACATACAATGAGACACGAAACTTTTGTAGCGACTTAGTACGCTGTAAGTACTGAAGTCCCAGAATTCATAGTTAACATTATTGTATAAATTAATTGAAATTAGTCGTTCTTCCACACTAGCCATGTAAAGGCGATAATTTGGTACACTTTCCAAGGCATAGCAACTTCCATTACTGGAGAAAATACATAATTTGCAGTCAGACTACATATACTGTGTCCATAGTTACAAATACCTGAATGCAGCTACTAAGCTGTTAGAAGAACTAGGTTCGGGAAAGGAGAAACAGTTGCTGCTTAAGGGAGCAGTTAGAAGGCTTTGCCAAGGTTATGGTTCTATGTTGTAATGGATACAAAACCGGTGCGTTAATTGAATCTTCCATGTACCTTCTTTATGTTCTGTATTTGAATGTGGCATGACATGACACATGAAAGTGTCATCTGTTGACACTTAGAAACACCAAGCAGGGAAGTTTCCGAGGTCAAGTACGATATTTTCTACGTGGAGTGCCAATGATCACATTGTAAAAGTTCTTGAAAATTTGGAAGACTGGAGTTAGAATAAGGATAAACGATTTGGAATATCGAAAATTTGGAATTTAGCCGTCTGGAATGTGAGAGGACTAAGCCACGAACAGGAAAACACGAAAGGAAACACAGATGAAATTTCATAAGATAATGGCAGTTCCAACGTTAACATACGGTTCCGACATATGGACACTGGCAAAGAACCAACGCAAACAACTAGAATCGGCAGAGATGAGATTTTTGAGAAGCGTGGCAGGTTATAAAAGAATAGACCACGTAAGAAACGGAAAAATAAGAGAAGAGCTTGGGATTTTTAATTTAAACAATAAAATAATAAAGAACAAAAATGAATGGAAAAATCATATTTTAAGAATGGACGCGGAACGACTTCCAAGAAGAGTTTTAGATTACAGGCCGAAGGGAAAGAGAGATGTGGGACGCCCAGCTCTACGCTGGAAGGATCAGTAGGCCCTTGAAGAGAACGGAACGGGTCACAGAGCCCAATCCATGAAGAAGAAGAAGAAGAAGAAGAAGAAGAAGAAGAAGAAGAAGATGATGATGATGATGATGATGTTATGATGATGATGATGATGATGATGATGATGATGATGATGATGATGATGATGATGATGATGATGATGATGATGATGATGATGATGATGATGATGATGATGATGATGATGATGATGATGATGATGATGATGATGATGATGATGATGATGATGATGATGATGATGATGATGATGATGATGATGATGATGATGATGATGATGATGATGATGATGATGATGATGATGATGATGGTAATGCCTCGGTAGCGTAGATGGTAACGTGTCTTCCTCACGTTCAAGAGGTCTCGAGTTCGAATCTCGGTTAGGGTGAGATACCCCATACGTTTACAGAATAAAGCAAATATTTTATCCGCACAACGTTTCATTAAGTTAGTATGATCTTTGAACTCGCGACCTGTTATCCATTTTTGTATAGGGCAAGATTTTCCATCGAATAATACTATCGAAGTTTCAATAACTTTCAGTTTATGTGTAAATTCGCAAACGAAATTAATCCTTTTGTACCTTCTCTGTAATGTAAGTAAAAATATTACCAAAACGACCTGAAGACAATTTGACTGCATATCGTTGTTTACATAATTATTTTCAATGCATTAATTTTGTTCACATTATATTTTCAGTGATTTGTTTAAAAAAGGTAGGCAAGCAACCAGTATTCCCTTGAAAAAGTTCAATAAGGCTTATACATAAAACTGAAGCCAATCGATGTTTGATTCTGCCCATGATTTGATTGAGCAAGGAATAGGTGACCAAGAGCACACGTAATACAATGAATAAACGTATTAATTTGCTTCCAATGAACATTTGATGTTTTAGAAACTTAAATATGATAATTCCGTAGGTGCGTCTAAGAAGATAATTTCGTGATAATCTATTATGAAATTATAAAACCGTGGTCCCTTAGTTTTAAGTTTAAATATTTATAACTTTCTGCATTATATGTACGAGGGCCGTTTATTTTTCAACCTCCGGTAGCTTATAAATAAAAGACATGTTCATAGAAAACAATTACTTTATTACTTATGGTTACTTTTCAACATAATCATCGAAAAGATTGCGACATTCATCGTAACTGTGGAGAAACTTTGCAGTGTCCTCTGCAAAAAATGTTGCCGCCAATGATTTCAAATAAGCATTGACATTGTTTTGAAGATGTATCCACTGTTGTGATTGTGTTTCAGGACAGGACCCGCTGAGAATCACCAATCCTCTAGGCGCAGTTTCGACAGGTACCCCCAGAAACGACAGAGACCATACAGGATCGTCCAGTGGTGAGAACAGCATTTAGAATGCCCAAGCATCCGTGTCATCTGCCCGGCACTGTCATACTGAGCATAAGTGCACACCTGAAAGGTATGAAAATAAAATGAAGGGAAACGATGTTAAGGAAATCGGGTTTGAAGGTAAATTATCCAGTGTTAGTATATCTACGCTTGGTTAAGAAACGTACATAAACTTGCTAATAGCAAAGCTTGAATTTTACCGTTACTAAAGAAGACTAATTCAAATTAAGTAAAACAAGTGCAGCCACCATAGAACATTGTCATTGAGACGAAGAGAATCCATGAGTTAGGATGTTGCTGATTTCGCTCCTACGAGGTTCATAGCAAAGTGCAAAAATGTGATACGTTGGCGTACATTTTGGCTAAAATAGCTCTAATACTCAAATTCTTTATGGAAAGCCACAAAAAGCTATCGACCAGCTTCATGGGTAGCTAAGAGAAGGAGATAAACACTTTGTAGCAATCAAAGCATGGTCACATTTTAATGTCTCTGACCCCAAAATCGACGCTGCGACCACTCCGCAGTACCTCTTAAAATCTTTCTTCTGCTTCGCTAAACGTCCGTTATAAAGAGATTTACGGCTCGGTATATTCGAATGTGATCTTAAACAACAATTCCTAAACCTTCATTCATGAGTTATGCTTGTTTAACGGGCGATATCCCAAAATTCTCCAAAGATATTAATATTAGTCATGAACATATTGCGAAGGATTTTACTGCCAGAAACTTTTATCCTTTTTACCTCACTTATCTGTGAATATCGAAGTGAAACGCAGTTGCGTTTTTTCATAACACTTCATTCTGTATTTTCTCCTAGTAAGAGAGAAGAAATCAGCGGAATTTTCGGAGATTCGATCTACACGTGATCAAATTGCTCTTGTGGGGAATCATTCTCAAACATGGATTTAAAATATTTGTTGCCGTCAGCCATGAAAATGCAAGTACTTCAGTTGTGATTCTAGCTTTTCATGAGTCAGGTAGTTATGATGGATCGAGGCATGAGAATATATTTATTTATTTATTCGTTAATTACTTTATTTATTTATTTATTTATTTATTTATTTATTTATTTATTTATTTATTTATTTATTTATTTATTTATTTATTTATTTATTTATTTATTTATTTATTTATTTATTTATTTATTTATTTATTTATTTATTTATTTATTTATTTATTTATTTATTTATTTATTTATTTATTTATTTATTTATTTATTTATTTATTTACTCATTTATTCATTCATTCATTCATTCATTCATTCATTCATTCATTCATTCATTCATTCATTCATTCATTCATTCATTCATTCATTCATTCACTCATTCATTCACTCACTCACTCACTCACTCACTCTCTCACTCACTTATTTATTTATTTCTTTATTTATTTATCTACTTATTTATTTACTTATTTATTTATTTATTTATTTATTTATTTATTTATATACTTATTTATTTACTTATTTATTTATTTATTTATTCATTCATTAATTAATTAATTCATTCATTCGTTCGTTCGTTCGTTCGTTCATTCATTCATTCATTTATTTACTTATTTCCGCTATAGTAATACATTTAAAATGGTACGATCGCATGATCACTGACACTCCAGTTTCTTACATGAAGACATTGTGCTCAAGGAATCGCTACCTGAATATCAATATATTAAGTAAAATAAACTGTCAATACCTTAACAAAATGCGCAGCCTATGAGGAGTAAAAGAAAACCATGCTTTTTTGTATGTTTATCTTGCAACGGTATTCAATAACTCGAAAATTTCTTCATGCTGCGTAGGTAAACTGTGATTGGAATAAAAATGAGGAATTTATGTTATAAAAATCAGATTTTTAAATTAATTATTATCATGAATATACCGACGTAGATGGTTTAATTCTAACGTTCAAATTCAGCTTTTGGAGATTTAAAGTTTTAATCCCATTAAATGCCAACGCTGACTTTGGGATTTTAGGGATTATCCCAGGCTGGAATACGAATGCTGCGTTAGTTTCCTATCTATTAATAGTTTCTTTACTTCTCTTCTTTCATATCTGCTTCTTAGTTTTGTGGAGCTGGGTAGATGGCGTGGGTGTTTGCTCAAAGAGAAGTGTACTGCTCGTGGATACTTGGGTTGTTCGGGAAGCTTCAGGTCCTTGGACTTGGAACTGATATTAACATCCGTGCGCTCTTTGGTCTCTCTACGGCCTGTAGCCTCCTGTGGTTACCACTGGTAGCCACAACAAATGTTTCTAGGTCGCAGTAAAGTAAGTGGTCCTATTGAACCTTTTACTCATAAGCTATATACTTATACTAAATTCTTAACATTTATTTCTGAGTTCCAGCCACATTTTGTGGACGACGTGTGATGAACAAGATGACTTCCTACGGTTGGCGACAGGCAAGTGCCTTGATGCTGATAACGAATGTTACTACGACCTCGGTGGGATAATCCTGATGACAAGTGAGATGTAGCAAGGCGTAACAAAAGTGCAGCTTCCTGTAAGCCCTACCTGACAAGGCACAAGGTGCGTCGAACAAGCCTTCAGCAGCACCGCGGTTAAATTAAATCCCAAACTCCTATCAACCGGCACTATTAATCCAATCATCAACCCTAATCGGATATAAACCCCCTCCCCTTACATATACACGCGCGCGCGCACCCCGACATTTGCATATCCCTCCTTCTCGTACTTGTCAAATTAACTGTTGTCTCTGAGCACGTTTATAAAAAGGTGCGCTATATACTAAGCTAATTATGCACTCTCCTCATAGCAGTTCTAAACTTCCATGTCCCAGCATATAATCGCTTGAAACTTTATTAATTCCAGTGACACGCTAATACCTCCCAGCCAAAATGTTCCTCCTTGTCTCCTGTTTTTATTACGGCTTGCAGTTCTCGTCATGAAGTAAGGAGGGAGTTACTCCCTGCCGAAATTCTCATTAAAAATAAACAAAGTCAGTAAAACTTTAAACTCGCTGCCATTCCTCATACTAAGGCTGGACGTATTCCATTCAAAAGGTTGAAGGAATAAATGCGGAATATTCATCTCAATATCGACAAGGGTAAAGGGTGTACAACCTCCCGAATGGCGACCTTTATATCCCTGACTGGCACTAAACCTTAAAGTACATCTCTAACATAATAAGGTAACGGAGTAATGGAAAAGAAATCGTAATACGAGGTTCGTCCAGAAAGTAAGCTCTGTTTTGTAATAAAATTATATTGTGTACAGATACAGAAAAATTATTTACTGCACAAAATTGTACAACTTTTACACTACGTTTCCACATAACTGCCGAAACTTTGCAGGCATTTGACATAGCGGGGCACAAGTCTTTGTATACCTTCTTCATAGAAGTTTGCCGCCTGTATCTTCAACCAGTTGGAAACATTTTCCTTCAGCTCTTCGTCATTGTTGAAGTGTTTACCGCCAAGGAGAGATTTGAGATGCAAAAACAGATGAAAGTCGCTAGGAGTGAGGCCAGGGCTGTACGAGGGCTGATCAAACACGTCTTAGCCAAATCACTGCAGCGTCAAAATCTGAAGTGCACTACCCATCAGCTTTGTTTTGAGTTTCTCAGTAAGAATCTTTGGCACCGAACGTGAGCAAATTTTACGAAATTTCAGTTTTACGGTAACAATTTCATGAACTAGTGATTGTGAGATTTGGGAAATTCCATTGCGGGAGCACTAATTGTATACTAGCGGTTTTCCTGGATCTTGTCATCAATCGCGTGAATCAGTTCTTCTGCAACCAAAGATGGACGCCCACTTCGTTCTTCATCGTGCACTTCACTACGTCCTTCATTAAACTGTCGGACCCATCTTCTCACCATTGTATCACTCATCGCATTTTGTCCGTAAACATCGCAAATTTTCCGATAAATTTCAATTGGTTTCACCTTCCTAGCATTCAGAAAACGAATCACAGATCTGATTTCACAAGCAGCGGGATTTTCTATCAACACCGACATTGTAAACAAGCACAACAAAGGGTACGTGGCTGACCGCGATCTCACAATTGCGCACGTTTATTCTCCTTTATACAGAGCGTCTACCGCGCATGTGCGAACTGCGATTGCAGCGCTGCAGCGGAGATAAATTGAAACAGGACTTACTTTCTGGACGCCCCTTGTATATTAGAAACCACCCCTTATTAGGCTACCAGGTAGGGGAAGAAAGTTACTGTTCAATCCACGGAACTCGAACCAGGGACATTTTAAATGCGAGTCTCACACGTTACCAATAAACATGTTGGTCGGCAAACAAACTATAACTTTATATAATACATTAAAAGGTTTTGTTGGATTTATATGACTTTCTCTATCTGCATATCAGTTATAGAATATGATATACATGGTAATCAGACAGCAGCATATAAAATCAAGAGATATTTAAATAAATCGGAAAAACATACAGTAGAATTACATAATATTTCAGAAGAAGAGTGGCTTCAATACTTCAAAAGACTATGGAATTATTCGACGGATAGTGAAAAGCAACAATTAAATACTACATATAAAAGTAGACTCTACTACAATAGAGGAATTAGAAACTATATTAACCTCACTTAAACATCATAAAGCACCAGGAAAAGATGGAATTAATGTGGAATTTATGACGTATGCATAAAAATTTTAAAATACGACTAATAAAGTTTTTAAATGCTTGTTGGTCCAGCCTATAGATACCAGAAGAATGGAAAATGGCTGTAATAAAGCCAATATTTAAAAAAGGAGACAGAAATGAATGTATAGTATTAGTCTCATCTATAAAATTTTAGCAAACATATTAAGTATAATAACTGAATCACTACTTAATAATGAACAACACGGATTCAGGCAAGGCAGATCCTGTGCTGATTGCGTCTTAACGTAAAAGCATTTGACAAAGTTAATTTTAATCCTAAAGAAAATGTATGAAGGTACTTGTATTAGCATGGATAATGGTTTTAAGACAGAAACTATCATCCTAGGTGTAAGACAGGACTGCCCAATGTCGCCAACTCCTTTTAATATTTATATATACGCAGCAGCTGCCGAATGACAAGCTCAATTGAAAGTAGATTTTAAGTTAGGTCGTACAATCTTAAATACAGTCCTGTTTGCAGATGATCAGGTCATTTTGGCAGATACTGAAGACAGATTACAAATAGCTTTGTACCAACTCGACAAAATAATGTCAAAGTATAGTTTTATCATTTCAACAGATTGTGGGTTGGCCCGCACAAGATAAAACGAAAGTGATGGCTTTTATTGGTAAATACCCAACACAATCCAAAATGCTCCTCAAAATCAAAATACTAGAACAAGTTAAATATTTTAATTACTTAGGGTGTGATATTTCCTATGAATGTGACAGAGATTTAAAACAAAATATCTATAAATTTCAAAACATATGTGGCACTATAAAACGAACATTGAAAAACAAAACAAGAAGACATACCATATTAATGTTTTATAAAACTATGTCAGTGCCTGTTATATCTTATGTAGCCGAGACCTGGACCATGAACAGTACTGATAAAGGAATAATTGAAACTGCTGAAATGACATTTTTGAGGTAGTCTTAAAGATGACATTAAAAGTGAAACAATGAGAGGACAACTAAAAATATTTACTTTAAATGACAAACTCAGGGAGTACAAACTAAAGTGGCAAGATCATCTCTCTCGAATGCCAGAAGAAAGACTCACCACACAGGCCTTGCAGTGTAAACCAGTTGGTATTAGAGATGTTGGAAGACCACAGAAACGCTGGGAAGATCCATTCTGAGCCGAAACAGGCCTATCTGGTCTATCTTGAAGGTTGATGATGATGATCTATCTGCTATTGTTTACTTTTGCATTCATTTATTTATAGTACAATAAATACTAGTGACTTTAAGTGGGAGTCACACGTCCAATACTTTTCGTGTTAAATTTTACAAGTATGTTTCATCTCTTAACAATTCATAATCTCAAGATATGGAGATGCAATTGTATGTGGCTAGAAATCTATGTGGCATTGGACTGTGTGTGCTACGAAGGGGATTCGGTTTGGAGGTCTAAACTTGTTCTCAAGTGGGACGCCCCGGGGGATGGATGAGGCGAGCGGAGGCATAAGGTGGCCGTCCCAAGGAGCCTCGACATGCACAGGACAGATTCCTTACACTTTATTGTTTGGAAGCTCCCCGGCAGTCCAGAACAAACAGTCCCACATATTGTGGTCTGGAAACGGCTCTGTCAGAGTGGGTTCGGAGATGGGAGACCATCCTATCGGAGCAGAAATTTTCACAATGAGCATATCATCATTCCATGCCACGCCGAGATATCCACCAACATTTCTACCACGAAAGACACCACCAGATGAGAGATGGTGAAAGGCTAATGGGGGGACAAGAAATCCCCCAAAAGAAAACCATGGGTCTATTAGGTCAGTCACGGGTATCACACCCGGACCTCACGAGTGCAGCCCACAGAAGAAACCGCCTGATCCATCCCGTTCGGGAATCCAGATGGGACTAGAAGAATTTCTTTTATATACTTTCAGTTCTTTTTAAAAACGTGGTAAATTAAAAATTTATCTTTTTCCTTACCTTATTACATATATCCTTTTGAGCGTTAACCCTTCGTTGGTCGCGCATGCATCTGTGAGATACATGACCTATGTTTGTTTCATTATTATAGGAATAAATAGAAGTAAGGGCTTGCCGAGCCAGGACATCTTCCATCATACCTTTGTTATTGTTTCCTGTAAGTTTCAACCATTTCTGCCTAATGTTAAGTTCGCAAACGAGGCAAACGTGATCACGCCTGTGCTGTTGTATCTGTCAGATACATCCCGACAACTCACGTTACTCATTGTCGTCGCTATCTGATCCAACTATGTCATTGCTAGAGAGTGCTGATGGAAATGGTTGCATTGTTGCAAGGTAACTGAGAGTGCCTTTCTTAATACTGTGAATCGTAGCTCTGAAAATGAGTCAAGTGTATGATTTGGAAAAACCTGAGGACTTGGAGCAGGTACATTGCCTTATTTTTGACGATGATGCGCTGTCGATTGAGGATATTTTTGTAGAAACTGATTCGAAATATGAAGACATAACTGAACCACTATCTGTGGATACCGAAACAGATCATGATGTAGATGAAGAGGAAAATAATTAAGTGCTAGAAAATGATGAAAGTCACTATTTTGATGAACACAAAAGACACAAGATGATAAATTGTGATGGTAATGATGATGATATTAATAATGATAATACTGATGATGATATTAATAATGATAATACTGATGATGATCATAATAATAATAATAATAATAATAATAATAATAATAATAATAATAATAATAATAATAATAATAATAATAATAATAATAATAATAATAATAATAATAATAATAATAATAATAATAATAATAATAATAATAATAATAATAATAATAATAATAATAATAATAATAATAATAATAATAATAATAATAATAATAATAATAATAATAATAATAATAATAATAATAATAATAATAATAATAATAATAATAATAATAATAATAATAATAATAATAATAATAATGAATAATAATAATAATAATAATGATTAATAATAATAATAATAATGATTAATAATAATAATAATAATAATAATAATAATAATAATAATAATAATAATAATAATAATAATAATAATAATAATAATAATAATAATAATAATAATAATAATAATAATAATAATAATAATAATAATAATAATAATAATAATAATAATAATAATAATAATAATAATAATAATAATAATAATAATAATAATAATAATAATAATAATAATAATAATAATAATAATAATAATAATAATAATATTAATAATAATAATAATAATAATAGTAATAGTAATAGTAATAGTAATAGTAATAGTAATAGTAATAGTAATAGTAATAGTAATAGTAATAGTAATAGTAATAGTAATAGTAATAGTAATAGTAATAGTAATAGTAATAGTAATAGTAATAGTAATAGTAATAGTAATAGTAATAGTAATAGTAATAGTAATAGTAATAGTAATAGTAATAGTAATAGTAATAGTAATAGTAATAGTAATAGTAATAGTAATAGTAATAGTAATAGTAATAGTAATAGTAATAGTAATAGTAATAGTAATAGTAATAGTAATAGTAATAGTAATAGTAATAGTAATAGTAATAGTAATAGTAATAGTAATAGTAATAGTAATAGTAATAGTAATAGTAATAGTAATAGTAATAGTAATAGTAATAATAATAATAATAATAATAATAATAATAATAATAATAATAATAATAATAATAATAATAATAATAATAATAATAATAATAATAATAATAATAATAATAATAATAATAATAATAATAATAATAATAATAATAATAATAATAATAATAATAATAATAATAATAATAATAATAATAATAATAATAATAATAATAATAATAATAATAATAATAATAATAATAATAATAATAATAATAATAATAATAATAATAATAATAATAATAATAATAATAATAATAATAATAATAATAATAATAATAATAATAATAATAATAATAATAATAATAATAATAATAATAATAATAATAATAATAATAATAATAATAATAATAATAATAATAATAATAATAATAATAATAATAATAATAATAATAATAATAATAATAATAATAATAATAATAATAATAATAATAATAATAATAATAATAATAATAATAATAATAATAATAATAATAATAATAATAATAATAATAATAATAATAATAATAATAATAATAATAATAATAATAATAATAATAATAATAATAATAATAATAATAATAATAATAATAATAATAATAATAATAATAATACAAGTGGCGTCCAGAAAGTAAGTTCTGTTTCAATTTATCTCCGCTGCAGCGCTGCGATTGCAGTTCCGCACATGCGTGGTAGACGCCCTGTATCAAGGAGAAGAAACGTGCGCCATTGTGAGGTCGCTGTCAGTCACGTACGCTTTGTTGTTATTGTTTAAAATGTCGGTATTGATTGAAAATCCCGCGGCTTGTGAAATCAGATCTGTGATTCGTTCTCTGAATGCTAGGAAAGAGAAACCAATTCAAATTTATCGGTTGTCAAAAGATGTTGTGTTTCTTCGCGACAACGCACGACCACGCACTGAAAATGCGACGAAAAACATCCTGCAGGGATTTGACTGGGACCTGTTTGACCACCACCCCCCCACCGTACAACCCTGACCTCGTTCCTAGCGACTTTCATCTGTTATTGCATCTCAAATCTTTCCTTGGTCAACACTTCAACAATGACGAAGAGCTGAAAGAAATGTTTCCAACTGGTTGAAGACACAGGCGGCAAACCTCTATGAAGAAGTTATACAAGAACTTGTGCCTCGCTATGACAAATGCCTGCAAAATTTTGGCAGTTATGTGGAAAAGTAGTTTAAGAGTTGTAGAATTTTTTGCAATAAATAATTTTTTGTATCTGTACACAATTTACCAAACGGAACTTATTTTCTGGACGTACCTCGTAATAATACAACTTATCTGTTATTTTAAGTAAGGACGGAACTAAATGGATCAACAGTCTTTTGAAGGCAACACAGGCTTGGCCTTACAACATACTAAATTGCCTGGAGTTGTGGGGAATATCAAAAGCATTAAAACTGAATTTGACTGCTAGAAACTTTTCGTCAGTAATGGTATTTTGCATCTAATTGTGCAACAAACCAAGAGACGCGTAGATGATTTCAAAGTGAAATATGTACATCAGAGTTATTGCAGACAAAAACATAATAGAAGTGAAAGCCTTTATTGCCTTAGTACTTCTTGCTTGGTGTGTTTCCGCGCAGGACGACAAAATATTCACGACCTTTGGACAACAGATGACCTTGGTGTCAATATTTTCAGAACACCTCCCCGAAAGTTATCGTCCTATAAGTCTGGTGTCGAACCTCTCCAAGCTATTTGAAAAAGTAATTCATCGCCGTCTGCTGTCTTACCTTAATCATAACCATGTTCTTCCGCCTTATCAATTTGGATTTCGTCACAATCATTCCACTACCCATCAGCTTTTATGATTAACTCAGTCAATTGTTCACGGCTTCGAGGCCCATCAGTATACCACGGCTGTCTTCCTTGATTTGGCACAGGCATTCGAAGGGTTTGGCATGATGGTTTGCTCCTTAAGCTCTACCGCATCGGTCTTCCTAAATACTTATCACATCTAATACACAGTTTCCTCTACGACTGCAGTTTTGCAGGACGCATTGGTGGAAATCTTTCATCCCCACGTAATATTACCGCAGGTGTCCCACTGAGTTCTATCTTGGCCCCGACTCTATTTGATATATACATTTCTGATATTCCTGACTTAGCTCCGACTTCTTTAGCTCTTTACGCTGATGACACAGTACTATATTATTCTCATGTTAATCTCCAGCACGCACAACAAGAAGTACAGCTCTCTTTAGATCGCCTAACTCGTTGGTTCAGCAATTGGCGGATCTCTTTGAACCCTCAGAAAACCGAAGCTAAAATCTTCACTCTTCGCCGGCATACTCCGCTTACTCCGTTGTGTCTCTACAGGAACAATGTCCCTTGGCTCTCTACTACAACTCCCGTTAAATACCTTGGAGTGCTTTTGGACTTTCGACTGACATGGCGTGCTCATATCGATCGTCTTATATCACTGGCCTCCGGGCGACTTTCAAAACTCTCACCTCTGTTGCGTCGTCGTTCCAGCCTCGGTCTACAGTCATCATTGTTACTCTACAAATCACTCGTTCGTCCGCTTATTACACATGCCTGCAAAGTTTGGGGGGCCGCACACACATATCATCTGCGTCATCTTCAGGTCATACAGAATCGCTGCATGCGCATCGCTACCAACGCTCCATGGTTCATCCGTAATCAACAGCTCCATCACGAACTAGGACTGTTACCTCTTCACAACTACATTCGCAGGATCGCTCGTCGTTTCTTTTCCACGCTGCAAGAAGTTCCAGGAGCTGTACATTATAGCATGGCGTCCGCACGCGCCAGCCCTCACGCTTGAAGAGGAGACTACCACAGGACCTGCTTCTAAGTGATACATCTGATTCGAGTGATTCTAGTGCTTGATGACTGTCTTACATCTTCAATATTGTCACACCCTACATTAGGATAGATTTAATATTTATTAGCTTTGGGGGGAATCCGTAGCGGTAGAGCTAAACTATCTCAACAAACACTAGTTACACCACGCGGTAGGGTGGACATGTTATTTTACTGATAACTAGCTTACCTGCATGGTGGTGAAAGGTGGAAGGTCCAGCGAAGGGAAACTCACAAATGCATTTTAAAAAGAGGTTTTAATAATTCCAGACAACTTACATTCAATGAGGTTTGTGTTCCGGAGGGTTGCTACAACACATCCTATCACTCTGGTGGCGGCCGGTCGTCTCCGGAAGAGGAAGCCAACCCCCTCTCCAGCGCAACCAATGAACAAAGATCAGCCAGTGGCGCCAGGTCTGACAACCCATACAGGGTTGCCACACCTCCCCCCGGACCACAAGCTGTTGACCCAGGGTCAACAGAACAATTAATAACAAATGAAAAGAAACTCGCTCGAGTGATGAAACAAAAAAAAAATTAGCATACAAACATCACAAACAGTATTACAAACATAAATCTTCTCTTGACGTTACACATTCGTTTCTTTACTCCAGTGTCTGTCTATAACTTTAATTAAAAAGCCCTCAAAGAAAAAATAAATGAAGTTCAGCACTTTTCACCACTACTGCACCAAGCAAAAAAAAGTTTCACAACCTGCCTGAACAGTACATAATATTTATTAGCTTTGGGGGGAATCCGTAGCGGTAGAGCTAAACTATCTCAACAAACACTAGTTACACCACGCGGTAGGGTGGACATGTTATTTTACTGATAACTAGCTTACCTGCATGGTGGTGAAAGGTGGAAGGTCCAGCTAAGGGAAACTCACAAATGCATTTTAAAAAGAGGTTTTAATAATTCCAGACAACTTACATTCAATGAGGTTTGTGTTCCGGAGGGTTGCTACAACACATCCTATCACTCTGGTGGCGGCCGGTCGTCTCCGGAAGAGGAAGCCAACCCCCTCTCCAGCGCAACCAATGAACAAAGATCAGCCAGTGGCGCCAGGTCTGACAACCCATACAGGGTTGCCACACCATTGATATAATTTCACAGAGAGTATGATATGAGTTCTAACTTAATGTAGTTAGGGGGCGGCCTGTTAGCCTACCCCTGGGTGTTACTGTTCTTATTGTACTTTTACCTTCTTTTCACTCTGCTCTATAAAGCATTTTACTGCTGATCGATCAATGAAAAAAATTATAAAAAATGTTTTCAGGATAACTATATCCTAGAAACGCTTCCGATTCATTATAAGGTACATTGGTTTTAAAACAATTGAAAACAGATACTAAAATACGAATAACGTCGTATGTATCCAGCAGATCATCACGACTAAACGGTGTTACAAAAGACCAACGGAAGGTTAACGAATTTAAAACCTACATTTCTAAGGAGATTTAATTATCATGTTGTGAGCCAACAATAGCCCTTCATCTGGTTGGTGTAGGTATTAGGCAGGGAAAGCAAAGCTGATTTCCATTGTCACCTTAAAGCCAGACAATATTATTCACGTTAACCAAATTCATTCCAAAATCTCAACAGGAGCTGTCAGCAATTACAATAAATCAAAGCGAGGTACGCAGTGGAGATTGTGTGCCTGGTGTCCACAGGACCCGCTTGGGATGAAAGAAACATGAGCCGTCCATCACGTGACTGCTCTACACTCTGCGAATAACAAATCATCTCATTAATATGAAAACGCGCTCCGGGTGCTCTGGATGTACTATCAGTATTTGCGGTTTTCAGACCTCGCGGCCCATTTTGTGTTATACCTTCGTAATTATTTAACCCGCCACAAGTAACTGAATGGTTTCGACAAATGCTAAATAAAATTCCCAAACAAGTCAAAGCATAACAGGAAAAATAATACATTGTAAAAATACAACTCCATATTATTGAATGTATGAATTGAACCACTTTAATAACTGAAGTACGCTTATTACACTTGTTAAACATATTATCTATTTAATATTACATTAATTGCATAACATGCTTTCAAGACCGCATAAGCCATCTAACAACTACTGCCCAATAAAGGGCTGTTCAATAAAGAATGATCATAATTTTTTACGGTCATAATTTTTCACACTAAAATTTAATCTTATTATATTCTGTCAGCTTAATGTAAAAAAAAAACACGCCCTAGTAGTCTCATTGTTGGTACTCCTGGTTCCCGCCTGTGAGAACCAGGCAAGCTCAGACATGTTCAGTATCGCCTACCGCTGCAATGGAGATAATATGCAGTTAAAGTTGATGTTAGAGGAAGATCCGGAGTTTCTTTAAAACGTAATCACTGCTGATGAAACTTGGCTAGATCAGTTTGATCCTGAGAGCAAACAGCAAAGCTCAGTGTGGAAATCTCCTTCATCACCATACCCCCAAAAAACAAAAATGTTTGCTTCTGCTGAAAAAGTTATGGTCATCTCATTTTTTTATATTCATGGAATGGTTTATCAGCATGTTGTACCTGCGCACACATCAGTAACTGGACAATACTGCAGGGATGTCCTGAAAACATTGTAAGTCCATGTCAGGTGCAAAAGACCACATTACCATGAAGCGGGCTGGATACTGCACCAAGATAATGCGCGGCTGCATATTGCCAATGTTGTTGCTGAATATCTTGCAAAAATAAAAGTGAAATGCAATTCCTCACCCTCCCTATAGTTCCTATTTAGCCCCATGTAACTTTTTTCTAGTCCCTAACTTGAAGAAACTCCTTCGTGGGAGGCATACTCCATCATCAGAAGCAGTGGTGAAGGCTGCGGAGGTGATTTTGAAGGATCTCTCAAGAAATTGTTTCCAACATGTCTTTGAAGACTGGCAGAAACGCTGGGCAAAGCGCATTGCATTCATGGGGTATTACTTTGAGGAGGACCATAAAAATTTTGAGGATGTGTAAAGGTACGTTGCGATCATTCTTTACTGAACTGCCCTCAGACGTTATTAGATAATCCGTATCCATAGATTCGAAGAAAGAAGTACATTGAATTCTTTCTCAAACATATCGTTTCACAATCATGTTCTCACACACATGTACTCAAATACAAAAATGTCCAAACAACATTAATCTTGGCCAAATCAAGTCCCAGCATGTTGTCTTCTGTCTATTGAAAACAGAAAATACCTTGGTAATAATTTTTTTCGTCTGCATGCATAGTGCCTAAATATGTAGCAATTCCACTTCTACCTCTTATAATGGTTAGCACCTCGTTGCAGTTAGTTTTACATGACAGAGCGTTGAGGCATGTCGACTTTCAGGTGACCAGTGCTGTAATCGTCTCTTGTCGGATCTTATCTGGTCGATTAGAAGAGTTAAATATCAGTAAGTAGATTTACAGTAAGTTACGAAACATAAAAGGAGTGATTGGAAGCTGCATGTGTCTGTATGATATCTCGCGCCTGCCGGTGTATGAAACATTGCTGTCCAGAAGACATGATTATATCTGAACGGATTATACATACACTGGGCTCGTCGTGTAGGAGCGATAAGCTAAGGTAATGCCTGTGTTGCGAATTTCTTCCGATACGCTTTCTCGCTGTGCCATGTCGTACATCATTCATTCGTTTGCTCGTTCGTTCGGTTTTCCTTCCTTCCTTCCCTCCTTACTTCCTTCCCTCCTTCCTTCCCTTCCCTCCCTCCTTCCTTCCCTCCCTCCCTCCTTCCTTCCCTCCCTCCTTCCTTCCTTCCCTCCCTCCCTCCTTCCCTCCTTCCCTCCCTCCTTCCCTCCTTCCCTCCCTCCTTCCCTCCTTCCCTCCCTCCTTCCTTCCCTCCTTCCCTCCCTCCTTCCCTCCTTCCTTCCCTCCTTCCCTCCTTACCTCCTTCCCTCCCTCCTTCCCTCCTTCCCTCCCTCCTTCCCTCCCTCCCTCCTTCCCTCCCTCCCTCCCTCATTCCTTCCCTCCTTCCCTCCTTCCTTCCCTCCTTCCCTCCTTCCTTCCCTCCTTCCCTCCTTCCCTCCTTCCCTCCCTCCCTCCTTTCCCTCCTTCCCTCCCTCCTTCCCTCCCTCCCTCCTTCCCTCCCTCCTTCCCTCCCTTCCTCCTTCCCTCCTTCCCTCCTTCCTTCCCTCCTTCCTTCCTTCCCTCCTTCCCTCCTTTCTTCCTTCCCTCCTTCCCTCCTTCCTTCCCTCCTTCCTTCCTTTCTTTCTTTCTTTCTTTCTTTCTTTCTTTCTTTCTTTCCTTTGTTCGTTCGCTCATGAGAGGGGGCGAACCAAAAGAAACCGGACTCCAAGGGCGCTGCCAGTCGTATACGTAGTGCAGGGTTCTCACACTAGATGGTGTTAGTAGAGACCTTCATGACACAGCTGTGCATACGGCGTCAGTGTTGATCTGAACGTGCAAGTGTGGTTTTGTGTTTCTCTGACTGTTGGCGGGTTACCTCTGCGAAGTCGTTTTGGCAACTTTAAAACAACAACTAGTGTGTGTGAAATTTTGTTTCCTGCTTTAAAAAACGGCAACTGAGACACACCAAATGCTTCAGGAAGCTTTCCAGGAGGACGCTATGAGCCGCACACAGGTTTTCGAGTGGTTTCGGCGCTTTAAACGTGGTGAGATGTGTGTTGAAGAGCCCGCTCGTTCTGGACGCCCTTCCACATCGCGAAATGAGGAGAACATTGAAAAGGTCCACCAAAAGATCAACGAGGATCGTCACCAAACGATCGACCAAATTTCAGGAGCTACAGGAATCAGTTGGAGCTCGTGCCAGCGGAATTTGAGTGAGCATTTGCACACGAGACGTTTTGCTGCTAAATTTGTTCCGCGCCTTCTCACACAGGAGCACAAAACCATCCGCATGAATGTGTGTCATGTTTTGAAAACAGAGATCGCAAGTGATCCAAACTTTTTGAACAGTCATTACACGGGATGAGAGTTGGTGTTACGGGTATGACCCAGAAAGTAAGCAAGCGTCAAGCCAGTGGACGACTCCCAACTCTCCCAGACCAAAAAAGCAAGGCAAGTAAGGTTAAATGTGAAGACGATAATCATTGTCTTTTTTTATGTTCTTGGGACTGTTAACCAGCACTTTTACTTGGATGTTTTAAGGCGTCTGCGAGAGGATGTGAGGAGGAAAAGCCCCGAAATTTGGTGATCGGGTGACTGGTTTCTTCATCACGAAAACGCTCCAGCACACACGGCATTACGAGTGACCCACTATTTGGCATCTGAGAGGTGGTCACTCGTTCCCCAAGCTCCGTATTCGCTGGACCTAGCCCCGTGCGACTTTTTCCTATTTCCACGAATGAAAAAACGTTAAAAGGGGAGCGTTATGACGATTTGGAGACGGTAGAAACGCTTCGCAAAGGGCACTGGACAATATCAAACTTGAAGAGTTCCAAACATGCTTCCAACAGTTGGAAATGAGACTTGACAAGTGCATCGCATGTAAGGGAGTGTATTTTGAAGGTGACTGAAGTAATTTTGTAAAAAGGTTCATCAACAAAGCTTTTATGACAACAATCCGGTTTCTTTTGGGTCCCCCCTCGCATGTCAGCTGAAAACATTAAAATTGAAAGTGAGCATTTTATGTATGGACATACTTAACTGCTATGTTCCCAGTGTCCCTTTCTATATTGGGCTCGAAAGACTGGATATTTTTTCGCAGATGCCTCCTTATTAGTCCTGAGCCTCTGAGACCGGACCACCAACTTTACCTCCCTTTAAGCTTTAATATGTTCATCACCCTCCGCTGGGTTTGTAAGCACGACCTCGGGAAATACAGGCTAGCAAGTTGCCCCGTATTTTACCCGGCTAACATGTTAACCTGAAATACATATTTATGAAGTAAAGACCAATGATTAGAAAAATTATATGAATGTAAGAAAAATATATTTAACTCCGAAGCTATTAAATTAAAGAGGAATGGTCATTTACTGAGCATAACGTGGAAGTTCTTTATTGAAACATCCTATTTTACTAAAGAATTCATAATCCTTCATTCGCGAGATAATTGGCGATTTTCGAAAAACAAGTTATAATTACCCCTACTGTAGTGCCTGGGTAGTGTGTCCACCTCACATTCAAGAGGTTGTGAGTTCCAATTTCGGTTAGTGTGAGTTTCCTGGATAGGGTTATTTTTCAACATTTTCCCTTATCCTGAAAATCGAATGTTCAGTATATCTAAATACAAGATCCCTGGGATCTTTTGTACATCATTTCGCCTATTTCATTCCTACACCGATAAGGCCAAGCTTTACGCTATTTATTTATCTATGGTTATAAGAATGAATTCTAGTTTACTTTAATACCTTCTTATAGAATAAATTTTTCGTTGCTCTCATATCACTCTCTACTCTTGTACAAACTACTGTATTTGCACAAACTATTCTCAAATATTCATGTTAATGGAGAGAAATGTTTATATCTAATTTTTCTGATGAAAGGAGAATATGAGAATACAGTAGACTTTAAGCCATTGTTCTTTTAAAAGCTCATCGCCATTTAACGGCTTTGAAATGGAGCTCTCTTTCCATGGCCAAGAGCTAACGACTTCGATTTGAGAAAAGTTTAAACATTGGAAAATTCAAAAAAATTACAAGGAATATCTCGGAAATAATCCACTCACAAAATTTAAATTTAATATGTATTGAAAGGCTGAACATATTTACCCAATTTTGGTTTTGAAATATTTCTAAATGTGCAAGAGAGGTTTAAAATGTGAGAAAAAAGCTGAAGTGATAATGGACCGGGTTATTAACTAAATATAAAATTACACACGCATACTACGGAACACGTGCACCTTCTTTTATTTTCGACAAACAAAAGCATTACAAAGTAGAGAGATATTCCACTTCTTACCAACGTCGTCAAATCTATTTCAATTATAATGTTTTATTAAATAAGTTATTTATTAAATTATTTTATGTAGAAATTTTATGATATACCTTTCGAAGATTAGACACAAAATTAATTTCTGACCACACTAAAACTCTATAAATATTAGACCATAGACAACTGTTGTCAAATATTGGTGAATTGTTGGAAAGCGTCTTTATAATTTGTGTTTGTGAATACGTGAATGTGAATTTAATTGACACAAAACTAATTGATCTCTTTTGTAATTCTGTGAAGTTTGCGGAAAATTTTTTACTATGCCCAAGAATAGCTGACCTGAATTGCGTCATAGAAGTCAGTCAAATGTGACACGAGCTACGTCAGTGCTGACCGCAATGATGAGCAGCGAGACGCAGGTTACCTAATAGTCGTGTTGATATATCAGAATTGTGTACTAGAGTGTCTGTTTCTTTCGTGGGAGTTGTTTTCGTACAAATCAGTTGGCACAGTTATAAACCAGGATGACGTACTCAAGTATCTCACAGAGATTATACATTCCTGGACTCCCACTTCACAATTTAAAATTAAGAGTAGGATCAGCTGTGATCATGCTGCATAACATTAACCAGTCACGACTGTGCAGTAGAACTCAACTAAGGGCGAAAAAGCTAATGAATAGTGTCATTGAGGCAACAATCATCAAGGGAAATTAAAAAGAAGAGGATATCTTGATCCCGCGTATTCCGATGATTCCTACGGATTTATGTTTTGATTTTAACCGTATATAATTTCATCTACGTTTGGATGACCATAAATAAATCGCAAGGGTAGTCAATGGAAGTTTACGGAATGAACGTGAAGGTTCCTTGTTTCTCTCATGTCTCGTGTTCGCGCGTTGGAAAATCATCACCTTTATTTATTTACGCACCACAACAGAAGACAAAATGTATTGTTTACCAAATTATTAAATTTATTAACTTAATTGCAACTGTGTTGTATTTAAACTTCAGCCCCAATTGCAGAATAACTAATCCGAATTTATTTTATTTGTATAGATAAGTCCAGACAAATTCTATTGTCGGTATGAAATTCGCCGGGTCAGTTAGTACGTAATTTTTTCGTGTAATAGCATCTCGTCTATCTCTTTATTTTGCAAAATATGGAATGAACTGGACTTCTGAGGATACTTCCATAGAATTGAAGATGTAACTTACATTTCTGATAAAGTATCTTAAAATTATATTTTATTAAAAACCTTTATAACCATTGCTAAGCAAATCTTTACCTTTAAGCATTATACGCGAGTGGCATTCTGAAATGCAGAATATTGTGACTTTTTGAGTTCGTGAAATTAAAAGTTCAATTGCACACACCCAAAATGTTCTTTATTTCCACCGAATTACAGTTGGTACACTTGCCGATTACATAGAATTACGTAGCGCACACAATTACAATCCACCAGTTCGCGTGTCACAGGTTCACTCCACACTCACAATTACGTACAACTCCTCTGATACACGTACACAGTCTTCCAGTCCGTTCACTAGCACAGCGCTCCTCACGGCTGCTCGGCAAGTACTGAACTCTTCTCCAGCCCGGCGCGTCGCTTATATAAGACCAACTGGCCTATCTAGGTTTCGGTTTAGATGATATATCCCGACTGTTCCAGACGTCAGGCGGAGGGGAAAGAGGTGGCCAGCTACCAGTGACACTTTCCTCACCATTCCCTTCAGTGAACGCCACAAGATAAATGGGTAGGCCTGACCTGAATGCCTCCTGTCGCCCACCCAGCTGCTAGCTACCGTGCAATCCAATAATGAGGTGACAATATTTTAAAAGGGAGAAATGTCTTTATCATCCATGGGAGTATGTGTAAAGGGGATTTCATAAACAGTAAGTGGAAGCACCTGATTTGTTAAAAAAATAACATTCCTTTGTAACGTTTGTTTTGTTTTAGACACCGGTAGTTGAAAAATATTTAAATATGTTGAAATATGTGATTAAGGAATCAATATGGACATGTTGGAATAAGCAAGAAAAGAAATTGTTAAAATTCAGTAGGTCATGAGATGGCACAATATGTAAGTGATAGAATGTTAATTTTTTATGATTGGCAGTTTTAAAAATAAGATTATGTAATGTGTGACGTGGACCAGTAAAATTAAGTTTGATTGGTAGTGATGACAACGACAGGATGAAAAATCAGTAATTTTGGTAAAACAGTTAAGAAAGAAAGCGTGTAACGTCGAAGAGAACAGACGTGTTCCGGATCTTGGAATATGTCGAAGCGAATGGACCAAAATAGAAGTTAAACAGGAATCATATTTTCAGGAAATTGAAGAAATCGTATGTGTGTAAAGACAAGATAAATCTAAGAAAATAATTGCATTAGGATTGTAATAATTAGATTTGCATGAGAATATGTTTGAACATCACAGAAGATGGAAGTTTGTTAATTGTAGCGAATAATAATCATAAATAATTCAAATCTTGTAGGAGAACAAGAAAATGTCGCCACAACGTGGTGCATCATCTTAGCATATTCAATACCATCACCATTAAATCCTTCTACACCGTTAACATGATTGGTGGTCATATAATAAGAAATGAGTGAAATATTGCATCAAATATTTTGATTAATAGCATGAATGAATGTCCATTACATATTTACTAAAGTACTTAACAAGTTAAAAGAGAAAATTTATTACATCCTAAGTATTTTTCGATTACATACATATGTCCGTGAGGTACAGTCATTCAGATAAATGTCGAAGTTAAAACTCTACGTTCGCTTGAAATGCCTGCAAGTGTTGCATAACTGCAGTCGCGTTTTAAACACCTAATGGATAATTTTATCTGGCAAATTAAGCAAAAGCAAGGTGTATATTTTAAATTAGACCTTGCAGTTTTATGAGAGGCAATAGCTGGCACAGCGAAGAAGCCACTTGACCCCTGCACTAACAGGTCGATAACGGGAGAGTGCACGCAAAACTCTCCAGCTCACAAGTATCTAACAACAAACTCTGTAGAGAGGGCGAGAGAAGCATGTCTGCTTTCAACAAACCTGTATTTATTGGATAGCCTCGAGCTTTCGGTTTCAAACCTCCTTTTCGGAGCACATGTGTTTTAAAGCATCAAACGCATTATGTGGTTTCGTGTGTTGTCTGTCGTTCTGACAGCAAATTCTAACAGAGGTGTATGAAGGTTAAAAAATCGTCTCATGTATGACAAAAATACAAATTTGTTACTTCATTATTGGGACTCTATACATGCCTTAACTTTATATTGCCTTTAAGGAGGATTCATGTACAATTTTAGATATATTTCAAAGGTATTGTCGCGAATCCATTATTGACGATGGTACGTCGCAGAGAGATAAGGGACAGATGGTACCGGTCGAAGATAAACAGCTTGCCTAAGCAGATAAGCCCGCCTCGGTAGCATAGATGGTAGCGTGTCTGCCTCGCGTTCAAGAGATCTCGAGGTCGAATCTCGGTCAAGTTGAGTTACCTGGATAAGGGTTTTCCGGGGGTTTCCCTTATCCTGAAAGACAAATGTCAGGTAACTCTAAGGTCCATGGACCCCGGACTCATTTGAGCACCATTTCACCCATTTCATTCATCGTCCGATATGACTAAACGTTGGAGGACGTAAATTGCAAGTAAAAAGAAATGCAGATAAACATAGCACGGAGATAAAGGTCTGCGGAAGTAAATAAAGAGGTAAATGGAACATTCTAGTGACATCTTGATTGTGTTACAGAACATTCGATTTCTTGTTTCTTCCAGCAATATCTAGTAATATGAATCGTGGTATATATAAGGAAGCTGCGACCCGCCAAGGGAGTTGTAAAGGCAGTCGTAAACAGTTGTAAACACAGTGTCGTAACGAGAAGCTGGAGTGTGATGAAACTGAGCGCTTTTGTTTGCGGTCAACGACCTTGGTAGATTGTAATTGTGTATGTGACGTAATGCTGCTATTGTAATGTATTTGTACGACAGTAAAAAATATTTGGAACTTCCGCAACTTGGACTTTTAACTCTACGAACGAACAAAGTCACAGTATTTATTTATTACAACAGGCAAGGTGCAAATACAATGATCAATAAAATGTAAGTGCAATAATTCATTTGTAACTTACAAAAAAGTTATACATGCAGCTAAAATTTGTAAAGAAAAAATCTTATGCCACCTTCAGACTATTTCCTCTACCAATTTTACAATGAAAGATGTTTTAGAAAGCTTCATTCATCCACTAATTGTTAATTCACATAAACATTTGCCAAAACTCATTTATCACATAAAATGTAGATAAAATGGAAATATGGAAAACATAATTGGCATACATTTTTTAAAAGCTTATACCAATGTGCTAGTTTTGTAGTTCCTAAGTGCAGTTCCTAATTTGAAATCAACAACAACATGACTTAGTCCACAAAAAATATATAAGATCTAACTTTTTGGTGAAGTTAAATTTTGTATACTTCTTTACAGTTTACTACTTATGTAAAGTTCATCCACAATGAAGCCGGCTTCTGAGGACATTTACAGAAAACTCCACGTTTCATTTATCATGAAAACTAATAAACAAATAACCAGATTTATTCTAATAAGTTAATAAGTTCTTTAAGTTCTGAGGTGTAGGTAACCACTAATAGTCGGAGCCGTATGAGTTTCTCCATAGATGTACTGCACATGGACTATATTCTTATCGCTCGGGCATGTAAACAATTGCAGGTTTGTGTAGCCTGAATATGACAGCCGCCACACTGCCAGAAGGGGAAAAAACACGTTGTACTATACCTTGACCTTGGGTCTGCACACACTTCAAAGGCAATGCTTCACTGTTTCGCAGAGTACTACTTCACGTCGTTTATGACGTTTGCACATTTGATTGTCGTGCTGTACATGTGACGTCGTTTATACTGTGTTCACTTAAATCATATCGCACGTGTTTCCTGAAAATTATAACAAGCATGTGTTAACGCCGAGAGACTTGCATATATTACAGATGCAGAAGGCTTTGGATTAATCTTATTCTTTTCTGTACGTACTGCGATGCGCCTTTGTTTTTATTTTCGTTTACACACAGCTGAAGAAAATGGCGGGTAGGCAAAATCAGGATAGAAGCCTTGGACAAATTTCTCATCAAAGGAGAAAGAATTATTTGAATTAGTAACCAAGTATAAGAATATTCTGGAAAATAAGAGGACATATGTGGTAAATGTGAAAGATAAATATGTGACGTGAGAAAAGATTGGAAATGAGTTTAATTCGAATGCAAATGTCACAACCAGAGGTACAAGCAACTTCGTCAGTATTACGTAAATTTAAAACGAGATGCGAAGAAGGACAGAACTGACGAGTGGCGAGCGTTTCAAGACAGAATTTGGACAGTGTATTATCCACACAATTCAGTGAATTATAAAATCGCAAAGTTATTAATACTTGAAGCGAAGGCGAGATCGGCATATTCCTTTCTATGCATGTTCTAACCTCTTTTGCACTTCCACAGTAACCTTCACTACAACTTCCTTCGATAGTTTATACCTCTGTAGAAAATTTACCTCTGATAGCTCCTCAAAATCATTTCTTCTCAAATGGTCTAAATAAGCAAATCCACATCAAAAGCTGTGCTCATGACCGTCATCTTGACAATTTTACAATAAATATGGCTTGATAGTTTAACATGAGATTTAACATGGCTGCTAAGCTAACACTTGTTTGTGAAATATAGTGCCTGTTATAACTATTGCTAAACAGAATAACAACCGTGTGAATGCTTAACCTCTCTTGGTGAAATCGCGCATTAGGATACCAAATGATCGAAGTGTCTTAATGATTTTGTGTAACAACATAGCTGTAAGTTCGACCTTTTTTTAAGTATAAGAATTTCTAACAATGAATTATACAGTTTTTAACGACTTTCTCGCGTGTAATTTACGAGGTCTAATTTAATAAGTTCTCCAAGGCGCTGGAACCGTGAGGAACGCTATTACGCGAGACCCGGCAACACTGGCGTGTAGCTTGGTTTCACCCCTTCTAATCCCCATCACAAAGAACCCGTTGCAACCATTAGTCTTGGCTGGGCAGCCGTTTGCAATGGAACTTCCTATCACTTCCGCCGCCAAGTGCGAGTTGAGTGCAGTGATCCGTTTTTTGAGTGCCAAGAGTACTACCCGCACTGAAATCCATCGTCAGTTATGCGAAGTCTATGGGCCAAAATGTATGGACGTCAAAGTGCGGAAGTGGGTCAGAGAGTTCAAAGACGGACGTACAGACGTCCATGATGAATAGCGTTCTGGTGGGTCTTCGGTTTCAGCCAAAACAATTGCAAAAGTGGAGCAATAAATGCTTAAAGATCAGCGTGTGACAGTTCGCGAGCTGTGCAAACTTATCCCTGAAGTCAGTAAGACTAAGATTGACAAGATTTTGAACGAACATTTGCATTATCACAAGGTGTGTGCGAGGTGGGTCCCCTAAATGATCACCGAATATCTCCTGGCCGACTTCGGGTGGGACATCCTCACCCATCCCCCCTACAGTCCAGACATAGCACGTAGTGATTATCATCTGTTTGCTGAGTGTAAGTCACACCTGGGTGGAACACATTTCCAGACCGATGATGGTTTGAAAAACGAGGTTGAGTGCTACCTGCGCAACTTGGCGGAAGAGTGCTATGACAAGGATATACAAAAACTGCCACAGCGCATGCAAAAGTGCAGCGATCGCAATAGTGATTACGTTGAAAAATAGCTGTAAATTGTGCCTTTCCATCAAGGTAACATTCATTGACATTAAACCTGTATTCTACATTAAATAAAATTGGAGAACTTATTTTACGGACTCGCCTCCTAATACCTCTTCTGAATGTAACATTTATTTCAAAATGAATAGCTAACTGTAACATTTCCTCACAAATGTACATGTTTGTCTGTATCTATAATGCGTTTTCTTTTGTTTATAGAGCAACCACTTTAGTGGTGGAATTGACTAATTGCTATTTCATTACGACGTTGATTGA
>CM060956.1:76762742-76855242 GCA_030765055.1 Mantis religiosa
AGAAGATAACATAAACAATGCAATGTGGTGTAGGTAGTCCTTGCAACCCATGATATTTCTATTAGTGGCTACTACTTCCCAACCAGGAGGAAGGAATGAAGCAGAGGAAAACTACATGGGGTAGAGAGTAGAGTCAGCGGAACCCGACATACGTGCAGAGATCTCTAACAATTGTACACTGTCAACCGGCGTACCACCGAAACTTATCACTAAGGAGACAGAGAGATGAAGCGAACCTAGTGGCCTCTGCAGCTGCTTAATGGAGCGCAGGGATGAAGGTTTCCATTGGGCATATACTCACACCATCTGCTCGCTTCCGCCGGAAATACTAAGTCTAAAAGTTGACAAGGGAGTGAAATACGAAATGAAATGAAATGAAAGTATAGATTCCTCTCCATCTTTGTCTGTGACACGCAGAAACCGACGGTGATCGAACCCACAGCTTCCTTTTGCTACCATCTGGCTTGGTAGCATGGACGCCGAATTATTACAATATTTATGTTATACAGTTTATAATCTTAAGATTACGTAAAATACAGTACGCAGTTCCTGGATAACCTCGTAAAAGTTGCCACGGAGGCAAATTGAAAATCAGAATATTAAATAATCATATTTCAGGCTTTTACATTGATTACATTCGGTTCCATCTTTTACCATCTTCCTTGGCTTAGATACTGATTTGATGATTGACAAGGATGGTGATATTACTTGTCTGAGTCTATTTTACTTTACGAATAAGAACCGCAGAGATCCTTAGGGGAATTCTGTACTCTCTAAATATTCAAAAACATGATACAATACTGAATATAGTAGCAGTAGGGGTATGCAGGTATTAAAACCCAACGTGGATAAATTAATTCACAGTGTGCGCAACAAATATTATACACGGAGCGTACGGGAAGCTTTTATACGGAAAACTAATAAAGCTAACCAATTTAACATAATTACATAGTGTTCGATGTATTAGTACCAATAAAATGATGTGTGGTTGGTAACCGAATCATCACAGCAGACGCTGAAATTCTATTTTCTGTATTAATAAGCTTCCAATTAGATCAATTTGGCAACATTTGATGTAGAAATTTAAACGTAGTCTTGTTTTTAATACAGAAAACATATTTTGTAGTCTCACTACCACAATATTTTATCTACAATTTAAAGCTTCAAATTAGCTCTTAAATAATTTATAAAATATTTTTGATGCGTTTAATCACATTATATTTTCTATTCAGTTTATATTAATACAGATATATGCCAGCTATACATTGTTTCAATACATATTGCCTTCTAGTAAGAATGGGAAAGGCTTAAGCTATATCAGACTTTTTAAAAAAAAAAAAAGAAAAAAAAAAGAACTAGTCACTCTGTCAGAGATTTGAAGGTTTGCCTTCTCTGCTTCCTCAGGCAAATAATAACAGGATTCCAAGTGAGGAAAGTACAGATATTAGAAAATTCATACCGAAAACAGGGATGTACTGAACCTTTAACAAACTAGTCCACAAACTGAACTAACCTAAGCTATGTATTTTTGTGAGATGTGTATATTTTGTTATATAATATATTCCCTATTCTCTTTCCTCCTATGCAAAGTCATTCATAATTATGAGCAGATTACCGGCTACTCCCAGAAAATTCAAACTATACGTTCATTCCTGGTCATCCCCTTAACTTCTCTCCAGGTCTTGTCAGTTTCTGCGATTTCCTTTTCGGTGGTCCTCTTCCAGGTCTTCTTGGATCGACCTCACTGCTGGTGCATTGAGGGTGCCAGTCTAGCGCTGCCCTCTCAACAGCTCCATCCTGCTTCCTTAGGGTGTGCCCGATCTAGCGCCACTTCCTTTCCTTGGCGGGATGATATGCTCTGAGTAAAACGCTTTCCTCTCCGGAGGTACGGACTTGGGTCTCCGAGCCGGCCTAGTGATGCCGGTTGTGCGAGCCTCGGGTCTCCCTTTCTCTGGTAGGCGTGGGGCATAGCCTCCAGTCTTCGAACCGGCCTCGTGACTATTTCGGGGCCGCGGCAGGTGGGATGAAGATTGTTCTAAACCAACCTCCAGGGAGTTTCTATTTAGTAAAGTGTAGAAACTTCGTTCTCTGTACTGTAGTGACCCCTTGGTGTCGGCCGGCCTCCAGACCTCAAAACTGGTTTGCCCCGTGTGCGGTCCGACACGTAGTTTTAGACTGTTTTAGATTAGCACGTCTCCGCCGGTCTCTCCAGCTGCCGGCCAGCTTGGCAGAGACACTGGCGGATGACGAGACAGCGGTGACAAAGGCTTTAGCTTTCTTTTATCTTTAAATTTTAGAATATAGGTCCAAACCATTTGGGCATTTTAGTCAATTTAGCATTTTACCGCTCTTAAGTGTTCTTTTAGTGTGTGAGGTACTGTTGTGCGGTACTGTTGTGCGGTTGTTGTATACCTATAGTTTTTAACTAAATAACCATATTTTAGCACTTTACTCCGATTTTATCCTATCCGGCACTTTAAGGGCGTTGATAACCTTGTAGTTGAGTGCCCTTAAACCCAATCATCATCGGCCGACCCATGTCCCTCTCACCTTATCCTCCCTCCTGGGGGTACCCCATTTTACTCTCGACAAATTTTCTGCAACGAGTAATTTGGGATGGGGAGATTCGTTTGGAAATTTTGAGTCACAGTTTTGTGAGATGTTGAACATATACCAAGTTTTGTTTCAACATTTTATGTTTTGAGTTGTACTGTTTATAGACAAAAGAAAAATGAGTGCACAAACTCAGATACGCACATAACATTACATTAAATGCTTTTTTCCGTTATTCTAGGACTCTGAAAACAATTTTTGGTCAAATCTCTTACCTCTCCTTAGTGAAAGTATGTGATAAATACGGTAAACATGATTCTTAAATCACAAGACAGCTTGACTAGAAAATATTTCAAAAATTAAACATAGATTTTGTTGCATGAAAACAGCGGAAAGAAAAGCAGAGGTTTGTATATCTCAATTGGCCTTCTTTACTAATGAACCAATGCAAGAATGAAGAAGAATAGCTAAAACGCTTTATAAATGCTACCTAGTTGATATTTAAACCTAGAAAAACCTAAAGATGGGACGAAGACTTAAAAGTTATTAATTTCTTATGTTATGCAACGACTGGATTTCCAGACATTCACAGAAAGTTTAAGATATATATTACAATGGATATACAATACATTCTACATATATTTTCACATTAGATGGTAATGCAGGGCATTTTAAAAGGAATGTTTCAAGGATAAACTTATTTGCTTTTTCACTAAAATTGCATACAAATAAAACAGTTGTATCACAGAATAGAAGACGTTCATGAGTTCAGTTTACCTATATAGCTTATGTTAACACCATTAAAAGCATTTTTATATTATTTATTTTACACCGAAATTGAGCGTACAAGCATTCGCTAAGTCTATCTATAAGAGGATCTTCTCAATGCTATCTTTCTACGGGAGTCTAATTCAATAGCGGGTGAAGGACTGTGTTATAAAAAAGTTGAGAAGAAAAATACGAATAAAAGAGAACTTCTGATAGAATGGGTAGGTTCAACTAGGATCTTCGTGGCTCCCTCTAGGAATTATTGCATTTAAAACTTTAATGGCACTCCTTCCTATTTTCACCAATATGTTTAAGAGCACTTGAATATCACTCGTCCAGTACCTTGAGTCAGCCACCGACAATCACTATTTGGCATTTTTTTTAATTTACGTCCTCCAGCGTTAACTCATATCGGGCGATGAATGAAATGGTTGAAATTGATGTACAAATGAGCCCGGGGTTCATGGAGCTTAGTTACCTGACATTCGGCTATCAGGGTAAGGGAAAACTCCGGAAAAACCTTATCCAGGTTAATCCTTAACTGAGATTCGAACTCGGGACCTCTTGAACATTTAGATTTGGCAATGCTGACTTGTTCTCCGAGATCACTCGAACTAACAGGCCGTGGTTTATTTATGTGAGTTTTATCAGGAATGCTATGATACTTCATATATAGACTGGAGGGTATGTACCAGGGCGATCCACACAGAGTGAAGACTGACCCCCCCTCTGACGAACAGGGAGGAACATGAGCTGTCCCAAAAGGGCGCCCAGCGCCTCCGTGGGGCTTTCCATAGGGCAAGACCTAGAGACTAACAAGCTGCCCCCCCCATCTGGTCCTGTGCACTTAAGACAGGATGGAAGTGGATACGCCACTTACGTGCGCCAACTCCAAAATGGGAAGGCTACCGATATGACCTAGGTGGGGCCGCCTGGTGATCTAGCACACCTTCTACTAGCTATGCAGGCTAGTACGCGGGGATATATGGCTTCCCTCAAATCTGTCCGAAGGCATAATCAATCTCCCACGGGTATCGGGAACCACTGTCCCCTCGAGTCCAACCCAATCCCAACAACTCCCAATCAGAGAGGGGTCGAATGCTCAGCCAAAGGTTCCTGTGGTAACGTCAGAGGTACCACGAGTTCTAGCGGTCCGCAGCGCTCTCACTACAGCAGCTAAAGGGGACGGATCCCTCCCCTACGGGGATGAAACTTCACAATCAGCATAGTATCTGGATGAAATCAAGTTACGGAGCTAAAAACGAAGATCCATTGAGAAGCTTTTGCTGTCGTTTTAAACTTCTGTTGTGTCATCCCTGGTGCTAATATCCAACATGTGTAACGTCTGTTCATATGAATTTAAAGTTTATTTAATTATGTTCCTCTATATCATTTCAGTGAAAAGTAATTAAGCTTTATTTTTGCATCATTGTATTTTAAATATTCCCTATTTCTCTTAGAATTCCATAAAAAAGATAAATCTAATGTTCAAGGGCAATTCATGTTTTCTGAGTCTGTGCTACTTTATTATCTACTTTTAGCTTTAAATACACATTCTTGTGTTTTTTATTTCGTGCTCTAAAATGTAGAGTCACTCCAGACATTTTTAGTTGCTGATTTTCATGCAGACTAAAGTATTGCCAAGGAGTACAAGTGTCTAAGCATGTTACTCCATTTGTTCTAACACACTGGGTGTGGTTTTCTATAATTTATATGGCTCTCAGGCGCAGAGAACGTACCCTTCTTCAACTCATTTTAGCATTCCTAGGCTTCGACTATCCCTGGTCTTTGATCTATGCAGCCATCCACTTCTAATGTGAGAGTACTGAGTCAAATTACTGTTCAATTGTGCCTCGTAACCCATCGAAACTTTGTCACTGGAAGAGCGATGCTTGATGAAGGTGCCTCTCAACACAATTTCACTCTTCTTCCTGGAGATTTTACAACTTCCAGAAATATGTTGATAACGTCAAAGAAAGGAATGCATGTGATGGCGGTAAGTAAGCTTAACATGAAATACCTGCATAAATTGAACCTGGTAACATACAAAGTAAAGGATAACTTCAGGAAGACCATTTACATGGTTTCACGAGACAAAATTGCCAAAGAACGTAATATAGACTACAAAATTATTAGATTAAAAAAGTAGAAGCCTGGAGCCAAGGCTACTTCTGTTTTGCCCACCAGATATGGAGAATAAAGGAGAAGTGGGTTAGATCTGACAGAGGTAGGTGCAGCGCAGTAGCGTCTAATGGTTTTAGATTGAGTATCTCCTGCCATTTTCGATAGCCCTCCTATACGCAAGGATAGGTCATAGAAGAAACATTCATGTTAGGGAAGAAACAACTTTCTCCTAAAATGCATCCACTTAATACGCCGCTCACACCCTTCCCCCACGCCTTGCCCTACACTACTGTGAGACTAAGTAAAATTAAATAAGAAGAAATGAGTGAATTGGAAATTGATGGTAGCATCCCATTCATCCTCCTACTGATCTATGAAAAGGAGGAATAAACCTAATTCGAGCCGGCGCTCTGGGATGCACACTTCTGACTTTTAACGTCTGAGCCACCATTATCTTCCCTGAATCAGTCAATACCGAACATGCTCATCGTCTGTAACACAGCACGACGGGCCTTGGGCGTTTCAAGTGGCACATGACGGGTGCGCGAGTGTCAAATGAGTCCAGTGTATCACCAATTTTGATGGATGCTAGGCCTGACTCAGCCACATGCAATTTTGGGGTTCCTTGAATTGACCAGACATTCCCAGGAACTATGAGAAACCCATAAGTCTGACGACAACGACGATACCTTGGCAGGCTAAGTGCATCCCGTAAGGTGCCTTAACAGTCGGCCGTGAGCTGCCGTGCAGTCAAGGTCGTGCCTACCACGCGATACGGTGACGCTGTTTCGCCTGTTGTGCGGTGTGAGGTTCAGCGGTCGAATTACGGCTTTTGTTCTCAACGACTCTCAGTTATTTTATTTCTTATTATTCTTTCCTTGGTACCTCAGCGTGCCTGAAGCGTGAGGCCGGATTTTGTTTTAGTGTTCATACGGTAATAGTGCTACTGTTAGCATGGAAATCTACGGCAGAATAAATACACTGAGAGTGAAATTTGAGATCACTGCGACGAAGCCAACGGCATTAGAAGTTCATGAATTTGTTGCAGATACCTTGAAGCTTACTGCTGACCAGGTGGATACGCTGCAGTTAATTGCGCGGGATCGAGTAATTTATATAAAGCTCATTTCGGTGGTTCTACTGGAAAGGCTGTTAGAGAAGTTTGCTGGTACCGCGGTGTTTACGTATGCGAACGGGGAGCGTACAACAGTTACAGTCGAAAGGGCCACAGGCAATACCACCACGGTGCGTGTGTTTGATCTACCGCCGGAGATACCGAACGAGATAATACGACAAAAATTGGAACAGTATGGCAAAGTGTATGAAGTTCGGAGAGAGCAATGGGGCAATGCGTATAAAATACCTGTGAATACTGGTGTTCGTGCTGTGAAAATGGCTCTGAAAACTACGATTCCTAACACACTTATGGTTGTGGGCTATCGTGTTACAGTGAGCTATGCTGGTCAGGTGAAAACCTGCTATGTATGTGGAGAACCCACTCACGTCAAAGAGAACTGTCCCAATAGAAAGACGGTCTTACCTGTACCATCACTTCTGCGCAGGGAGCCCCAGGAAACACAAAAAGAAATTGCAGTACAAGAGAGTGTAATCCAGTCGCAGGAGCTGCCACAAGCAACACAGATGTCCCCTGTGTCCGCCGTCATAGTAGACAGTCAACCACAAATGGATCCGAAACCAACGGGGTCCGAGGACTGCCGTGAGGAGGTGACGTCGCCCGATTGTACGGAGGCGGGAGTTCTTGTGACGGAGAAGCGTAAAATTGGTGCTGCAACCGCCCCCCAGCCTACCCATATATCTTCGGGGACCAATTCACGAAAGAAAGCCAAGAAGTCGAAAACCGCCCAGTCTGCTGGAGAATGGACTGCTTCAGTCATGCAGGACGCACCGTCGATGTCGAGCGCTGATGAATCGACTCTAGAAGACGGTGATAAATCTGCAATGGAGGTGGTGTCAGGGAAGGTTCCGGGAGATGCATTGCAATCAGTGTCTGTGACAGTAGACGCAACTGGAAGTCCTGGACAATCTCGAGTAGTGCTCGCTTCCAGAGACCCTCGTCTTAAACCACCGGACGCGCTAGCTAAAGTTTCAATTTCTCAATAGTTGTCCGAACCATTATCATACCCCTGCACTGGTTTCTCCCTGCCTTGTATTTCTGGAGTCTCATGACTACGCTACCTGGTATTCAAATATTGGCTACTGTCAATGTTAACGGCATTAGAAATCTACGAAATGAAAAATTGTTACATCAGTTCCTCACGACGCATGACGTGGACGTGTGTTTCTCGCAGGAGGTTAATACGCATAATTTGTCAGCCCTGTATAATTATAATCATCAGGTTAACTTGGGTCCAGAAGGCAGAGGCACTGCCCTACTCTATCGCCGTGGTATCCAGTGTTCTGACTTTCAATTACATCCATCGGGGAGCGTCGTATCGGCTGTGCTGGATAACATTGCTCTGATTAACGTTTATGCTCCTTCCGGTTCCAATCGACGACAGGAACGTGAGCAGTTCTTTCAACAGGCGTTGACAGCCCATGTACTTTCCGGTAAGGAGTGTATTATTGCAGGGGATTTCAACTGTACGCTTCAGGCTAAGGATCAGAAAGGCGCTGCCAATCTCAGCCCAATGCTTCTGCAGTTAGTGACGCAATTACATCTACGTGATGCCTGGGAGCTGCAGCATGGTAATACGGTGCAATTTACCTTTTTCCGAGGCGCCTCTGCATCCCGACTGGATCGTTTTTATTTATCTGACACCTTGGTTCCCCATTTCCAGCGCATTGATGTTCATCCAGTTGCCTTTAGTGACCACCACGCCGTGACGTGTGCCCTAAAACTCACGGCTCCTAGTCTAGATACTGGAAGGAGTTACTGGAAAATCAATTCAACCCTATTTCAGGATGAGGACTGTCGATTGCATTTTGCTACAAGATGGGCAGCTTTAAAACCCTCGTATCACCGTGCCTACTGTAAATCAGAATGGTGGGCCGTTACGGCAAAACCGGCCATCAAAGCATTCTTCAAAACAATTAGTTTTGAGAAGGCCCGTGAAAGAAGAGAGGTGATGCAATTTTACAATGAGGTGCTTTGGAATCTACATGAGCAGCAGAATCGTGGTGCCGAGGTCGCTCCGGCTATCAGGAGAATAAAGGAAATAATTAAAAGCAAACAAGATCAAATGCTGCAGGGTTGCGCCATTCGGTCCCCCTTGTCGCACGCTCTCTCCGATGAACAAGCCTCCTTTTATTCATTGGCCAAGGCACGCTCTCATGGACAGGCCAAGTACATTTCATCACTCACTGACGCTGCTACTGGTGTGGTGTTACACGCGACACGCCAGCTATTGCCTTATCTTCAGGAGCAATACCAGCGCCTATTTGGCGAGGCTCAAGCGGAACCTATGGTTAGCGCGGCGGCCCTGAGTAGCCCCGTGGCTCACATTAGTCAGTCCACGGAGGAGAATCTACAAGGTCCCATTACGGAACGAGAAGTACATCAAGTGGTGCAACATTTGAAACGCAATACGGCGCCTGGCCCGGATGGTGTTTCTTATGAATTTTATCTTGCATTCTGGCCGATAATTAAGGATGAGTTTGTTGCAGTGTTACAGGAATTATGGGATGGAGGCTGGTTTCCAGAACATTTCGCGGATGGAATTATAATTTTACTCCCGCGGAAACACTGCCCTCAGGCAGCGATGGACTTTCGCCCAATAACACTGCTTAATTCAGATTACAAAATCTTTGTGAAGCTTTTGCCCAGCAGACTAAAACCAGCATTTGAGGAGGTGCTCCATGTTAATCAAACAGCGCTTCGGAATTAAGAGATGTGGTCGTCCATCTTGAGCAGCACCATAGCTCCTTGGCATTAGTTAATCTGGATTTTCATAGAGCTTTTGATGGAGTTCAGCACTGGTATATCTGGCGGTGTTTGCGCGCAGCTGGGGTACCTCAACAAATGGTAGCGGCGATTCAAGGGCTTTATCGCCAAGCGTCGTCAAGAATACTTTGTAACGGCTTTTTGTCGACACCTATTCCAATACGACAATCAGTCAGGCAGGGGTGTCCCTTATCTATGGGACTGTTTGCCTTGACACTCAATCCATTACTCCAGATGCTACAAGATAGACTGCAAGGCTTAAATATAGCTGGGGAACGCCTTAAAGTAATGGCTTACGCGGATGACGTGACGGTCTTGGCCGAAGATCACCAGGATATGGAGGAGATAGCCACGGCGATTGTGACTTACAGTCAACTTTCGGGAGCTCAGCTCAACGCCCACAAATCAGAAATCCTTCCACTAGGTACCTGGGAACATCCACCAACTTTGCTGCATATGAAAGTGGTTCCACAGACCACTATACTAGGGGTTATATTTACCTCTAACATATCAGAAATGATTTCTCTTAATTGGACCCAGAGGCTCAACGCGCTACGTTTTAACTTACATGAAGATCGCTCTCGAAATCTAACGTTGTTGCAACGCGTCTGGTACATTCATACTTATGCCTTGAGTAAACTGTGGTATGTAGCGCAGATTTTGCCGCTCCCTAAGCAGTTCGCCCAACGTTTTGAGACTCTGCTCGGATACTTCCTGTGGACGGGGAAGGCATATCGAGTTGCTCGCCCGCAATTGCGTCTTCCTCTAAAGAAAGGTGGTTGTGGTCTAGTGGATGTTGACAACAAGTGTATGGCGCTGTTGGGAAAGAGAGGATTGTCCTCGTTACTTAGCAGTGAGTCTCCGATTGACAAGAAGTTTTGGTGTGACCAGTTACATACCGTGGAGAGACCGACACGGGAATTTAATCGTTTGGTTGCCAAGCTTCGTGCTCTTGAAAATTCTGGTGAGCGACTGGAGAATTTTCTGACTACCAAGAACCTCTATCGTCACTTGACGAAGCCAGGTATTCAACGACCTAATGTAGAAACAAAATACAGTCGTGACTGGAAATGCGTTTGGGCCAATGCAACCAACTGTAACCTTCCGTCGATATGGAGAGAAACGGTTTATGAAGTGGTTAATGAAACTGTTCCAACTGCAGAAAAGATGTGGCGTCACGGGAGAGTGAATTCGAAGATCTGTGGCGTATGTGTGGAAGATGATACACTTGAACATCGCTTGTACAACTGTGAGCGGGCTGACTTGATTTGGCCCTCCATCCAAGACACATTACATAAACTTCGTCCAGAAGAATACTTACGTTCGGTACCACAGCTGGTACAACTGGAGTTTCGTTTCAAGGACAAGAAATTTCACAATTTTGCTGTGTGGTTAGTTGCTGGTACACTACACTGGCTGCTAAAAGTAAGGCGAGGAGCCACTGTGTTGGGAAAGCACCTACGTATATTTTTGAAAGAGCAGAGATGGACCTCTATACGGAAGAAAACCTTACGTTCTCTGGAGCCATACATTTATCATTTGGAACAAATGCAGATCTAAGAACCATCTAAGCAAATAGAACCCTTCATTTGTCTCACAGTACAAGCCAATAAAACAAGGAAAAAAAAATTCTTACCCGGTACCCATTCCCGTCTTAAATAAATAAACAAAAAAATTAAAAAAAAATGAAAAAAATAAAATAAAATAAAATAAATAAAATAAAAAATAATAAAAAAATAATATAGAATAAAAAGAAAAGAAAAGGGAAAACGAAATAAATAAAAATAATATCGAAAAAAAATAAAAAAATGGATCTTGATGGCTTAACCAAGAGTTACGGAGACGGAGAGTTACACCGCTGTTGTTATGCAGTTTCAAAATATTATTTTGTTGGAGGCTGCCTAGTAAAACGCCATTGACAAATATTTTAAGAGAACAGTTTACAACATCCGAAGTTGTCTGCTTTCAGAACCCTGAAACGGAATGAAAGTAAATTATGAGAACAGGAATTTATTAGGGAAAATTAAGCATCATCCCTTTCTAGACCTGGAGAAACCACATGAAACACCACTGATCAGAATGACTGACCTGCGGGTTTGGAAAACAGGTGTCATCTTGCTCGTTACTGTAATAATTGTATGCCTCAAATATAGCATTATACTTAAGAATAGTTTCATCAAAAAAGTTTCTCTATCCATGCATCCCTTCAAGGAAATCAGGTACATCATTAATTTGCCAAACTACTGGCCAACATTACAAAAGTTAATAATGTTCTTCTGGTGAAACCCTTCTGAAGTATCAGAATGCACCACATACCTGTAATTTCTTGTTCCTCGAAAATCTAATGCAGAATTCCAACTACAGTAGTGCTGAACTAATACAATAAACATTAATCTAGTGCCATTACAGTCTTAACTTAATTACCCCTACAAAGGACCTACAAGCGTAGCCTAATACAGAATACATAGCTTGCAGACAATAAGCAGCTGCAAATTAATTTACGATTATTACAGTTAGAACTTTATTATCCTTTACAAAGAGGCTGCAATTCCAGGCAAAACACATGAGCATCTACTAGCAGAAGTTTGCTGCACTAACGAGATTTGATTCTTGCATCTCAGCCCTTACTCTTTCTCTTCTGTGCTTTCCTTGAAGGTATAATAAAATAAAGATTTGCATATACTTATGTAATTTTATGCCTATTTGTATTAAAACAGAATAGTGTTGAATGTATGAAAGTTCAACTAAAGGTGTTAGATTGAGTTTATAAAGATAGAGTCCGGTGAAGTGTGAGGCTCGCATTTCAAAGGAACCGTATTTGATTCCCTTCATCCACCCACTCTGTCTCACTTTGGTTCCTCAATGTCACATGTTACTCCAGAAAGTTTTTCAAAATACTCATATCACACGCAAAAAGTATAATAATTTACTTCAAGAGTTCTTAATGAATTAAACATCAAATTTCCAACCAAACATTTTTTTTTTTCATTTTCCAAACGGCAGATTAAAGGGTGTAACACTTATGGAAATTAATTGTCCTTTCACACTACCCGTGGGTAGGGAAAGGTTTAGAAAGATAAAGTTACGCTGATAAATTGAGTGCCAGAGCCAGGATTTGAAGCAAGGATGTCCCGTTCTCCATCCAGTTGCTCTTAACCATTTAGCTACCATACCAACGTGTCAGCATGGCATTAAATTCTCTGACTGACTCGTATTTTTTGGCAAACCACTAGAAGTTGTCCTATGCCGTGGCGTAATGGGCTAAGGCAGCATGTCTTGGTCCCTGGCCACGGAAAGCGGCCCGGGTTCGATCCCACCTATATGGTGGGGATTTAGGACCGGTGCCCACTCAGCATCGTGAGGAAATTGAGGAGCTTACGATAGGTAAGTGGCCGTGGTCAAGGAAACTAACGTTCCGGCTTGGGGATGACGAGATGCTGACCACATCTCCTCCCCGTATCGGTTGGATGATTGCCCACCTCTGCCGTGCGCAAGTGAGTGTGAGGTCGGCAGTCGGGTTGCTAGGCTCAGACCCACTTGGGGCTATTATGCCCTACGTTTTACTAGGAATTGTCATGCATATTTGAGACATTACTTTAATGCTGACTCACTGTCCATCCACCACAAGAAGGCAAGAGAAGCCTGAAGGGGGAGATGGGTTTGAACTGCTTATCTTCTCTGGTAGTGGATCTGTTTACTACGAAATGAATGTATGAAAGTGCGTATTAGTCACCCATGCTGCCAGACCTAATGCTCGTTTCAATAACTGCTGTAATAGGTATTATACGTGGGTAAGTTATGTGACAACACTGTGTATTTTACAAGAACTTAGTAAGAGAAAGTTGCCTAATTTGGGGTACCCTTTTTTGTATGACCAATAATAGCACAGTTTAATGTCCATAAATAATATATTTGTGTTCTCCAACTCTTTACCTCTCTTATAGAATGTAATACTCGAGCTTAAATACACAGTAATGCAAATAAAATGCAATTTTCTAAAACACAAGAATGTAACTTCTAATATGAGGTGCTTAATATGAGGTTGTAAGGTTCCTATTATAGGATAGATTTTCTGGTCTTAATTTAGAGCAGTATAAGCACAAAAGTTCACACTACTTAATGTCTGTATTAAATAAGATCTTTTTGATACCCGAAGTGGAAGTCCAAGGTTCATATCCCGACTTGTCATCCTATTTTGGTACCTACTTACTAGACAGGTTTCTTTTTTATTTACATCCTTTTCTCACACCATACTTTTCTCAACAGAACCTATTGGAACTATCACCTGCACAAACCATGTGTGTCCATTTGAAACATTTGCAGCACCTTATCTCGGTCAAAGAAATAATAAGAAGAAAAAAGCCTGCACAATATAGGCACTCCGCATCGCCATCGTCATCGTCATTCCAGAGGCACAAAATCTCGTCTTCGGAGGACGAAGATTCAGCAGTGCGCTTCCTTTTCTGGTTTTCTTTGTCGCTTTGGTCTGCAATGCTATGTCCATCTGGCTTTTGGCAGAGTCTTGTAGGCCTTCTTTGATTTCTTTTCAGTGAGCTGAGCTTTGTATGGCGAACTTGAAACTACAGAAGATGTCCCAGCTCGAGATGGATTGGGCTGTTCTGATGAACTTGCCTTCTACTTCAATGTTGGGATTGAGCTGACGTCTGCCGCCGAGATCAATCTCCTCTAGGAAGCAGGTGGATCTGTCACTTGTGCCATATTTTTAGATTCAGAAGTTTCATCGTATTGATTGCACGTTTCATCTTCATGAATTGTAAAATCTTGTCGCCTCAAAATTTTGGGGTTGATTGGATATAGTACCGTTTTGCGGAACCCACTACTAGCTGTTTCTGCAGTAGCTGCACGTAGATAGGCTTCAACAAAGACATTTCCTATCCGGTAAACTGGAACCGTTCGACCATTATGACTTTTCAGCCATGTTTCGATTTCCTGGCAGTAGAAGTTTAATTTCTAGCATGAATATTTAAAGTATAATAGCAGCTCCTAATTTGGGGTACCCCTAATTAAGCTCTCCATGGTACCCCATAGTAGGGAACTCGCAATTTTTAATTTATTAGTTCTTCCGGCTCCTTTTGTAATTGAAGCAAGGCAAAGGACTGGGTATATAAAGATAATTTGATCTTAATACTACAACTTCAGCAAAGGTGTGTTTAAAACAATAAATATCTTATTATATTTGTATACACAGATATTAACAGCAGCAAATTACTTCAAGGAGCAAATTTCCTCCGTCAGCTCACCATGACGACATATCAAGCACGATCTGGAATGCCTTGACGTAACCGCAGGATGCTTAGTCGCCAAAACTCTCTTAGTCCATCACATTTCTAGCAAGGTTCAGCACAATGCAGCTAGGATGCCACGGTACCCCACATTGCGCACCATCCCATATTAGGCTACTTTCCCCTAACCATATCATGAGGGCAGCAAAAGTGATTACGTTAGACATGCATCTATCTTGCTTTCTTGTGTTGAGTGGACAATACTATGCTGCACGTACCTAGAGTTCCGGGCTGTGTAGTTCAGATTAATATTAGGGCAATTCATGGAAATTAATACCAATATATTTTCTTTTTTCTATTTTTCTGAAGCAATATCATAAGTTACCTGCCATCTTGTGTAACAAATGGTAAGAACCTCGAGAATTTGTAGTGGATAGAGAAGTACAATGGTCATAATCCTCCCTTATCAGTATGCAAGAGTACACAAACAAAAGAAAAGAGATTCATGCACTCCACTGATCTATATATACTGTGTTTGCTGCATTAAGATGGGTGATGTTGGAAGTGTTGATGTAAAACGATGAACCGCAGGTAGCGAGCTACTAAGATTGTTTCAGAGCGGGCTAGGTTCGTTAGGGAGATTATCTGGGCTGGTGCATTAGACGTGTACCCAAGCTGTAATCCAGTTTGAGTTCCGTCACTCCGCTGAACACGACGAGGTATTGTCCGTGTATAAGCGGCCTAACTCCTGACTACGATATCAGGTCTGCTATCAACATATTTGGGCAGCTAGTTACCAAACGTAAACATGCATCAAACTGCAGCAGATTCTTGGCTTTCTCTACAACGTAAAATCTATTTCTCTCAGAATGATACAAACTTGTTACAATGCCTATTCATTACTGTATTATGAGGCAGCAAATAAAAATTCATAATCACCTTCAATCCAAAACATTCTACATCTGAAGCGATTCTCAGGGTTTGAGTTACATCTCGAAAAAAAAATCTGTTATTTTCTTAAAAATTATCTGAAGTACTGATCCTCAAAAGAGCGAGAAATATTATTATATACAAATGTAGGTGATATAGCAAATGTATTACGAAGAAGTAATCAAAAGAGTACGATTTTGTAAGGATAATATGTAGAAGAACGAGGAAAGCAAATCATCTGAACGCAACGCGATTTAGTATATTTTCAGTATAATAAATATGAGCAACATGGCGCTGTGTTGTGTTACCTTCGGGTCCTCCGGTTTCCCCCATCATCATTTCACCAATTTCTCCATGGTTCATCTCTTCATCCCAGGCTTTGAGAGGCCGATTCCTCAACCCTGGTATCGCCGGTCAAATGTTTAGGCTTCCTCGTATATATTGATGAACCTTTTCACAAAATTACTTCAGTCACCTACAAAATACTCTCCATTACATGCGATGCACTTGTCAAGTGTCTTCCCACTGTTGGCAGCATGTTTGGAACTCTTCAAGTTTGATATTGTCCAGTGCCCTTTGCGAAGCTGTTTTTACCGTCTTCACATCGTCATAACGCTCCCGTTTTAGGTTTTTTTTTTATCATTCGTGGAAATAGAAAAAAGTCGCACGGGGATAAATCCGGCGAATACGGAACGTGGGGAACGACAGAACACCTCTGAGATACCAAATAGTGGGTCATTCGTAAGGCCATGTGTGCTGGAGCGTTGTTGTGATGCAGAAACCAGTCACCTGATCGCCAAAGCTCCGGGCGTTTCCTCCTCACATCCTCTCGCAGACGCCTTAAAACATCCAAGTAAAGGTGCTGCTTAACAGTCTGGCCAGGGTGTACGAATTCCCGATGCACAATTCCTCAAACATCAAAAAAGATGTTGATCATCGTCTTCACATTTGACCTCACTTGTCTTGCTTTTTTTTTTTGGTCTGCGAGGGTCGGGAGTCCTCCACTGGCTTCACCCTTGCTTGATTTCTGGGTCATGCCCGTAACACCAACTCTCATCCCCTGTAATGACTTTGTTCAAGAAGTTTGGATCACGTGCAATCTCTGTTTTTAAGTCCTGACACACATCCATGCGGATGGTTTTGTACTCCTGTGTGAGAAGGCGCGGAGCAAATTTAGCAGCAACATGTCTCATGTGCAAATCCTCCCTGAAAATCCACTGGCACGACTTCCAACTGATTCCTGTCGCTGCTGAAATTTGGTCGATCGTTTGGCGACGATCCTCGTTGATCTTTTGGTGAAACTTTTTAATGCTCTCCTCATTTCGAGATGTTGAAGGGCGTCCAGAACGAGCTTGGTCTTCAACACACATCTCACTACGTTTAAAGCGCCCAAACCACTCGGAAACCTGTGTGTGGCTCATAGCGTCCTCCTGGAAAACTTCCTGAAGCATTTGGTGTGTCTCCGTTGCAGTATTTTTAAGCAGGAAACCAAATTTCACACACACTCTTTGTTCTTTTAAAGTTGCCATAACGACTTCACAGAGGTAACCCGCCAACAGTCAGAGAAACACAATACCACACTTGCACGTTCAGCTCTACACTGACGCCGTCTGCACAGCTGTGTCACGAAGGTCTCTGCTAACACTCTCTAGCAAGAGAAGCCTGCACTACGTCTACGAGTGGCAGCGCCCTCGGAGTCTGGTTTCTTTTGGATCCCTCCTCGTATATATGTTTAAACTAAGCAAACTAAGCCATGTTCTCAGACATGCAAACGAGCAAAGAACTTTTGTTCCCATAAATGATGTTGCAATAAAAAAAAATATTAAACCAAATTCATGTTGAGGAGGTTAACATGAAATATTGGAAGAGTTATCCTTATATTCACAAATGAATAGATTACCTCAAAGTTATAATCCAGTTAAGGTACCAGTTGTCTAAATAACAATTATGTGTTACAAAACACAGAATTGCAGTACTGAAATCTTAAAACTGTACACTTTGCAAAGTCCATTTAAGAAAATAAATACTCAATGAAAACAATTTTAATTGTCATACTAAATTTGTTTTTAATACTTCGAGGAATCTGTTTGAAAGTTATTTCTTGCTTTAAAATAGCCCTGCAGTTGTATAATGAATATAAATATTATAAATAAGATAAGCGCGCCTCAGTAGCATGGTGGTAGCATGTCTGCCTCACGTCCCGAGTTCGAATTTTGATCAGGGTGAGTTACGTTGGTAAGGTTTCTTCCGGGGTTTTTCCTTATCCTCAAAGACGTATGTCGGGTAAGCTCTATGGACTCTGGCCTGACTTGAGCATCATTTCACCCATTTCATTCATCGTCTGATATGACTTAACGTTGGAGGACGTAAATTACAAAACAAAACAAAATGAATTTTGAATTTCTGAGCTCCTTTTTAAAACAATTTTTTTCCGCTAAGTTTGTTTCAAATTTGCGTCCTCTAACGTTAAATCTCATCGGAAAATGTATGAAATACTGCTCAAATGAGACCAGGGACCATGAAGCTTAGAGTTATCCGACATTCATCTTTCTGGATAAGGCAAAACCCTAGAAGAAATCCTATCCAGATGATACCCTGACCGAGATTTTAACTCAAGACCCCTTGAACGAGAGGCAGACAGGCTACTGTTTAGCTACAGCGGTGACGCTAATGTGTAAGGTAAGTGTTTGATTGGGTATTCTTTCCTGGAATATTTTGAACTTTAAAATGTCACTATTCTTAGAAAAATAAACATTCTCAAATCTCATGACCGTTTTCCCTTATGTGCACCGAATGATTATGATATGAGAAAAAAAAGTTAAGTAAATATTAAAGACTCACCTTATTCTGTTGAAATTTTACTTGAATCTGAAAAACGAATTCGTTCCTTTAAGTTATTATGGGCTGTTACTCTTGATGTATTTTCACACTTAGTTCACTGACAATTAAATATACACGCATACACACCTACAGATACTCCAAAAAGTATTCGTCTAAACATAGCACATAGAATATAACAAGCACAACCTGAAAAATATAGGTAAGAAACGAACAACTACTTATTTACCTCTGTTGATATGTAGATTTAAAAATAAAACACAATTTGGGTTCATATATTGCTTAATTAGAGCACAGCTCTAGGTTATTTAAAATCATGTCTCATTTGATGTCAAATAAGTATTCGCTAGTAAACAATATAAAAGGCATCGTGCCTAGCTGACTCACACCCCTTCCCTTTTCTTAATGGAGTGGTGTTTCATCTTGACAGTTCCATCTATTTTCTAAGCCGTTGACTGCTATTCAAGTAATACAGGTCGAAAACGTCCTGAAACTACAAAGGAAGAGAGGGAAATTTGTATAAGGTTATTTAAAACAGGAAAATATTATCAAGAAATTAGAGGAACCATTCGAAGACCTACCAGTACAGTGAAGACCTATTATATACAGGTTTGATAAGAACAAAACTTACGAAAATCAATCAAGAAATGCTCGTCCTGCAGTTCTACCCGAGATGGAGAAACGACAGTTACAGAGGTCAAGAAAAATCCTAAACTAAGTACTCCAAAACTTGCAATTGCAGTTCAAACACAAACAGGAAAGTGTGTTTCAGCACAAACTATAAGAAACATGCTTTATGGAGCTGAGTATGGAGGCCGAACAACCCGTAAGAAAAACATACATCAGTAAAATCAACAGATAGAAGCGAATTGTTTTGGAAAAGACCATAAATACGATGGGTTTGATTTCTGATAGAAGGTTGTATTTACTGATGAGAGTCAATTTGAGCACTTTAAGTCAAAAGGACGAGTAATACTGTGGTAAAAAAGAATTGTGAGTTTGAGGAGACAAATATAACAGCTTTAGTTAAACATGGAGGTGGTTCAGTACTTCTCTGGGGCTACATAAGTGCAAATGGTGTGGGGAATTTGTGTTTTATTGATGGAATTATGAACAATAAGGTTTATACAAACATCCCAAAAGGACATCTGTCCAGAAGCGAGAATAATATGAGTCTTTCTAAGGATTATATTTTCACACAATATAATGATCCAAAACACATTGCTCCAGATACAAGGCTATGGTTGTTGCATAATACTCCACGATGGATGCCGACACAATCGCCATCCCAAAATATGAATTCAATAGAATATGTGTGGAGTATACTGTACAAAAAGATTAGGAATGATCAGATATCTAATATAAAGGATCTAAAGAACGCTTTACTAGTGGAATGGCGTAAAATCACAGTGGAAACAACACAATCGTTGGTGAAATCCATGCCAAGGAGAATGCAATAGATTATAAAGAGGAATGGAGGGCTTAACTGTAACATTCTACGCCCTTTTCAGTATGCAGACGAATACTTATTTTGCATTCTATATTGTATATCTTTAATTTTGAATGTGTAACTATGTTTAGGTGAATAGATACTATATGTTTCTTTATTGTATTCTCTTTTTCACCAATCAATAAATAAGACAGTGTCCCTTCTGTAATTTATTCTGCAGATTTTCCAATACCCTTACCCACTAAACATAACCTCATGCATTTGACGAATACTTTTTGGAGTAAATGTAAACAATAGCGCAACATATCAGTCAAATGGTACGCCACTGACACGAAAACTGCTAGGAAATCGTAAGCTTGAAAAACAAACATTAAACTATACAATGATCAAATCACTTTAGTTTGTCAACGTTTGTGTATCAAAAGCTCACAAAGTGTGAAACACTTGACAGATATTGGCACACAAATACGAAGGAATCTTCCTTTAACACAAGTAAAGCATTCGCACTTCTGAGAATCGTGCTATTTATAAACGAAACACCGGTACCGATCATACGTTTGCAAGTTGGCATCTTCCCCCACTCCGTCTAACCTTTACTTTTCCGCGAAAACTGTAATCGAATAACTATTCAAGGTGTGTGAGAAACAAAAGCAACTCTCCTGCCAGCTTCATCAGTGCTGCCAAATGACACCGTCTGATGTTTCATTAGTCCAAGTTTCCCATGAGAATTACCAGACAATCTGGCTACTTCTGAAACCTCATTTATAAAAAAACATGTTGCTACTTTGATACACCCTTCTTGTTTACAGCTTTATAAAGATTAGGGTTTAGTTCAGAGATAAATTGCATCTAGCACTTGTTTCTCAAACTTACAGGTTGTCTGAGGGTCTGAGATGATCTTATATTTATACATTTTTCGATATTCCTCATAACTTTGATTAATCTCATTCCTAACTCTTCTAATGACAAAGTATATATATATTGTAAATTTTGATTATTCTTTACTACATACATATTTATTATGAATTTGCTTGTGTTTCCTTTTGTTTTTTACTCTTTTATCATATGTCTGCATAACGTCTGTGCACTGCGCGATTATTATTTTAAACAAATAAAATAACTTATGTGAGTCTTTAACAAACTGGGTGATTTAAACATTTCTGTTTAATAATGTAAACATCACTCTACCACTCTGGAAAAGTTTAAAGCCCTATTTATTTTGATGTTTTCATAACCATTTAGTACCACGTTTTCATAGTTCATGAAACTTTTGAGAAATATAATGAAAATCACAACTGCAAACAATGGAGATATTTACATTAGATAATTACAGAGTGCTGGGTATTATATTATATATTTTATAAATTTATTACTTCCCATGTTTTCTATATATTTTTTTTTATTTTTGTAATTTACGTTCTCCAACGTCAAGTCATATCGGACGATGAATGGATTGGGTGAAATGATGCTCAAATGAGCCTGGAGTCCACAGAGCTTAGAGTTACGCAACATTCGTATTTATTGATAAGGGAAAACGCGGAAAAATCCTTATCCAGGTAACTCACCCTAACCGAGATTCGAACTCGGAAACTCTTGAACGTGAGGCAGGCACGCTACCTTCTACGCTACCGAGGCGGGCACCTACGTAATTGCAAACGATTGGTGACACACTAAGGTAAAATAAGGTTTTAAAATACGCTTCGTGCTTTAAACTGTTCAGTATTTTATGAACATACAGACTGTGCATTTGGAAAAAAAAAAATCGTAATTTGAAACGGATTAAAATATAGTACGTAAAATAACTTTACAAATGAACAGTAAAAGCAAATGCCCTCCAAACTATATTTTTAGCTTTTCAGATCTTACACAGAGATAAACAATGAAGAGCTTCCTATGCTTAATTACTTTATAAACTCTTCGTCACTGTACAGTAAACAGAAATAGAAATCTCGGCCGTGTGTTCCTCGGTGTTTTCCCTGGCTAGTAGTCAAACCTTAGGAAGGTTTCTTATTTACCTACCAGAAATTTATTTCTATAATTTGCCTTTCATCCCGTTTTCTTCTCATCCTTCAGAACAACTTTTAGTTTTCTTAGAATATTGGCGTCAGATGGCGCGAATGCTTGCTCAAACAACAACGTACTTCCTCGATGATCCCATAAAGCTGCTTAGTTTGTAGGTCTATCCCTATCTCTAAGCAGTTCCTGCAGTAGGATCGGTCTTCGATTCTGGAAAAGTTAGGGTCTTCCACGTTTCAATGTGGCCTGTAGACCGCTGAGTACTTTCCACTTTTTTCTTTCCTCCTGCGAGGTTATAGCGACAGTAGACTTATGACGGTCGCAATGCACAGGTCGTATCAAGCTTAAAGGACACTAGAACGGATGTTCTTTTAAATGAAAACTTAAAAATTACATTTTCACTTGTTCCAACACATAGCTGTAGGCATAGTAGAATAAGTATTGTCTTCCATTCAAATATTCAATACTCATATTTCTGATTCATAGAAAGCATTTACAATAACTCCTAAGGCAACTTACTAAATCTAGAAATCCATGCCAATTTGACCTCCAATATCGTAGCACAGTACTTTAATGATATCAGACTGTGTACTAATGCACAAAAAAGAATTCATTCTATTTTATTTTAGGAGACGTCCTGTCGAACCTGAGCTTAATATAGGCAATAGTCTAGTACAGTATGTAAAAAGTTTAAATAACTTAGGTTTAATCCTTGATGACAAGTTAACTTGGAACAACCACATTGAAAAACTAGAAAGTAAATTAAGCTCAGGACATTTTGGTTTGCGATATTTAGCCAAAATTCTCGCAGTAGATACTAGTAGGTTAGATTAGTTTAGATTGATTTGCGTTCAGTAGATTAACTTGTAGCCAGAAAAGGCAGTAAACATTGAACATGTCAAGAGGTATAAAGTTTAATAGCATATATAGGTACAAAAGTTAACATAAAACACATATTATAGTATACAGGCAATATGAACAACATTATGGAAAACAAAGCAGGGATTATGATACAAAATCAAACACTTTTTAAACCAGTTTTCACTTGGCTTATGCCAGTACGTCTCAACCTTTTTGCAATGGATACCATTCTTGTTATTTCTTAAATACATATACATTAAAGATAAACTTTCAACATGCATCAAATATTTATTAGTAATGATTTGTCATTGGAACAGTTAGATACTACTTACAGAGCTACAGAAATATTATCAGGAAAATTTGTCATTTAGATAATTTTTAAAAGCACCGAAATTATCACTTTTTTCTTTAAGAACATTAGCAAGTGCGCCAAATATAGTTGATAGTTTCATAATATACACCTTTCTGGAAGCAAGAAAGTTTAGCACTGGGATAATGGATATTATACTTTTGTCTAGTGTTTGTTCTATGAATTACATTATTTGTTGCAAATAAGGCACGATTGCATACAAAGAATTTTTGGATCGAGAATATATACATGCAAGTAGGCGTGAATATCTTCAATCTTCTAAAAAGATCTTTACTGGTTAGTATATTTTGCATTAATATATTCCCACATTTCTTATGGCATCGAGCTGTGGAGACACATTTCCAAATTGAACTTTAACAGAACTTTTCTCCTACAGAAAAGAGCTATCAGATACCTGGCAAAATAGCACGTACGAGTTCATGCAGGCCCTATTTTAAAAAATTAAAAATACTTACTCTTCCCTGCGTATTTATTCTGTTAACAATACTTTTTGTTCATAACAGGAATATAACCTCCACAAATTCCTATGTTCACACATATGGAACAAGGTGAAAGAATAACTACATAGTTAAAGGTCACAGGCTAAAACTTTTGAACATAAGCCCCAATACTTTGCTCCAAAACTACTTAATTAGCTTCCGAAAAGCCTACAAATTACTGTGCCAGTTGCTAAGTTTAAATCTAAAGTGACTAAAGTCTTGTAACGCAAAACCTATTAGAGTATAGATGAATATTTTGATGTCAACTTCGATGACTTTGAATAATTATGTTGTGTGTGTGTGTGTGTGTGTGTGTGAGAGAGAGAGAGAGAGAGAGAGAGAGAGAGAGAGAGAGAGAGAGAGAGAGAGAGAGAGAGAGAGAGAGAGAGAGAGAGAGAGAAGATGAATGACAATTTTGTTGTTGACATTAATCGTTTACTTTTAAGTGAGAGTATGTTTTACAAATGACATGGCGTAATTGTGTTCAAATACTGTATTAAATTGCAATAAATATGAATATGAATGATTATGATTAGGGTTCTCATGACAATTTAAAGGATTAAAATCAGGTGCCATGAGGATGGATGCTGGATGTACAATTCCCATGTCTAGTTGCCGAGAGTAGCTGCTAAGAAGCGAACGTGTCCTTGAACTTCACAGCCTGATTATGGATACGTCTACATGAAAACCCTGCAAAGCGAAAACAGGTAAATGCATTTATGAAGGATCTTTCACCACATAAACCACAGTAAGTTAATGAAGAGCAATGTGAAATTGGCGGAAATTTAATGCAGTGTCGGGGAAACCTTGGCAAATCCTGTTATTTTCCCGCATCCAGGAGGTCCGGGTTCGATTACTGTGGCCGACCAACTTGACCCATAGGTTCGGGGATTTTCGCGGGTCGCCAGGTGAATACTGGGTAGGCTGATTATATCCACCGGTTTTCCTGTCACTCTATTTCTTCTCCATTATCATTTAGCCTCATCTCTCATCTGGCGGACTCTTTCAGGGTAAAAGTGTCGGCGGGTGCCTCGGATGTGCATGGCTGGATGATGTGCTCTCAGTAAAGAATTCCTCCTCCAGTAGAACGATTGCCTGGCTCCAAAACCAGTTTAGTGGTGGGACTGTTTCCGAACCAGAGGAGGGTGGGATGTCAATTGTCCTGGCCTGCCGAAGAGATTCCATCTTGTAAAATGTAGGGGCCACGTCCTCTGCACTGTCGTGACCTCTGAGACAGCCGTACTCTGTCTCCCATCCTCTCATCCTTCTTCCCAGGAGTGCCACCACTTGGGGGTATAAGTACAGTAGACCGAGTTTGGGTTCTCCGTGCCCAATCCCCTCCGTTAAGTAGTGCAATCCAGTCCTCAGTTAATTTTCAGATATCAAGTGCCAACCGAAAATACGATATGGATGGCGGTTTTAAGTACAAGGGCTGTTCAATACAGAACTATCATAATTTTTAAGGTCATCATTTTTGCACTAAAATTCAATCTTATTATATTCTCTTAGCTTAATGGTACTCCTGGTGCCCGTCTGTGAGAACCAGGCAAGTTCAGATATGTTCAGTATCGGCTACCGCTGCAATGGAGGTAACATGCCGTTAATGTTGATGTTAGAGGAAGATTCGGAATTTCTTTCAAACGTAATCACTGCTGATGAAACTTGGCTACATCATTTTGATCCTGAGAGCAAGCAGCAAAGCTCAGTGTGGAAATCTCCTTCATCACTAACCCCCCAAATAGCAAAAGTGGTTGCTTCTGCTGGGAAAGTTATGGTCATCTCATTCTTTGACATTCATGGAATGGTTTATCAGCACGTTGTACCTGCACACGCACACACACATACACACACATATATATGTATATATATACACACACACACACACACACACACACACACACACACACACACACACATTACTAACTGGAGAATACTACAGGGATGTCCTGAAAACATTGAAAGAACATATCAGGCGCAAAGGTCCACATTTCCATGAAGCAGGCTGGATGCTGCATCACGATAATGCGCGGCCGCATTTTGTCAATGTTGTTGCTGAATATCTTGCAAAAATCAACGTGAAGTACATCCCTCACCCTCCCTATAGTCCGGTTTTAGCCCCATGTGACTTTTTTCTATTTTCTAACTTGAAGACTTGAGGAAACGTCTTCGTGGCAGGCATTATCCATCATCAGAAGCAGTGGTAAAGTCTGCGGAGGAGATTCTGAAGGATTTCTAAAAAAATGGTTTCCAGCATGTCTTTGAAGACTGGCAGAAATGCTGGGACAAGTGCAGCGCATTCAGGGGAGACTATTTTGAGAAGTACCATCAAAATTATGAGGATGAGTAAAGGTATGATGTAAAACAAAACAAAACAAACAAACAAAAAATTTTGATCATTCTTTATGGAACAGCCTTCGTACTTATATGTCCATAGAACCTCCACACACCTATTTTGATGTAACCTTTTAGTTAGACCTATTATTTTTCCTAAAATCAAAAGTATTTAATTTAAGAGAAGCCTTTGACGCTGAAGTCAGTTTATCGAATCACAGTGTAATGGCAAACTAACTCACTTTTACATTGTCATTCTTCTATTAATAGCGCGCGCTTTGATACGCCAAATCTCCAGAACAGGAATTAGTTCTTTTAAACGTAGTAACGGATCTCTATCTACTTATTCAAACTGTGGTTTTTCATCAGGGCTTTGTGACTCATTACTTGATATTCACTCTTCTTAACGACATTGCCATGATTTCATAACACACATCTTTCTCCGCTTCCCTCTGTTTCTCTGTTAAAACTAGTTAGTGACAACTGGTTACTTTTTGCTTCAAATGTTGGTCACAGCAGTGCGGCATCATCTAACAACCTTGGTTCTGACAGCTGACTGCGGGAGTTGTGAATCGCGGTTAAAAGTGTTCGAGCCATTCGGTGTATGTTCTGTACATTTTGCGTTTTTCTTTGAGTATGTGAATCATCAAAACCCAACGTTTAAAGTCTCGACAATTGTGTGTTATGTCTTTATTACATTTCGTTCGGTATACGCTAGAAGAAAAAATCGGATATCTTCATCAGTGTTATATTTTCATTTGGCTAAACCAAAGATGGAGGAATTATCACTAAATTCCCGCGTTGAAGTGTACAAGACTTTTTCTAATTTAGTTTAACAAATCTGTGTGCAAAGTTCTATGTGACATATGGCGTGAACTTCACCCTTCGAAAGACTTCATGTTAGAGGTAAGTTTTTGGTTGATTTTATTAATTTAGCTTCATAATTGTAAATTCTTACACTAAAACTGACGTAGTGTATATTTTTCTTGTCGAGCACCAAGATAACTTGAAAGTTACGTTAATGAGAGTAGATTCTTATGAGAGAGAGAAAATGAAATAGATATTTGATTTTCGTGTTTAGGTACATCGTGTTTAGGAAGCCGTTTCAGCAGTAATGACAAATACGAAATTTGGAAAAAAACAAAATTAATATAAATGACCCATCATTGTACTAAATTTTACTATTAAGATATAAGAATGATTTTAGAGCCACTCCGCTTAGAGATAGACTATCCTTCTTCTTATCTACTATAAACATTTATAATATAAGTTGCTCCTATTAATTTTGCGTTCTGCCTTAAAATTCAGCATCTATATCTTATGTGTGGACAGCATAAAAACGAAGATATGTATTTCTTCATGCAAATATGTATCTAAAATATAAGTATATCGGTCAAACTTGTCAGCTCCACTTTTGAGAAAATAAAAAATGAAAACAGATCGTTTATGTTAAGAGCAGTATGGGGTGAGAGGTTTCCTTGAAAGTCATGCTGCTTCGTTGAAAAATGAACAAATTACCAAATTCAATACTCATGAGACATTTCATTTGGAATTTCAGCTGTTAATAGATGCACAGATATCCTCCCCTACACACACACACACACACACACACACACACACACACACACACACACACACACACACACACACACACACACACACACACACACACACACACACACACACACACAAACACACACACGCACACACACATACACACAAATCTTCTTCTAAAAACATTTTATTTTACTTACAGGGTGTCAAATCAAGTATTTTAGATTGGCATTCATTTTAGGTATGAGGACTGTTCAATAAAGAATGATCATAATCTTTTACGGTCATAATATTTCGCAATAAAATTCAAACTTATTATATACTGTTAGCTTAATGTGAAACAAACACGCCGTAATAGTTTCACTGTTGGTACTCCTGGTTCCCGCCTGTGAGAACCAGGCAAGTTCAAACATATTCACTATCGCCTACCGCTGCAATGGAGGTAATACGCGAGGAACAAAATGCGGCTTTAAAGTTCTGTTTTCGTCTCAACAAATCTTCAGTTGAGGCCTATAAAATGTTACAGGAGGCCTATGGAGAGTCCGTTCTTCCCTACAGCACAGCTCGAAGGTGGTTTAAAATGTTTAAAGAGGGGAGAAAATCAATTTCAAAGGAAGGTGGACCCGGTTCTCCAGTTACTGCTCTTACGGAAGAAAAGATCAACTCTACTGCTGCCATTGTGTGAGAGACGAATTACCTTAAGATCACTTTTTGAAATACTGAACATTTCATTGGGTGCCACCCACACGTTGGTGACAGAAACATTACACATGAGAGTGTTTGTGCGCGATGGGTTCCAAGACGGTTGATTCCTGAACAAAAGGAAATTCGCATTCAGGTCTGCATGCAGTTAAAGTTGATGTTAGAGGAAGATCTGGAGTTTCTTTCGAACGTAGTCACTGATGGTGAAACTTGGCTACATCGTTTTGATCCTGAGGGCAAACAGCAAAGCTCAGTGTGGAAATCTCCTTCATGACCAACCCCCCCAAAAGCAAAAGTGGTTGCTTATGCTGGGAAAGTTATGGTCATCTAATTCTTTGATATCCATGGAATGGTTTATCAGCATGTTGTACCTGCACACACATCAGTAACGGGACAATCATAAAGGGATGTTCTGAGAACATTGCAGGCTGGATGCTGCACCACGACATTGCGTGGCAGCATATTGCCAATGTTGTTGCTGAATATCTTGTAAAAATCATCGTGAAGTGCATCCCTCACCCTCCCTCCGGATTTAGTCCCTTGTGACTTTGTTCTATTCCCTAACTTGAAGAAACGCCTTCGTGGGAGGCATTATCAATAATCAGAAGCAGTGGTGAAGGCTGCGGAGGCGATTTTGAAGGATCTTTGGTTTCGAGCATACCTTTGAAGACTGGCGGAAATGCTGGAACAAGTGCATCACATTCAGGGAAGACTATTTTGAGAAGGGTCATCAAAATTATGAGGATGAGTAAGGGTACGTTGTGATCAATCTTTTTTGAACAGTCGCCGTAGACTGAAATGCTTCTGTCTCGTAAATAGTACGGAAACAAATTATGGTGCATTCTAATACAATATGTGTTTATCTATTTGAACGACCTAGGTCGTGTTTTTGAGGTTTGCTATAAAATGAAGTAGTAGAATGCGTGTGATGTTGTCAGTGCAATAATGACTTTATGTTCCCATGTTTCAAAGAAACTGTATGTGCTGTATGTAACATAATCGTTTTCAGTTACTTCAGTGAAGTATATAGGAATGAACACCCGCGAAGCCTTGATTAATAACGCTTGCCGTGAAAGCTTCAAGTCTTACATATTGGATTGGATTATTCGGAGGGGATTTGGCACCTCGACCAAACTGGTCTTTTGTACCTATGCCCAAGTGGGGCAGCCCGTTAGTGAGGATGAGGTTAAAGGAGATGGAGAGTGGCCGACCCAATGAGTCACTACAGTACAGAGGGTGAGCTTCCTACACTTTACCAGGTAGAAACTCCTAGGTGGTCCAGGACATCGTCATTCCATCCCACTTCAGTGGCCCCGAAACATTCAGGAGGCCGATTCCAAGACCGGAGGCCGCCATCAGAGCAAGGAGGACTCCCGACAGGCTTGCACAACCAGTATCCCGCCAGCCGCATTCATTAATCGGCCCATTATGTCGGCTCGGAGACCAGAGTCCATCCCGCCGGAGGAGAAAGTGTTCATCGGATGATAACATACCCTCATGCACTGCCGAGACTTCTACCATGAAAGAAACCAACAGATGACAATGATATGAAGTAATAATGGAGGTGAAATGGAGGGACAGGACATCCGGGGGATGAAATTAACCTACCCAGCATTCACCCAGTGAGTCGGGAAATCCCCGAAAATGCCCATGGGTCAGGTAGGTCGGCCACGGGAATTCCGTGGCATCTTGTATAGGTACAACGAGATTAGGAGTGTGCAGTCTTTATGCGATAGTCATATGTCCTAAGAGACGGTTGTCATGGCTTCAGAAATTCTCTTTGTACGGCCAAGAAGGAAAAAAAGCGAATAACGATTTCCTATTTCAGAGGATTGTTACTATTCTAAAATGCAAACCACTAACAATGAATAGTGCGGAAGTGGTTAGTTTCATAAAATAATGTGTAGACGTAAATTATGTTCTTTAACCAGATCTTTATTTTTGTGTAGTACAACCTTGTTTGTTCCTAACAGTTAACCAACTATCGAAAGATCACTTAGAATGAAGAGAACTTCATAGTATATTTGCAAGGAATTCAAGATGTGCATTACATATATACTTAAGAAAATTTAAAATTTAGAGATGTTTTACTTAAAGGGTGATTTCGGCTGAGGATATTACATGCAGATCTTTTTATAGAAATAATTTGATTTTAATCACAAAGTCTCAACATATTTGTAGGGAAACGTCAGATTTTTTGGAAGTTTAGGTATTTTAAGTGTGCACCATTTTTTCTCAAGGGGCTATAATTATCAGGGCTAGCACATACCGAACCTTCATTAACATTTGACTATCTCTACAAGTGCAACAAAATGAGCAATGCGACCATTTGTGCCAAAATGTATCGAATAGCAAAGGTTAGAATGAACAGACGTTTTCTTGCAACTTTCAGAACAGGTACGAATATAATAAATAGGTCTGTATATCATGTGATTGTTTTATAAAATTTTAAGCAAGAGCTGAGTTTACTCCACTTTGCCTCTTAAGGATGTATGTAGTATCAAAAGTTATTTTTTCTAACATTTTTATTCAAAAGTTCTACATAGATGAGACTTTTTATTACGGCCTTTATGTTCATTAAGAAACATAAATATTTTACCAGAGAAAATGCACCTCGTTCACTTTCACAGCCATCAACTGTGATTTTGTTCGAGTTAGTTTATAATGTTTATCGTAACTTACTGCACTAAAATTGTATTATAAGTGAATTCTTTTTTTACATAAATTGTTAACTTACCAAAATACAGAAAAGTAAAGTAAGTCTTGCGCACCGTTTTCAATAAAATGACGTTTTATTACAAATAGAACAGTTTTTCTTGAAATTACTTTACTGGGAGCACTGAAATTCGGTGGTACTTATTGAAAGTTTACAACTAAGGATACATTAAAATTGTGGTATTTATGAATATGTTTTCGCTTTCTAACGAAAAACTTTTATTAACTATTAAAACTAGTGATTAAATCTAAAGTTTATAGTATGTGAATTATCATTGGAAAAGGAATTTTATCACTAAGGTTTATTACAGTTGATTGCTTAATTTCACAAAAGAGTTTCAGATTTAGTTTTTAAACTCTTATAAGACGTACAGTAAGAGAATTTTGGTTTTACATTGGTTTTGAAACGACATCAACATTTTAGGAAAGTTTAAAGCTTTCATAATTAATAAATTATTATATTAATATGCCTAGTTTCATTGCATTATCCTAAAATATTAGAGGTCAATCGCTAATTTTAATAAATGCATTGTCTCCGATGACCTCTCCTTAGAAGAAAAATGTAAGCACCAGTTGAGTCTAAAAGCTTATTTCTGATAACACAGAAAACCTAAACTAGTAAATTTCTTCTTGGAAATGGAGGTAGAGAAAATATGTTTCTTTCCGCGGCGAATGGATAAATATGGTGATGAAGGAAAGGTCTCTGGATAAAATGGCGAAACACATGAAAAGTGGAATATACTTCCGGGTTTTACGATTCTTGCTGGATATGAAAAGTCCTGTTGGCTGAGAGAACAGAGTTGAATCGCGGACCGTGGCTCAACCTGCCAATATTCTCTCACGCCAACAGCGCCTTCTATTTTCCAATACTAACTTATCTTCCTTTCTATTGAAACTTCTGCGATAGTGCGACCGTTCACAAGGGAATACGAAATATAATAGATTATTGATTTTCCCAAAAAGTCTTCCTTGGTCCAGCTTCTAATTTAAAAACCTTAGAAGATCCCGAAAGAAATGATGGCGCCTACTTTCCTCGCTTCGGTTGTAGAATTTTATAATGGGAATCAAGCTCTGAGATATGTATCCCAATGGTATATGTTGTAGGAGTTACAACATCTTTAGGTATAGTTTAAATTCCAATTTTTTAAATTGTCGTCACATTTGATATGAGCAAATTTCTCTGCTCGTTTCGTTAATCACACTAGTTGGTCATACAGTATAGCAATACCCGCCTCTGTATATGGTAGTGTGTCTGCGAACGCGACATCTACTTGATTTCTACTTTCAGCTATACAGGGCGCTTTCATGAAATGTCTCACACAGTAATCTTTCAAGATCTGCTCTTTAGGTAGTCTTATTGCCATCTGTCCCTTGCATATGTCTCTGAACTTTTTTCCCCTCCCGAACTAGGAGACATTTCTAGGTCCCACTATTTTCTATGTCAACCCGCTCTTTTTATTGGCTCCTTCCACTTTAGCATTAGTTTCTGTTTCATACTACTTGCTTTCTGAGAAAATGCCTTCCGACTGTTTCACAGTATATCCCTTTGAAGTTGAAAACACCCCTTTCCTGCCAGTGCTTATCTACAGCTGTTTCTTCATTCATCATATGTATTCATAGCAATAATTAATTATTTTAGCTGTCCTGTGAAGCAGATTCGTGCCAATATCTGACTTTCTGGTTACGGGGTTTTCAGTATGTACTAACCTGGGTTTTTCTCTACCTCAAGGTAGAGGTAGAGTTTCGCTCAATTTACTTAAATATGCTTTAATTTTAATACTCATACGCTAACCAACATAATGTGCTTCTCCTTCCTATTTACAGTATATAAAATGTTATACATGTGATTCTTTAAAGATTACTGGAACATCTGATGCAAAATAATACTTTCAAATTATAAATTTGCTTAATTTCGAAAACGATTCGGCCGCGGGGTTTGAGTAAAACGCACTCGCAATTTGCACAAATTTGCAAATCCTTCAACCTTTATTAGAAATATCACATGGATCGTAAGAAAATTCGGATCTGAGGTTTAAAATGATGTAATGATGTACAGTTAAAATTAGAGATGGGTCGATAGTAGTTTTTGTCGATACTCCATTCTGATGCCTATACACGATATTTTCCACGATACCCGTTATATTGAGACTCGATACCGTCACTTCTCGTTTCAACGTAAAATAGAATGTCGGTAGAACCGGTAATGCCAATAAAATTAAATGAATTTACATTTTTAATGAGATCAAAACATTAAACCACTGGCGTTCTTATTTATAAATTGTATATTAGACATTTAAAAGCAAAACAGTCCACCTTTATAAACTGTTGTTAAAAATTCTAGCATTTTCCCCTTTCGGGGCCAGGCCTGCTTCTTTTTATGCCTCATGCGAGTCCTGCTCTGCTAAATAGACTTTTCAGAGAAAACTGTTGTAGGTGACATACACAAATATTTAGCGTCTAGCTTTTTAGTTTTGGAAATTTTGAATTTGTTTTCCAGCAATCCAGTGCATAAGAGAGGAGAGGTGAAAAATCGCCGTTGAAGTATGCAATGATTTCTTCTTGGGAACCCGTAACTGAATTTGACAAACTATTATTTTGTTGCATAATGTTACTGTGAGGTGCCACATTCCTCCTGCTTTGCAATGTTCTACTTGTAGCAATAATATTTTGTGATTATAACATATAACAAGGATTGCAAAGTCACCACCGAGTATTGAAAAGGTATTGAATGAATTTTTTGAAGCATCGTTGGATGTGGATACCATACACGTATTCTAAGTATCGAGGACCCATCTTTAGGTACAAGTTTATAGATTATAAAGAATGTAGAACGTGGTAAACGAAATTAATGAAGTCGTTATACTAAGATCTCAAACCCCATCATTGCAACACTAAAACAGTTTTCTATGTTTGTTTTTTCGACCTTCTATTACAGTAGTATACAAGCGGCGTCCAGAAAGTAAGTTCTGCTTCAATTTATCTCCGCTGCAGCGCTGCGATGGCAGATCCGCACATGCGCGGTAGACGCTCTGTATCAAGGAGAAGAAACGCGCGCCATTGTGAGATCGCTGTCAGCCACGTACGCTTTGTTGAGCTTGTTTACAATGTCGGTGTTGATTGAAAATCCCGTCGGTTGTGAAATCAGATCTGTGATTCGTTTTCTGAATGCTAGGAAAGTGAAACCAATTGAAATTTATCGGCAAATTTTCGATGTCAGAAGTTGTTGAGTTCCTTCACGACAACGCGCGACCGTACACTGCAAATGAGACGAAAAACATCCTACAGGGAATTGGCTGGGACCTGTTTGACCACCCCCGTACAGTCCTGACCTCGTTCCTAGCGACTTTCATCTGTTTTTGCATCTCAAATCTTTCCTTGGCGATCAACACTTCAACAATGACGAAGAGCTGAAAGAAAATGGTTCCAACTGGTTGAAGACACAGGCAGCAAACTTCTATGAAGAAGGTATACAGAAACTTATGCCTCGCTATGACAAATGCCTGCAAAATTTCGACAGTTATGTGGAAAAGTAGTTTAAGAGTTGTAGAACTTTGTGCAATAAATAATTTTTCTGTATCTGTACACAATTTAATTTTATTACCAAACAGAACTTACTTTCTGAACGTACCTCGAATATACATTACAAATCACCTCGTAGGAAACGCTTGATGCATATATACACACATGCATATTCTGATGACTAAAGCTAATTATTTCTACACCGAGCAAGAACGGGACGCGGTAACTGCAACTAGCTTTCAGGAGGTCCGGCTTTGTACTCACGTGATCGTGCTGACTTCGGTGTTTTGTGGGTTTTCAAAAGTCAGGCAAAGGCTGTGATGTTTACTGTTAGCCCATCCATTGGTTTCCTTGCCATCTTTTAGATTTTGGGTGTGAGACAATGCTGGAAAGATGGCGTAGATGCTTGCGTATTGTAAATGCTGCTCTCGTTTCTAGGCGATATCGTGTGTTCTGTTGAGGTGAACGGCTTTGGACACCGGAACTGGAATGTTGGTGACTTTGCGGTGGGTTCTGGTGCAGAGTTAAAGAACTCTTGGAACCTGTTAGGAACTTCCGCCTTCTAAGTAACCCTTTGTGTTTCTTTCTCTCTCTCTCTCTCTCTCTCTCTCTCTCTCTCTCTCTCTCTCTCTCTCTCTTCATCCTTTCCTCCTGGGAGTATTAACAGAGATGAAGTATTAATATATATAATAAGTTTAATATGTAAGAAATGACATTTTAATATTTCCAAAACTAAAATAAATATAATGGCTTTTTGGGGCAAGATTTAAAATTAGTTTAGATGATCAAACTTTAGAACAGATCTCAAGTTTCAGATACCTTGGATGTGAAATAGACTCAGAGAAAGATAGAGATGTTGTCCTGAAACTTCAAGATTTCAAACTATATGTGGAACATTACACAACGCTTTAAGAAATAAAAAAAGAAAGGGTGCAAGAGTTAAATTTTTAAAAACAATGGCAAAGTCAGTACTTTTACATGGAAGTGAAGCCTGGGTTATAACAAAGAAGATGGAAATGAGATATAAGGATCCGAAATCAAGTTCTTGAGAAGAACTAAAGGATGTACAAAATTAGACCGCATAAATAATGATGTAGTAAGAACAACTGAAAGTGAAATCTCTAAACGCAGAAATAAAACACTACATAAATAATCGGTTGTTACATGTGGAGTGGATGGACTATGGTAGACTTCCGAAAATAGCAGCAAATTATAAACCAGCAGGGAGAAGAGATGTGAGCAGACCGCAGAAGAAATGGACAGACTTAATCTCTAAAACGGAACAGAAAGTGCCTAATCCATGGAGTGAAGATGATATGTGTGTAGGTCTCACTGCATGAGGTGTCCCCCTCCGTTACTTCTACACCTTCACCTCTATCCCTTTTCTATATTTCTATCTACAACATTGCTAAACGGTCAAAATAATTCACGGATCTCCTGAATTGCCAATTTTATTCCAGCTTTTCATGTTGCCATTGGGTACTAAATGACAAACCGCTTTTGCGATTTTATAAATTCATCAGATGTCAATACTTTTTGAGGGAGAGCATGGGATTTTCCTTTTATAAATCCGTTTACTAACTCTCAGTATCACCACAATCATTAGAGCAATAAATGCGGTTACCTGGATGATTTACTGCTGATGTGTAATCCACAAATTCAATGACGCTAATCGGGAATTTTTACTGACCATATACTGATAAAACGTTCTTTATCTGCAAATTAGGAAACGATACCATCCGAAATTGTACAAAGCAGTTGTGAAATTCTTAAATGTATGCTCTCCAATTCTGCTTAATATACAATACAATCAACTTGCTTTTTAGTGTGTGTGTGTGTGTGTGTGTGTGTGTGTGTGTGTGTGTGTGTGTGTGTGTGTGTGTGTGTGTGTGTGTGTGTGTGTGTGTGTGTGTAGCTCCGAAATGAATAGTCGGTTAAATAGCAAATTAGTTACCAACCAGTGTCCCAGTGAAGTATTTGGGGGGCTACTGGACACTCGACTTACTTGGAAAGCCTACATCTGTTGGTCTGTTAAACTAGAGTTTGCCCGGCTATCAAAATTGCACCCTTTACTCAACAGGCGCATCTCACTTGGTTATGAATCCTCCCTCTTTCTTTGCACATCTCTAGTTGGTCCCATTTTTACCTATTCATCTTCAGTCTGGGGTAGCACCAGCAAGACTAATCTCCAGCGACTGCAGGTACTACAAAACCAGGTGCTTCGTACAGCAACAAATACTCCTTGGTTCGTCAGAAACTAACAACTTAATCACGAGTTTGGTCTCCTACCCGTTCACCAGTAATCCGCAGGCAGATACTACATTTCTTTTAGCATCTCCAGGAGGCCCCTTGAGCTGTTACCGACAATCGGCGCTTGCAACCAGCTCGCCTCAAACGCAGACTGCCACAAGATCTCCTCCTCAGTGACCTCTCCAGAACAACGACCCACACTAGTGATTACTACCATCAGACTTATTTACAGAATTTGTGTTACGATTATCCTGCCATATTTAATTAGAGGAACCGTTTACGGCTACCTCAATTGTTTTGTGTTCTGTTACTATGTTTCTCTATCACAAACATCTGTAAAGCATACTTGCTGCTCGATGGATGATAAATTTTAAAAAATTACGAAATTAGGTACTTACATTCAGTGTATTCCAAGGATGCGACTTTCAGATTGTCAAGAAAATCTCCCACTCCAAAACTATCTCTGAAATAGATTTTCTCAAAAATGACCCAAGGTTTTGGTTCAAGTACCTTAGAATTAGAATTAATACGGAGAGAATACGGCAGAGAAACCTGTGGTTTATTGTACCTAAACCCCAAGTGGGGCATGGGGGAAGTATGATGCGCGAGGAGACAGTGGGCATGATCTCTACCATTTACCAGGTGGAAACTCCCTCAGCAGGCCAAAACAAACCGGCATTCAAACCGCCGTGCTCTGGAAATGGACCAAAAGGTCACCCAGGAGACCGAAAATCATCCTACCGAAGGAGGAAGTTTTGTCAACAGCATATCATCTGGCCATGCAGCGCCCAGACACTCTTCTACACTTCTACCCTGAAAGACACCACCAGATGAGGGTTGATGTGAAATGATAATGAAGATGGAATGGGGGAACAGGAAATATCGGGGTTTTAGTTAACCTACCAAGTACTCGTGACTCGGGAAAACCCCGGCAAACTCCATACGATACCCACGGGAATCGCACCCAGACCTCCTGAATGCGGGACCTCCCGAAATCGCCTGAGACATTCCTCTCAGTTGGGACATCATAAGAAATATACAAAATCTTTCTACACAAAAAAGGTGTATCTGGTGAAAGACACAAATTATACCATAATCCTGTTCTCTGGAATTTATTTCGGAGGCGTTCCTTGTTATAGGTTCGCAATTGAAAGTAGATATTTCATTTTCCTCCTGCTATGCAAAGATAACGGAGTTCAAAGTCATCACATAGCGACAAGATTTTAAAACATTTGACTAACGCTAAGGGCATACTCTATTATTTCATTCCCATTTGGCCTGCATGGAAATATAAAATAAAAAGGTTTTTAATTTTTTTTCTGTTAAAGCAAAGTAGGTACAAGAACAATAATTTTTAGAAGAGTTGTTTGAAGTATGAATTGGTCATCGAATGTTTTTTCTAAAATGACTAAGGTATTAGATAAGTCTGTAATGTTCCGCGCCTCGGTAGCGTATATGGTAGCATATCTGCCTCACGTTCAAGAAGTCCCGAGTTCGAATCTCGGTCAGGATGAGTTACCTGGATAAGGTTTTCTTCGGGGTTTTCGCTTATCCTTACAGACGAATGTCGGATTGCTCTAAACTCCATGGACCCTGGACACATTTGAGCATCATTTCACCCATTTCATTCACCATCCGATAAGACTTTACGTTGGAGGACGTAAAATTACAAAAAAAAAAAAAAAAGAACCAAATTAAAGAAAGTCTGTAATGGTCTAAACCTTTTCTGAAAGAATCACACACATAAATTTACCCATGTAATTCCGTTCCGCAAACAGTGTGATGCTATGCTCTGCAAACTTAACTATTTCTCTATATAAATGTCACTGTACTTTAAGGTCTTATTAAATCGGATCTGAATTGTTTTTCCTCCTAATCGCTGCTTGGAAATCGAAACATGTCCACCGTGCTAACACTTTGCCACTACCCTGTTTCATTATTATTCAGCCCATCAATTTAGGCTGAAATTGAATTATTGCGTATTTAATTTCAGAAGAAATTTTCAATAATGCCCAATGAATGCATACTACTTTAATTTTTTTCTGTTAATCTGCCACGTCAATTATTTTAAAATGGATTGCGTTGATTCAATGAAAAAAATAATAAATGCTGCAAATATTAATTATATTATTTATGTCAATTGACAAACTCGCAGGAGAACCGAAATGGTTTCAGTAAGAACACAGCACACAAATCTTAAAGGTAATATCAGAGATAAATTAGTATTATTACTGATCAAGGATCACAGATTGTCGTAGAAAGCGCAGATTATTTGCTGGACTTACTGTGTTGCACAAAATGAGACATAGTCAAAGTTTGTTATGTAATTCAGTGGTACTGTATTATAATTTGTTTATAAGTAACTTATCGCAATTGGAATATTTTATTTACTTTGCTCTATATTTTATGCACATTATTAATTACTAATTATTATTATTTATTCTTATCATCATCATTGCTCTATTTGTATTTATAAAAACTGGCATGTTGTGATTCAGATTTTTAATTCGTAACGGGATAATCGATTACATAAACAGTGACACAAGGAAATTAATGAATTTAAAGCCTGTGAGTATTTTATATTTTCATCTTGCGAAACTTCCATGATATAAGCGATACAATTCAATTAATTGATTTGCAATGTTATAAAACACTGGTCATGCTAGTACTACTTAGCAATTGTTTGCACCGTTAAATAAAAAGAAATCAAATTTTTAAGAATTAAAAGATTCGCTTTTTTTCGTCGGTAAAGATCATGTTGGAAATAAATTAGATTATGACGTAGTTCTCTGTGATGTATCACACTGGAGTGACGTAATTCAGTTTCGGGAAGTCAAATAGTAAGGGGTGCGGAGAGAAATGAAGAAAGGCTTTGTTACTTAGAACTATGTATTCAAAGTTGAACGCAATATTCCGCATACCTAAATTCACGTCATTATTGCTAGGCGTTCCCCTTTTACCTCACTGGTTTCCTATATCAGAGACAGAAACAAGATTGCTGACGTCATAGAGTATTTATTAGTAATAGTGGTTTATGCTTAATTCATACTTATATAGGAGAAAAAGAGCCTAAAATAAAACAAATGTGACTATTATTTTAAAATGGAACTCTTACATATAGTCTGATTATTTAAATAAGGTCCTTGAGTATCTCAAAATTTCCTAAAAATACATATTTCTTTGTCCAGTGAGAAGGGGTGATTATCTGTGACGTCACCAGAAGGAATCTAACCATCACGCGCCCACCCTTTTATGGTTTTAGTGCTTTGTTGCTTTACAGTTTGATGATCCCTTCATAATATGACGGGGCAAATCGAATACTGCTATAAAAGAAAAAGCGGGGCTATTTTTTGATCCCAGCAATATAAACAGAATAGGGAGAAGGGAATTGAGTCATCATTCCGCTAACGATATGGCTGCTTGGACGCCATCATTCTTGGATAGTCAGAATCAAATCAACACTGCGCGACAAGATTTTCTAATAAATAATACCTATAGCTATTTTAAGATCAACTCTCACATTATACATCACTGTCCATTTTAGAATTATGGAAAATTATTAACAGACTTACATGACTTTAAGCAGAACTAACGGGCCCTACACAGATTTAAATTCCTTGGCCTTTAGTTTCTTATTCTAAATTTAATAAGATTTGGTTAATTTCTCTTATAATTTCCCACAAAAGAGGAGGAAATTGCAGTATTTAGAAACACTGATAAATAAATGGTTTAGTTTTATTTCACCATTGGGATTTATATAAGAGAGTACATTTGTATGCATGTGTAACAATCGAATGTACTATAGATACTATCTCATAAGTAGTGTCACCCGAACATAGGAATTCCGGAGAGAACCAGCTGGCAGGTAGGGGCCTGGCGAGAAGCGTTTAGACCACGCCTACCCATTTATCTGTGTAGCGCTCACGGAGGGGATGGTTAGAAGAGCATCACGAGCCACTATACCGTCTCTTTCCCCTCCCCCTGACGTCTGGAACAATCGGGATGATTGTGCTGCAGTGGACAAGTCAGTCAGTTCTTGGCGAGCAGCCGTGAAGAGCGCAGTGCTAGCGAACGAACTGGAAGACTGCGTACATGTATCAGAGGAGTTCTTAGTCAGGTCTAGAGAGAGTTGTTGTGTGGAAAGTTGCCGATAGCGAGTGTTACGTAATTGTGAGTGTTGCGTAATAGTGAGTGTGGAGTGGACCTGTGACAGACGAACTGGTGGATTGTTATTGTGTGCGATACGTAATTCTATCTAACCGGCAAGTGTACCAACTGTAATTCGGTGGAAATAAAGAACATTTTGAGTTTGTGCAATTGGACTTTTAATTCTACGAACCCACAAACTTACAGTAATGTATTTCAAGGAAAAACAGTTATGTTAAATGTCTTCTGACGAGCAATTAAGTAATATTCTGAGTATAGCTCATTATATTCTGTGGTCTTGAGCCATCGCTCAGCGAGGTTCATTGTCCCACGAAGCTACAAGTCTCTGGTTTGATACGAAGAATTCGGTGACACCCACTTGCAATGCTTCAATGTTGTCAACATTTCTTCCACGTGGAAAATGCACCATGGATGGAAAAAGATGATAAGCTGATTGTGCGAGATCATGGCTGTATCCTGGATGTGGTAACAGTTCGATTCCTCACAATTCCAGCATTTTTTCCATGGTTATTCGTGCAGAATGGGGCATTGCTTTGTCCTGTTGCAACAGAACTCCATTTCGGTTAGCTCTGACGGTCATCTCCGTTTTTTTTTTCTTCAGAATAAAGATCTGCATCAATCGCCCTCCCCTTTGACATTTTCAGAATTCCACCAGACACAACATATTACTTTTGGACCGAACTTATTACTTTAACAATGACTTTGGCTGGTTGGCAGGGATCAAACCACTGTTTCGAGCTATCAGGGTTTTGGTAATATAACCATTTTTCATCACAAGTGACAATTCTCCTGTCAAATCTATAATCCTCGGGATTACGATAAGCTGACGGCAGATGTCCACTCTACGTTCAGCCTGTTGAGGTTTCAGTTCATGAGGTACAGATCTACAGCTTCTGTATGATTTTCTAAGCGATGTATTGCATCTTTTGATGCACCAAGTTTTTTTTCCTTGTTTCATTTATACACCGCCTTTAACTGCTATGGTCATATCGGCGGCCGTTCTCCTTTGGAAAATACTGAAGGTGTTAACTCGCTATCTTTGGTTTTTAATCATTAGATCACGCACACATTCACACTCTCATTCATACTTCCAGACTCTGGGGAAGATGGGGAATTGTCTTGGTCGGAGAAAAATCCCCACCCGGGTGCCCTAGCACGGCAGGCAGGTGCCCTACCGACTGAGCTATGGGGCAAGCCTATGCTGAAAGCGTACGGGTACTTTTCTCACAAAGCTCATACTTGAGGTCTTCCAGATCGTGGTACATCTTTAGTGTTTTCGACGAATTGCTTTAGTCCCCAATTGATAATAGACACTTTTTTATCATAAGGGCAGGAAGAGTTATATAGGACCGTTCATTCACATTGCAGCCGTAAGGTAGGTAAGGTAAAAATTTGGCACAGGAATTCTACCGTCCATGCTGCAAGATTTAACTGTAATAACATAAACATCAGGTTTATAGATACCCAGAATTCTATAATAGCGCATAGCGCAAGATTTAAATGCTCTGGAATAAGACGATTTATTTAGGACTGATATTAAAATAGGAAGCTAAAAGATGTTGAACCTAATAAACAGAAAATCTGTTGTAATTTAAAATGATAGTGCCAAATGAATGTCGATGACCTAGAGGGTCACATCACGATCGTGTGTGTTGAGAAATTGGTATTCTACGGAAGAGGAATTGCAGTCTTATCCCATTTTGACCGAGTAAAATGCCTTCGGTAATATCTGAGGCTTGCTTTTGGGAAGTCCCAGATTTGATTCCTATTGGGGTGGCACTGTTACTTTAGGCTTTTTCATGGTTGTCCAGGTCAGTAGACTAATTTTGTGGTGTGTCTTCTAAAAAATATTTTCCTTTTGTCACTTTTATCTTCATATGGTTCAGGATTGTAGTTCCAAGTTAGGGTAATTGGTACGTTACGCGACGATGGAGTATGCGTTGCATACAAATTTCTTCCTGTTGTATCAATGTGCAGCATGTGTTCTTGGTGTGGGGCCTCCCTCTGCCTTATACCCCTGAATTAAGATGGTGCAAACAGGCAAACACTGGCATGAGGTATGGCATACATAAGAGAAAAGTGTTTCAGAAACAAAAGAATTACAAGGCGTGTTCGCAAAAACTTTCCAATTTTATTTAATATAGAAAACATATTTATTGCCAAAGAATGTTACATTTATGGAAAGGCGGAACTTATAGTTACCTTTCAACGTAATTACCATTGCGATCGATGCACTTTTGCATGCGCTGTAGCAGTTTTTGTATACCCTTGTACTCTCCCGCCAAGTTCCGCAGGTTAGCGCTCAACCTCGTTTTTCAAATCATTGTCGGTCTGGAAATGAGTTCCACCCACGTGTAACTTCAACTCAGGAAACAGATGATAATCACTAGGTGATAAGTCTGGACTGTAGGGGGGGATGGGTGAGGATGTCCCATCTGATCTGGGCCAGGAGATCAGCCGTTGCATGTGTATTTTGGGGACCCACCTCGCACACACGTTGTGATAATGCAAATGTTCAATCAAAGTCTTGGCAATCGTAGTCTTACTGACTTCAGGGATAAGTTCGCTCAGCTCGCGAATTGTCACACGTCGATCTTTAAGCATTTCTTGCTCGACTTTGGCAATTGTTTCGGCTGAAACCGAAGGCCGACGAGAACGCTGTTCGTTATGGACGTCTGTACTTCCGTCTTTGAACTCTCTGACCCATTTCCGCACGTTTCTGACCTCCATACACTGTGGCCCATAGACTTCGCATAACTGACGATTAATTTCAGTATGGTTAGTGTCCTTGGCACTCAGAAAACGGATCACTGCACCCTACTCGCACTTGGCGGTGGAAGTGATAGGAAGCTCCATCGCAAACGGATGCCCAGCTAAGACTAATGGTTACAACGGGTTCGGTGTAATGTGGAATTGAAGGAGTGAAACTAAGCTACACGTCAGTGTTGTCGGATCTCACGTAATAGCGTTCTTCACAGCTCCAGCGCTTTGGAGACCTTATTTTACGCACACGCCTCGTATAATGACTAAGAAAATGTTCACAGTCAAGTGTCTAGTCAGACCTTATGTTAATCCAAAAATATGAATCAAGCAATTGCTTTTGTTTAAAAGTGTTTCTTTGGTGATTCGTTCAGGTTTTATGTGTAAAGCACCCAATATCTGAGAAGATTTCGGAGCGCAGTTTCGGTCAAACGTATTCGTAGCCTTCTTACCAATTCTTTTATTTCGTTTGTTCGAAATTAATATGAAGTAGAGGGAGAACATGAAGTTAGCGATTAATGAAGTAATGGTGGGGGGTGACTAAGCATTAGGGAAGCAAAATGAGTAGTTCTATGTAGAAGGACATTAAGGGACAGACCTAAATTAATTTCTGCAGTAAATGAATATTGCTATTGGCATATATAAAATCATTTTTAGAGAGAACCAAATAGAAATGCTACAAAAGTGTTGTAAAATATTATGACAATGAAAAAAGTCAGAAATTAGCAAAAAATTGTGCAGAATGAAGCTTTTAAGTCAGCATGTTCTTGTTGTGGCATCTACCCCCTGAACAGCAATATTTTAGCGATTTCTCGCAAAGACTGAAAAAAACATTGACCTTGAAAATGAAAATATCGACTGCATCATAAGTAGTGAAAGTTTCATGAAGACTAGATTAAATGCCACATATGCAAGGGTTGAACGCATAAAAACTATGTGACATGTTGAAGGGGATCTTCTTTATTTAAATGTAACATTTGTTTTAAAAAGTATTACAAAGATACATTTAAATAACGAAGTGGTCTTATAATATTCAGACTGTCCAATATAGGGTTTCTTGTTTTCAAATTGGGGAAGCTGTGAGATTTATAAACGTTTAAAATTCTCTGCTGTCAAATACTTACTGTGAATAACATGTTTGGTGCAATTAAATACACACAAAACATGTGTAGATTTCCTTTTAAATTGACTGTACCTCATTCCAAAGACGGAGCAAAACCCTTAGGTGTCCGATATTGGGTTACCTTTCCCTATCACTGCAGTCTTCCAAAGGCTCTATCTCTGACATTTCATCATCACTATCACGAACAATAAACAGGCACTCATATAAAACGTTTCTCTTCCCTTCTGAAACAAAACTCCTGTAAAACAAACACGTACTATTTCCGCTATTTGCAGTAACTATGTTCACTGACCGAGTATATTAATTAATGAGTTGTTTCAGGTACTTAATGAGGGTGAGAGGCGGAAGATCCATGACAATACTTACATCCCTTGCTGGTATAGGATTGTCGACTAGTTCCAAAGTACTTTTCACATGCCAAATTGTTTGGCAATAGCTCTACTTGCTAGCGCATATCGTCGTCCAATTATCGCCGCTCTCCGGTTCTGATCTTACCAGAGGGTCTACGTGCGATGTAAGCTCCAATGCTTAGGGACCCCTTCCTCTAACTCTAATCCTTTCTCTATGCATGCAATACAAGCATAAGTTTGGAGGTTTGGAGTTTATGTTAAGCGACTAAATGTGAATGCTTACATTTAATCGGAAAAACACTTGCTGCAATTCGGTTTTCTTTCGTTTGTTAATTGGGTTATTTTTACCTTTCGCTAGAAGACGCAATGAGTCTTTAAATCTTATTATGCTGGATTAGAGTGAAAAGATATTCATAAGAATGTTCTGTTGTGTACACGTGTTTCCATAGAAGAAAATACACTACAAAGCCTTTCCGTGCAACGATAAACCCAGTTAGACTTTGGTAGAAGCTCAGCGAGGCCGAAACACACCTGGAGGGTATTTGTTGAAGTACCATCCCCGTATTCAATGGGGCGTGCCTTATTGGACTGTAATAGGGGCACGCGAGAACATATTTTTTGTACGTGTGCTGGCCCCTGCTTCTATCTATCTTCCGATTCCATTTCCTTTCCTATCTCTTCTCATTCCATTATATCTTTTTAGGTTTCTTTAATTACGATAGGAAGCAGACTTCACGCCTTCCTTTTAAAAGTACCACCCCCCATTCCTTCTTCACTGAACGGGTTGGTCAATATGTTACCAAAAGCTCTAGAGGCTTGTGTCTGCTAAGATAGAGAAACCTCTTAAAGAACAGCCAATGTGCAAAAGTTGAGCTCTCCTTTCTACGTTATTTTCTTGTAGTTGAATCTCTAGATTAGATTCCATGCTCAAATAAGGGTCCTCCACGACATGGAGCAATTTGAGGAGAGCAAATACTGCTACCTTATGGCAAGCAATATGAATTATCAGCAGGAGAGTGACAAATAAACCTCACGTACTGAGTTGAAGTAGCAAGTGGGTTTCGATTCTTTATTTAAACAGTACTTATAAAGGTAACCTTTATGCTTGTAAAACAACCGTTTATGGTGCTAACGAAAACGCGGAGGTGATATCTGGTTTGATATATTAATGTGACTTCCCTCAACAATGAAAATTAACATTCTTACTGTACATTCATTTTCTTCAAACAGACGTTCCATCTGACAATGTGAGGACGGTAAAAGGCCTTTACCGTTATAACTGCATTAAGTAGCCTTACTATAGTTTTAGTACTTTTATGTAAAATCTTTCTAGTATTGTTAACCAATTGTCACCGCCTAAGAAGCAACTTTATTTGGTGTCTAGTTTCAATTGTAACTTTCATTAACGTAGTGTACTCATTGTGAATTGTCACAGTAGTAAGAAATAATAATGTAATTGTAGATACTACCTTAAATTTTCATAACATCCAAGGCGTATTAATATTATCCCACCCTTTTCAATTATGAAATAGAAATACGAAGGTATTTGTTATGTATAAAGTATCTAAAGAGAAAAGAAAAAGGCTTAAACCATTTCTAACTTGCCAGGGATATGTCACACTGCAATGAAATTTACTGTATATTTCACAACAGAATGAAACTTAATATCTATAATATGAATACAGCCCTAATTACGCAACTGAGAGATAAAAAAATCTGCGTATCTAACAGCCTGGTTTCTGGAATGTATACCAAGCCTTATTATGCGATCTTCATTTTTAACTTTATTAACTTCTTAATCAGATTTCACAAAACAATTTTCAAATTTTACAGATATAATCTACTCTACCTTAACGAACTAACTAAAACTACAGATTACAGGATTCCAGTAACCTTACAGATCTATTCATCTAATCTATCTGAAACAGTCTTTTTTCACTTTACTTCTACACCAACAATATAAATCAAATCTACATTTCTAGTACAGCTTTAATTTTTATAACAATCTACGAAAAACTGTTTCCTACAATTTAAAAATTTCCTCTTTTGCAACTGGTATCCAAAGCTTCCTCCTACTGGTATCCATCTCCTGAAGGGACTGGTATCAGTAGATTGAGCTGGTTGGTCAGTTCCAGACATCCGGGTAGTCATCTCTCCGTTTTTGCATAATCAGTTGCATCTGTCCACTCTGATACTCTCCATATATACCTTCTCTCTCCTGGTATTCTCTTTCTGTCAATGGTCTTTCTGTCTTCTTTCTGATGTCCATAATTGGCATCTTCTATTTATTGGCTGTGCGTCTTAATTGCGGTCTTCAAGTCTGGTAATCTGTATCTTCAGTTTCTCTTGTTCCTATTTCCCTCTGACAATCTCTTCAGTAATATTCTTTTCTCCTGGACTGAAATGTTCCTGCATTTACTTCCTGAAGTCTTTTGTCGCGGGTATTCCTCTAACGCCTTAACGTATATTACGTGAGACATGTTTTCTAAATGTAGATAATCTTCTGCATCTCTTAGGATGTTCCATAGACATTTTCCTTGAAGTTTCCTTCGATCGTCTTCTACTAGTTCACTATATTTATTGCACTCAAAAATAACATGTTCAGGCGAATCTAAACAGTCACATTGCTCACATAAATCTGAGTTCTGCTTCCCTATTCGTTTTAAATATACATTATATGGGCCATGTCCTGTAACAAAGTGAAAAAAATCCTTTTCCTGGTGTTATATGTTCCAATTTTAGCCTCTCTTTAATGTCCGGAAATAAATCATGTACTCAACGCAATTGATATATGGCCGAAATTGTTGCATCACTATGCGTAGGATTCAAAAGTGTTAACCTCTGTGATGGTCTATCACAGAAGGAACTCGGCATTTTAGCCGATGGCTTACTGCCGTCAGACCTCAGAAGGCAGGCGGCCAGAAAGTAACACAGGCGGCACCACGGTGGATCCTAACAGGTGCAGGCAAGTTCTTAAGCATGGCGCAGTTCCGGGTCGTCATAGAGAGTCCGCCACAGTCAGGTCCGGCTGATAGATTAGTTCACCTAAATGGCCGCCCGCCGAATACAGCACCTCTCCACAGTCGAGTACCAAATTTCCAGAGTGCAAGCACCGCCGTGGAGTAGCGCAACTTCAGCTTGCTGACACTTGCTATATGGAATGGCTTTACAACTTCAAGCTGTATATGCGTCTCTGAGACGTAGTGGTGGCGTGACTGCTTCACATTCACGACCTTCGAGTTCGTATCCCGGTCAGGGTTATAAGCTCTTTTATTCCGGAGTTTTTTAATATCCTAAAAGATGCATATCTGATAAGTCTAAACTGTATGTACCCTGTACTCATTTGAACATAATTTCATTCATCTTCCGATATGACTTAACGTTGGAGGTTTTCTCTTACCCTAAAATACAAATGCCTGGTAACCCTAAGCTCTATAAACCCCGGACTCTGAAAGAAAGAAAAGCACACGGAAGAAAAATAACAAGGTATGAAGGTTGGTCGCGGGTATTGAACCCTCAACTTCCCGAATATGGGACACAGACATTATTGCCTGAGTCATCCCTATCGATCAAATACTTTCTGCTCTATTTAATATACTTATCATCAATTACCTTATTCACCAGCATTCAGTTCTTCTTATAATCCATTTCTGTGATCATTCTGCCGCATGTTGTACCATAAATGTAATATATTGCTTTTATTTGCATTATATGTTTGATTCTTACCCTCACATATCATGGAATTTGTATCCTAACACTGCATAACTAACTATAACGGAATCTAATAATGCTAATTATTTTCGTTTCTTGGGTCTAGAAGATTTTATATATACTCCTTGTTGAGGTTTTATAAAATGAAAGAGATATGCTGCCTAATAGCTATTGTAGACTAATGTAAAATCATCACCATTTGCAAACCCGGGAAGGAAAGCACCCCTCCTGCACACTATCGTCCCATCAGTCTGCTTTCTCATGTAAGCAAATTACTGGAAAAGCTCATCCTAAGCAGGCTTCGGAAAACCCTGGGTCGTCATAACATCCTTAGAGAAAAACAATTTGGCTTCAGATCTCAGCACTCTACCCAGTATCAGCTACTTCGGTTGGTTGAAGAAGTGTACACTGCCTTTAACCGTAAGCAGTATGATGCTGCTCTATTATTGGACATCACCAAAGCCTTTGACAGTGTCTCGCATTATTATCCTCACCTCGTTATATTAGAGCTGATGTTCCTCAAGGTAGTGTCCTGGGACCCACTCTTTTCCTTCTCTATATCAACACCCTACCTTCTTTACTACGTTGCACACTCTACCCTTTTGCAAACGTCACAGCTGTAAACTCCATGTGAACTAGACATTATATGGCTGCACGTAGAATTCAACAATATGCCAACCTCCTCACCACCTAGTACAAACGATGGCGCTTGAGCATCCACTCTCAGAAGAGCCAAGCCATGACCTTCTCCAGAAGGCAGCTAGATTACCTACCACCTGTTCGTCTAGCCGGAGAGGAAGTACATTGGCAATCATATGTACGATATCTAGGCGTTTTTCTTGATGTAAAATTGACGTGGAAGGACCACATAACTTACACAGCCAACAAGGTCAGCAAACCTATCGGTATGTTATACCCATTGTACAATCAACGCTCAGTGATGTCCATATCCAATAAATTGCTCCTCTGTAAACAAGTGCTCCGACCAGCCATCACTTATGCCTGTACCATTTGGGGTGTGGCAAATAAAAGTCACCTACATCGCCTTGAAATCCTATAGTCCCGATTCCTCCGTATTGCCACGGATTCCCCATGGTATATCCCCAACCTTGTAGTCCGTCGTGACCTACACATTCATACCCTAACAGACTACATCCACACCTCTTACTCCTATTCAATCATAACACCTTATATATAAAAGGAAAGAAAAGCCAAAACGAACCTCTACCGTCATTTGCCCTAACTTATAAAATATTCTACTGCCATTTAAGGCTCAGCACTGATTTGGCTAGAGACTGCAAGTCTGGCTTCCAGACTTTCAAGTGTCCAATCGCAGGTGTTAGACTAATGTAAACAATAACAATGCCTGACGAAAATAGGTTCTTTAACATGTTAATAGTCCTCGAGATTTATATAGAGATGGTTTTGAATTTGTTAAGTTAAAGAAAATTGTTATTTTCATGAGGAAGAGTGGACGTGTAAAGGAGGCATATACCTTCTTTTATTTTTAACAATTGAAAGTAATATCTCTGTATTAAGAGATAAAATTTTAATCGTAAGGCTGTGCAAAAATTACATTTACTTTGTTGATCTAAAAGGGGAAGTCTTTCTGAAAGAGGCTCCATTAATCTGTATAATCGAATATTTTGTACTGGTTATATAAATAATGATATTCGTCTAATATGGAAACAAAAAAGAAACAAAGAAAGAAGAAAGAAGAAGCGGATGGAGAAACAAGAGAGAGAAAACAGAAATAAAGAAAGAAGGAAAGAAAGAAAGAAGGAAAGGAGAAGGAAAAAGGAAAAAAGAAAGAATGGAAGAAGAAAAGAAAGTTAGTCTGCAGTCAGTTTGTTTCTTTGGGAAATCCCCTTCTCAAAACTGTACATTCGAAGTCGTTGAATAAACGGAAGATATAATAAGGATAACACCGCTAATGAAACATAGTTGAAGAAGAAACGAGGAGTAAGTGCTGTGCAGACAGACCAGGGTCCGCATGATGATGTAAAGTGTTTGGTGTTAACTCTGGCATGTTGATGGGTGTGACGTTAATTGCAGGTGTCGCTGGATTACAAGGTGCAAGCTGTAAAACGGTCATTAGAGAAGGGGATGTTCGTCACTTCAAAATGTAAACTACGAAACCGGCTTTGCTAACAAGCCACGCCCCTCATGGAGTAAAAGGTGATCCATTACTGAACCTTAAAATTACTTTATAAACTCGTGTCACATCCATGGGGCTGTGGACAGCGGAGCTTGAAAATATAGGATGTTTAAGCATTATTCTGCTTACATGAAGCCATATAGACTCAGGAGCTAAGCAGCACTCATCTTGCAGCTGACAACTTTGGTTTAAGTAATTTGCTTTAATTTGGATATGCTTGTTTGAAATATTCAATTCTTCTTCACTTGACGATTCTTCTGCGTGAAGTAATATCTTTATAAATATATTTGTAAATATGACTGGCTTTAAATGAGTACATAGCAGACAAGGTTCTGCGAGAAATTCGGAGCTTCGATTCTCGTTGCCCGCACTTAACGTTTTCGTAGTTTTCCTTCGCTGGTAGTACATTTTGGGGTGAATTCTTATCTAGCGCCGTTTCATTTTCAGTATTTTCCTTTCACTTCGATTCATTTTTATCTTTAAGCTTGGATGCTGCCATTCGTGGCGTACATTGGTGTCAGATGGCGCGGATGCTTGCTCAAATAAAATTGTACTCTTCGTAGATGTTATACGGTTCCTTGGACGATAAGTCAACCATCGCACTCTTTAAGCAGAACCACCAATGGGACGTTTTTTGGAGCTTAGGATTCCACTTGACTTCATGATTTGTGACCTCTTATACTCCCTTTAATTTAGCCTTTTCTCCTCGCAGTGACAGCCACAATGGTCGTAAGAGCGAGGTGTCTCCCTCTTCTGCATACACTTTGTTTTCTATAATTTTTTAATGATCAATAACCGCCTTTACTTCATATGGCACCACAAGGAGTGACGAGTGTTTTACCGAAGTGAAATGATAATTTGGGAAAGGAAATTGGCGAAGAACATGCCCCAGGACTCACATGTTCCACGAAGTCCGCTCTGTTACAAAGCCTTGGAAAACCTATATGAAACCTCATTATGAAGAACGGTCTATATTAAGAGTTGAATTACAGATCCCTCGTTCAACAGTCTCTGTCTTAAGAGTATTAAAGTGACTTCGTGGGTTCCTAGAATTAAAATTCCGAGTTGCAGATATTCCCAAATGTTCTTTATTTCAGTAGAAATTCACTGTTCAATTCTCACCTAGCAACATTACGTCACGTACACACAGTTTACCAAGGTCGATGACAATAACAATCAGTTCTCGTTACAACACTACAGCTGTTTACTACTACTCACGACTGACCCTTGGCGAGTCGTTGCTCTCTTAAATTGAGAAGTTCGAGAGGTTTCTGGAACAAATAAGAAAACAACTTTTGTCTGTCTATCAAGATATCACCAGAACCTTCCAAACGTGAAACCCTATCGGTGCCGGCAACTCCTTTATCGCCATGATACACTGTCCGTCTGTTATTTATCGGCGCTATTGTTATTTGCCGGCTGTTTGTGTACACTAGCCGCGCTATCGTAGATAACGGCTTCGCGACAATATTATTTTGTTTGTTAACTGCCAGGATCACACCAACCTGGTCGGTGTGACATAAATTCGCCCCATAGGAGTTCCTATACGTGCCAGTAAGTCTAATGCTCGTGGGACTGTCGCTTTAAGCAGCGTCGGGTTTGAATCCGATCTGGGATCAGTAGGCAGCACCTAACCAACTTAGCAATGCTGATCAGCACTGTCAATCTCGATTTCTTCATGGCTATTTCCATTGTTAATGAAAAGTATTCCGTTTCCTGCCACTTCTTCTTAGTCATGACAAATGTAGCCAGATATTTTCCGTAGGTATGTACTTGTATTTTATTGCAGCTACACGAAGCATACAATAATAGGGGTCAATGCTCAAAGGTATAAAATATCGGTTTACTGAACCTCATTTTACGTAGTCTATAAATGTCATGCCGAGAAACAAAAGAAGCGATGGTTGCGGTGCATTTTTAAAGAATGTTTAAACCTGAAGCAGTGGCTATACTTGTTGAACCATTTTTCATTGACATTACATCACAGTATCACACTTCCAAATTAAATTAATTAGAGGTAGAAGTAGTTTAGGTGATTGTGGAAACACCTAGTAGCACTTTGGCCGCAGTTCCATCTTTTGAATGCGAGCTCATAAATACCAGCTTCGGTACCTATTCGGGTAACGAACGTACACATTTCTGGCAAAATCTGCAGATGTATAAAACGTATTGATAGATCTTTAAGTATAACTGAATATTTATTTATATGGTTTTGTTACTGTCTGGAATCTAATTGCTTTACTGCTGCAGGCGTAGCAAATGTTTGTCTATATTACAATAAAGGGCACATAAATAAATGCTGGAAAGGATATGCGCTCGCATGCGATACAAGTTAACTTGACACAGTGCATGAATTACGTCAGATGTAAAGCACCGTCATCAAATGTGCAAACTTCGAAAACAACGTATCGCAGTACTCAGAGAACTGGTGAAGTATTGCCTTGTAAGTGTATGCAGATGCAGTGGTTTTGAAGACTAATTGCAACACAGTTAAGATTGCTGAATTCCTGAAGAGCATCTTCCGCATACTTGTTTAAAATTGTTTAAAGACGGGCTGTAAATAATTTCTTACATAAAAAGTCAAGGTGTAGTATAACGCAACTGTTTTGTTTGCTCTCGCAGTGAGGCGGTTGTATCTATGTACCTGCAGTTGTTCACATGCATCAGCAATAACAGTACAGTCTAAGTACAGTATACTTATAGAAATACGCACACAAATAACTAACACGAAATAAATGTCATGAATAGCTTGTGTCTTTTGGTCTCTGTACTGTTCACATTTTACATACAAGAACCGAAGGGTATTGATGTAGAATTCTGTTAATTGCTAGCATGTGATGGTAGATTTGAAATGTGGTATAAGCTAAAGCTTACGAAATAAATACGTAGTGCTATGAACTGTGATGAAAAAATATAATGTGACATTATTAATGAAGGGCGCCGGGGTAACGCAGTGGTTTCTCTTGCGGCACCCGTGCTAAGGGTCCCTAGTTCGATTGCCGGCTCTGGTGTTGGCGATTTTAAGTCAGCTCTATCCACGCCTTCACCTCTGTCTAATACATGTGAAGTGTCCGCTATGCCCAACGTCGTTCGGAGTCCACTTATAAGCCGTAGGTCCTCTCACTTCACCGTCGACCTCACTATCACCCTATCATTGGAGGTAATGGATCCGCCCTCTGGGTGCCTCCACTTGAGAAATGGGTCCAGACACCACGTGATGGGGCGAGGTTATCCTGAAGGCTAAGGTTGCCATAAGGGGCAACAATTACTGTTGTAAACAGAAATTAAGTTAATGCTGATCCAGCTGCTTCGTCCTCTTCAGAAAGAAGATGACAACCCCAAGCTCCTTTTAGCATAATTTAGAACATTCTTAAGAAACTTTTTTCCCTCCAAAATCCTTGTGCCACTTGCAAGGGGACTAAATTATTATGTGACGGCTTCCTGTAAAGGGAAACGTTGATATCAGGAATAAATTAAGTTATTTCATTTCAAAATAATTTAATAGAAAATATAAAGTAACAAGTATAACAAAGTGACAGTGATCTACCTGAAATGAGGATTAATTCTTCAAAAAATTAACAAATAAATAGTTTTTGTGTCCAAATTGTTCTTGAACATTAACTTCAAATAATGCAATGGATTTAGCTTTCAAAGCACATTAATGCTTCAACACGTAATAACTTAAATGCCCAAGAGCACACAGCCTTTTCCCTTTGACTTTGCAGTGTGTGTGTGTGTGTGTGTGTGTGTGTGTGTGTGTGTGTGTTTGTGTGTGTGTGTGTGTGTGTGTGTGTGTGTGTTTAATTTTTCCTCATTAAGAAGCCCATAGCTCAGTCGGTGGAGCACCTGCCTGCCGTGCTAGGAGTCCCGGGTTGGATTCCCGGCAGTAGGGGTGAGGATTTTTCTCCGACCCAGATGTTTTCTCATCTTTCCCAGAATCTTTAGGTAGGTATGAACGAGAGTGTGAATGTGTGCATGATCTGATGATAAAGCCCAGCGAATACGAGTTAACACCTTCGATATGTTCCAAAGGAGAACTGCCGCCGGTATGACCATTGTAGTTAAAGGCTGAGTTTAATGGAACAGTGTTCCATATGTTGTAGCTTGTAACTAATCTTTTCAAATTCTAAGCAAAGACTCTGACAGAGTGTACTTAAAAGGTCTGATGTGTAGTATTCCCATAATTTTCTTTACCCTGGTACAAACTATTTTTACAGAGACTCATTCCTCTATTCACTTCATGAATGAGATAAAAGTTTGCAAAACTTATGTGAATAAAATAAGCTTCAGGCAGTACATCTGTTAAATTTGGTTGCTATGGGATGCCTTTGAAATACGGTTCTCTTGGAAATAAAACAAATCAAATAAAATGAGAGAACTACCTATTTAAGGAAAGTTAGTTCTGGCAAATTCAAACAATTAAGGAGTATCGCCTAAATGGTTCACTCTATGAAAACAATTACCATGGCATAAAATTGTATATTTCAACAAATGGAACATTTTTTAAATACCTTTCTTTTATTTCTTAAGGTTTCGGAGTTATTCAAAAGTGAACCGAAATAAACAGGTTTTCTGAGAATATTTTCAAAAATTTACTATATGTATTTCATTTGTCATAAAAGTACATGATATCTACTATTCCGATCATAATCATTAAAGGGTAACGTTAAAGATTGTAAGGTTAACTTGGCGTTTACACAAAAATGTATATTGCTTTAAAACACAAATTTTATGTCAAATACATTTTTTGGAGCGAAACAATTCTGAGCTATCCCTCGTTATCCTTTTATTTTTTTAACATCATTTTTCTCAAATAGAAAAATCATTTTTCGTTTACTGTGTTAGCTATGATATAACAACCAGTGGTGTTCTTAAAAGATTTGACAATCGCTTTAGGTTTACTGTGTTCCCATATCCCTCCAATACATACAACAATTTAGCTATAAACTAATATTTATGCATTTGATTTTATGATTAGAGTAATATTATGGGACATAATGGATGAAAGCAGTAAGGCACATTGAAAAGAGAAATAAAAATGAATCAAGGAGTAAGAAAGGGATGAAGCCTTTCTCCTAAGTCATTTAATATATACTGGATGACTTGATGAAGAACTGGAAAAAGGAGGTGATCGAAGAAATACAACTGAACAGAAATAACAACTTAAATGTGATTCTCTATGCCGATGATGTTGGAATAATACAGAAAACATAAGAGAGCCTTCAACGTTGCGTGTATAAAATGTATCTATTAGGAAAGAAATATAATTTTAAAATGTCCATATAGAAAACAAAAATAATGTCACATCAAGGAAAATTTCCGGTAAGATCAAAACTATGTATTGAAAATAAATGCCTGGAACAGCTCTCCAGTTTTAACCATTTGGATTGTGAAGTAAGCTTCGATTTAGACAAAGATTTAGAAAACAAGATAAAAAAGTTTTTGCAGATATGCGCAAACATAGAACTTTAAAGGTTAGACCAAAGAAATAAACGAAATTTAAATATTATAGAATCATGGCAGTCCCAGTGCTTATATACGGAAGTGAGTCCTGGGCATTAAAAGAAAGGGACACAAGTAAAATACAGGCAGCAGAAATAAGATTCTTAAGAGTTAAAGAATGCCCCTAATGATACTTAATAAGAAATAAAAACATTTGAGAGGAATTAGACATATATAAATTAAGAGATTAAATAGATGAGAACAAACAGAATTGTAAAGGGCATATGTATATAATGAGTGAAGAAAGAATGTTAGTTTTAATAAGAAAATACAAACCCTGCAGAGGAAGAGATGGAGCACACCCTATAAGAAGATGGGAGTAGGTGTTGGGATGCGAAGACGGAACAGGAAGAGACGTCTAAGACGCCCTGAAGTGAAGAGGAAGAAAAAAAGTGTTTACTTAGATTAACATGAAGCAGATACAAAAACAATTGCTTATAATAACAGATTGTACTAGAATGGAGATATCATACGGGTGACATACTCAGGGGCGGCTGCTGCTTAGGAGCACAAGAGCACATGAACCCCCATTATTTGTCTTGTAGAAGCCCTTTTCCTTTTTTTAATTGGTTATTTGTATTTAACGCGCTTTGCTTAATGTATAGTAAGTAGACGGCAGGTAGCACACTTCTCTTGTGCTAACACATGATGTAACGTTTAAAGCTCTGTGCATGCGTAGACGACAAATGCTACAGATAGGCATTGGTTGGGTACGCCCAGATCATAACACAATTTCGATGTGGACGTTAATTCACATTGGCAACGCCAGAGTTCTTGGTCATCTTTGGGAAGTGCTACTATCTATAGAGTTTTCTGCAACTATCTTCAAATACAAAGAATGTTTCCAACTCCTAGCGCTATCAGCCTTTACTTTGTTGCTTTCTGTTGCTTTGAATACAGCGTGTTTTTATAGTACAATTTGTAAACAGGTGTTTATTTTTAAGGAGTGTAATAAACTTGGAATTTGTAGATAATCAGCAGATGAGACAATTGTGAGTTTCCTAGTAAATCAAGTACAACTAGTGTTTTAACGCAAAACCATTACTCTTTGTTGTGTGCAGCGACCGATCGCGAGGTTTTCGAATCTTTGTGACTGTTGAACTTCTCTCAAGAGGTGGCTACGAACTCGGTGGATTCCATTTTAAGAAATAAAATAGATAAAGTGACTTGCGAAGAAAAATGTAATAAAGCGACTAGGACGTCCGCAACCCAATTTGAGAGCTAAGCGTGTTACGAAAATCAGAAGATGGGCTACAGGCGCAAATTTAATAATGTATACACAACCTGTAAATGGCTATGCGGTTGCAGTATTAGTAATGCGCTTTTTAGCGTTCCGTGCCTTCTGTTTGGCTCTGAAGTGAGTAATTGGACAAAAGTAGGATATGCCGACTTGGTACATCTTAGTGAAAATATAAAGAAGCACGGTAATTCACGCTGACGTAAAAATACATATATTCAGTTCGCCATGTTTGGTCGTGTGAATATTAATGGCCCGCTTACAGACTCAGTAAAGCGACACAACAAGCAAGGTGGTAGGAATAGATAGATTCTTTCTAGGGTAATAGATTGCATAAAATTTTGTGGGGCATTTGAGCTAGCACTCATTGTGGTAGCAGTAGCGGATAGTGCTAGTGTGCATTTTAAGTGTAGGTCTTGTGAACACCCACTTTTTTATTCCACCAGCCGCCACTGCTTTTACTCGAAGCACTAAAGATAGCTGCAAGTTATTTCAAAGGAGCAATATACAACAAGGATTTGAAGACGTTTTATTAAAAGCTGCAAGATTATAAATTCTAGACGTTTAATAACCCACGATGTTCTGAATTGTTGAGTTAAATTACCGACATTTTGGTAGTATAGTATGCATGTCAGTGCAGCTATAAATTTAAAGTTAAATAGATAAGTACTTCGTGTTTAGAGTGTCAAAATCAATAAAATGCTGGTTTATTTTGTCGCTTTTTGAATTATGTGCTTTATATGTATAAACTACGCAAAAAATGAACAGAAAATGTTTTGTCATAACTGACTGCGTGAATCAATCATTACCTGGTGCGTGAAAGAAAACATGTAAACATTGGAAACAATTTTGCGTGTATTAGGTGGAACACAGCTTCTTATTCAGAATTTCCAACGTGAATATTATTCGGCTAGGGACGAGCCGTTTTTCCATGCAATCCCTAGCCCTCACTAATCCTCCCCATTTTCCCGCTTCGATATTTGTCCATGAATTAAACATTGGTGTAAATAGTTTAGTGAAGGAAGGAATCACAACGCGATAAGACATATTGCAACAATGGGACACAGATAACACACGGTTCTGTCTCCCCTGGGGAATATACAATTCACCGTCTCTATGTAACCCCTACATGCAAAAACGGCGTGGAATTAACTGTAACCGCAGAGATTCACAGATGCAAGCGATGGGTTATTAGTTTATGTAGCATTCAACTTGTAACAAAGTGAACGCTGCAATAATGAAAGGCTGCATTTGAAGTTAGGTATGCACTCAGAACCACACTGAGACAGTAATATTGCTCCTTCTGTAGAAATAACTGTATGCACGAGTAATAAAATTATAACTGCTAGGTGAAAATATATATGAATCTTTTATAATTATGATAGCGATGAAACGCAGAATACTGTGACAAAACTGCATGTCCGAATGTTTAAATTAGAATCACACACTTCACTGCATGCCTGACAACCATTCGGTTTACTTCGTGTTAACCAGCATCTCCTTCCCGACTCGGTCTTTATTTTAGAAAATACTTTACCCTTTTACGGAATTAACGTTCACCTTTATTTGTCACTAAATATTTAGGTCAGTGTTAAAATATAACCAGCCTTTGTTTTACGTTTCTTTAGGATGCCTCCTTTTTGCTGCAAATATCCTTTCTGACCTACAGACAGGTCCACCTCTTACACGAACACAACTCCGATATTTCTATCTAACCAGCTTCCTTGTAGTGAGTAACTTGCTCAACAGCAGCTGCACCTACGGACCCGTCAACTACTTTGTGCACCGTTCCATGACGCCGACTCCACCCCCAAGGAGACGCACTCAACTCCAAGCTCTAAGCACCAAACACACTGACCTCACCACTATTCAACTACTATTCTGTACTCGTTACTACTATTCCAGGCCTTGCATCGGCTTTTGTATGTCCGTAGGGCGCGGTAGATCTTTCTGGAACGGAAAACCTCTCGAATTACAGTCGCGAAAAGTGTTTTATATAGACCCCTAACGTTAATTGTCATTGAGCGCGTGTGAATTCTTCACGGTAGACTTGCGTAAACACATCCCTTGCGTTGGGAGATGCCAGTTTAGATAATTTTGAAGATTATAGAAGATAATTTCTTGGCGTTTCAGCGAGTTATATGGTAGTAGTGGCGTTATTTCAGTCCTAATTGTTGGTAATATGTCTAAATGTCGATGGGAGATGATGATTTGTAGGTTGGGCTTCATTTAATGAGAGATGGTAAAATTCTAACATTTACTCTTTCCCATCGAATTTTTAAAATATAAGTGGTTACTGTGATCAATTATTATCGAAAGTTAGTAGAGCCCAAGAGCCAACCATGAGTTATGAAGGCTTAGCTATAACAGTTAGCTTAACATTTCTGTGGCTAACAGCAAAGCATTCTTGACATTATTGTTGGGGAAGGCATTATTATAAAACATAATTAAGATATTTTTACTTTTATCTTTACTTTTTTTATTTTATTCTTTTTTGGAGGTTTAAAATTTTCTTTCGAAGGTTTTGTTAAGTACACGTAATAAGTACACGTGATTATTATGATTTAAAAAAGGAAGCTTATTCATTAAGTTTATAACTTATTAATTATTAATAAAGAATACCTTCTCATGTGTTTGTTGCTACTATTTCGAGTGTTGAGTTAAAACATCTTAATCCGTCATCCCAATATCGACAGTTTGTTTATATATTAGCCTCCATTAAATTTATCAACTTAACTGGAGTTAGCTGGAGACAAAGGTCTATATATCTCATTAATAGAGTAGCTGAGAGATTCGTTGAACAAGCCTAGAGCGGGCGTCAAAGTACGACGCATCAATTGGCTACAAATGTTGGTCATAACTATCAGAAAATAAGCAACTACTTAGCTTATTTTATTAATTAATTTATTATAATTTTCCACTCCAACGTTAGGTCATATCAGATGATGAATAATATGGGTAAAATAATGCTTAAATGACCCCAGGGTGCATAGAACTTAGAGTTGTTCGACATTCATCTTTCAGGACAAAGGAAAACTCCGGGGAAAGTCTAATCCCGATAACTCACCCTGACCGGAATTCAAACACGGGGCCTCTTGAACGTTTATAAGTGTGTCTGCTTACGTCTGTAAGCAGACACGCTACGCTACCGAAGCGGGCAAGAAGCTTATTGATAACTCGTGATGATGATAATAATCCTAATAGTAACAATAATTATAATTATAATATAACGAGAACTAATCTCCGTTTCTTATAACCTTGCCCCGCTGACATGTATCACACCGCGTGGAACTGTCTTCCCCCTCACCCTAATTGGCTAATGCTTTCGCACCATAGGCCATAGACGGTGCCTTCCCGTCACATTTAAACCTGCAGTAAACGTCATAATAATTGCCAGGAAGATAGATAAAATCACACAAATAAGGATATGAAGGCATGCAAAAATACAAGTTTATAATGAAACTGAGCAAGTTCAAACTGAATGAATGAGCAATGAAACTGAAACAAGTTTATAATGAAAGACCTTCGGCCTTTCCCACAGGGATTTTTTAAACAAGCACACATACCTTACAAGAATGCTTATCTTTCAGTCTTAAAAGTCGTGTCACGCCGTACTTGTGTGTCTTTTATTCACCCAAGTCTCGTCAAGGTAGTATATTTTGCGATTTGTATCCTGGTAGAATCTGACTGTCCTAAATAACGTCTTCGCCACACAGCAATATCGCCCCTGGAGAGGCAAGTTTTCCTATTGTCTCTATTTCATGTCGCGATGTTGCTACGCATCTAACACACCTGTAAATTCAGAGCACAGCTGTTCGACTTCTCTCATTGACAAAGACGGATTCTTTTCTGTGAGTGCATTAAACACATGCGCCACAATTCTTTTTTCGCCGCTTTTTAAAGGTTTACCCTTGCGATGCTGCAGCGAAAAACTGGCGGTAGACTCTGCCATTACACATATAATATGTACACTCGCAATAAACGATCAATAAAATAATTTAGCTCTCGCACTCGGCACAACAGACCTTCGAATGGCGATATATGACTAATCCAGTTCAAAACAAGGTCAGTGATAAGTCATATCAAGAAATACTTCATTACTGCCGCTAAATCACGTGCTATCGTGTCATGTGCTTGAGAGCAAAGGAACCTCCACTTTACTTCGTTCAAGAATTAACACGCATTTCAGTTAAATCAACTCTTTTGCGTAATATATTTAACTAAAACAGTTACGAAAATATAAATTTGACAATTCTCTTCCAACATATAAATATATATTACCATGTTAAACAACGAACTAATTTTCCCGCACAACAATCTGTACCACAACAGCAGCCAATGAGAGGTGACTAGGTCACGTGACCGTTAAGAGATACGGGGCAAGCTTATGTGAAACAAGGATTAATAGCTTAACGCGAGGAATATACTACAGAAGTATTAGTTTACAAATATTATGAAAGTACTTAAGTAGTATGTATAGTACACGCTTTATTTCCTTCCATACGCGAATGACAGGTGCATTGATAGTGCAGTCATATAATGCTGCACTAAATGCTTGGAATTACTTTCAGATACACTGTGCAGATTATAACGCGATGTCTTTCTTTAAAGAAAAAAAAAAGAAAGACAAAAATTTGGAATGTTGTTACAATTTTTGGGTTGTCCTGTGCTTGTAATTTGCAAGAGCAGGAAGGTAGGTCTACCAATAACGTAGACTGTGCAAATCTGGCTTCTTAAGGGTCTAACGCTCTACATTGCGGTAATTGTTTTAATTCCTACGGTCTTTCCCTCAAGCTTTTTGGCTAGAGCATATTTCCGCTTTCCCCTCCTGCTCTCCCCAGGGAGCGCGTTTGCATGCAGATTGTCAGAACCTCACCTGCGAAACATTGACGTAGCATGAGAGAGAAATACGACGATAAGGGGAGAGAACGGGGTATTAAAAAAAAAGGTTATTCTGGTCCGTGTATGTAGGGAACCTGAATTCATAGCACGTACAGCTAAATGGTGATTAAAGCTCTCTCCAGAGAGTTCAGGTAAAAGGTACACCCCATCCCTCCCGCTCCGCTCTATACCCCATCTGGGAATACTATTTAACACATTTTTTTTTTACACTGGTAGCCATTCTTTCACCTACGCATACAAGTCCGTGATCAGAATGCCCGAACGGAATGGTCTGTCAACGGTCATTTGAGTGTGATAGTTTAGTAGACCGTTAGAATTAGAACTATCAGAGTTGCAGTTGTCCTTTGGGTTTCTGCTGTTAAGGTCATTGTCCTCCTGGTTACCTTGCTGTAAAATAGTATGGTCGTTGATTCAAACCTGAGGGAGCGCTATTAAATTCGCTACGTGCTGTACCTTTGTGTACAAAGTTTGTCGAAAGTTTATTCTTCAACGGAACGTGACCGTTCCGGAATTTATTTTCCGTTTACAGAGCTTGAATATAAAGAAATTAGAGAAGTTATAGTCGCACAGGTTTACAGAGAAGGAATGATATAAAATGAAGTTTAAATTATAATATTCTGATGTGCATTATGTACTACATTTTCAAAATATGTACAATTGTAGTTTATCGCCTAGTTTCTCTGTCTGTTTTTAATTTTCCCTTAAAAATCTACAACTGCCTGCATATCACTCTCAGTTATTTCACCACACACAGCAATGGTATGTGATGTTTGAAACTCGCGAGCCATCAATTGGTAGCTCTGAAATGTTCTTTGCCTAATCTTTTTTGCTGTATCTAAATCGTGAGTCTGCAGCAATGGTCCAGAAATGGGAATTACTTCAACGCGAGCACTAACGAACAACTCAAACACTGCACGATTTAGTTCGTATTAATCTATAGATTATGTGAAAAGTTTCACATGCTCTGCTGCTTTCCGTTTAGCCATTAGTATTTAATACATAGCCAAACTGATTCCTTCCATCAAGGAAGCTGAAAAACAAATGAAATCTTAAAGTAGATAGTAAAGGATAGCCGATCTATCACTACTGTTTCGGATGAAAGGCTGAATAAGTTTCAATAAAAGCCGTTGAAAACTGTTGGTATAATTTTCCGTCAAAAGGTGGTGTTAAGTAGTCGAATTGACAAGTTATACGATATTGAAACATTTAAGCTATTGAACACATATAAGTTTGCGGAATAATAGGGTATTTCTGGACTTCATTAGCGAATCATATTTACTTAGGAGTTACTGCCCACTGCATTGATTCTAAGTGGGAGTACTGCAGTGCAACTTGGCACGTGAAAAACGTAACTGAAAAACACAGCGCAATCACTTGTATCAATGAGTTCGAACAGGTTGTAAACGATTGGTACTTGCAAAATAAAGTCATTGCAACTTGTACAGACAACGCTAAGAATATTGTACTTGGTATTGAGAAATCAAAATATGGCAATGTTAGGTACTCTGCATATTTGTGATTTTCTTGGGGGAAGTAAATACGTCACAGCAAGTGTTGTGCTACCTGCAGTAACTTACCTAAGCTTAAGTCTCAAATTCGCTGATTCAGACCCCTTTGTATATGATCACAACTACTCTTGTCGATGATTTAACAGAACGAATTAATAACTGGCCTAAACTACAAATATACGAAGAAGTTACATCTCTCTATCCAAGATTCAAATCCTTGAAACGTCTTCCTAGAGGGAGAAGAGAATTACTATGGAAAAGACTTTCAGAGAACTCTGTGTTAACCGCGAAAACTACGACAGAAGTAAATTTGAAGAAGAGAAAACTAATTTTAATGACAATTACGATGTCGAGGACACCGCTCCATTAATACCACATGCTACAGAAGTTAACGACTACAAGACTTTGGGTGAACTGGATGACAATTTCGCAAATTCTATTCAGTTGCCAATTATTTCATCCATAGCGAAGATATTACTTTGTGTACCAGCTACATCGGTTCCTCGTGAACGTGTGTTTAGGGATGCAGGAAATATTGTCACCAAACGAAGAGCAGCACTTAATTTAAAACATGTGAATGCACTTATATGTTTAAGATCATGGATGAAACAACAGAGACCAGATGAATCTTCATTTGCACGTCAGTCTCACACATCTTGGTAGATATTGATATAATACATTACTGAGTAAGGACTTACAAAAATATTGTAAATCTAATTCAATACACATATAAAGCATGTGCATTTGATAAAAACACAAATTTTGAAGTTAAATATCTAAATGTTTCATAAATAATTAAATATACATTATATTAAAGTACTTAATATAATCATTAATCCTAATTTTCTAACAGATAATATCTCAATTAATCGATATAATAATCGAATAAACTATCATGGTTAATCTATTTAAAATTTTGCTCTAACTACAGCACTAGAAATTACCAAGAATATATCAGTAGTAGTGGTTATTCAGTACATTGTTACATAATCAGCAGGACAAATTTCGCCGTCGGTTGACGGGACAGAGGGCTTGGCTAATGCTGTTGCATGACTGTTAGAAACAAATGAATAGTAATATCCTCTTGAGAGAGTTTAAGTATTGGAACATTCAAACCAATAACAAATAAGAACAAGGAAATCGTATGCGTTTACTTCCATTGCCTATTATACAAAATAATGACGACCTCAAAGGTATTCCAAAAAGGTTTAAAATATAAAATATCTTAAACGTATATTTTGGAAAGTCAGAATTAGTGTAAAGAATGCAATGGCTTAAAGAGCATATAAACCACGGCTCTTCTGATTCCATTGGCACGCTCTAAGTAACTGAGATGCCATGAAATTGATGTCTCCTTAAATTTACGAGAAATCTACGAGTTGGTTGGAAAATTTAATGTCGTCCATTCACGTTGTCAAGTTAGCTCAGTTGGCTTAGACCCCCTAAACTCCGTGTTTCAAATCCCGTCTGTGGCATTGCATTTTTAAAACTTATTTTATCTTTCCAACCTTGTCTTGTACATGGCTTGTGTGAAACGACAATCAATTACTACAAACCTTAAACAAAAAGGTTGTAACTTATGAGTACCCCAAAAAAATTCGAAAAGCGTTTTATGTAACAGAGATATTTAGTTGAACAACTTCGCCATTAATCTTTGGAAGGCGTTGCACTTAATTACCGGTTTCAGCTATCTATTTACAGATACACGTATAGACATACGCTTACTTTTAATAATATACTTATAATATTATAATACAATATTATATATTGAGGTTCATCATCTTCAAAATAGTGTTTATATTAAGTTTAGTAATCGAATTTTTACATCGAACACTATTATTCCTCTAGGTATATAATTTAAGTATTTGGCAGAAGAAGAAACAAATGTAGTTGTAAAGGCATTAAGGAAAGAAACACTAAACAGGTTACGGGAAGAAATAAGGAAAGGGTGTTATAGTGCAGAAGGACAAGAAGCTATGGTTGTTGGGAGACAAGGTTTTCTTAAACCTGGGTAGAATTTTTAAATATAAATGGGACAGATAAAAATACTGTGATGTATGCGACAAGCAGGGAGTGAAGGTTTTCCATGCGCAAAACTGGATGAGGCAAACTTCAGAGGTACTAGGGGTGATTAAAGGAAAGGTACGCAACCATTTTGTGGAGAGAAAAACATTCATTTTGCAGAGGACCAGAAAAAAAAATATTATTGAATTAATAGAGCAAATTAAATAATTTAGCAGTGTATATGGTGGCTGTAAACATTTTTAGAATTAAACTCTAGGAAAGCTAGGTGACTGCGTTAAGTAAGAGTAATGAAGGAGAATGTCTCAAAGGTATCATGCTAGAGCATGTAGAAATGTATAACCTTTACTGGCATGATCTGCTGTAGCCACTATTAATAACTATTTCTAAGTAATCCTTTAAGAAGTTATTTTACTTTATCTACTTCAACTTAAAAACTGGCTCGCTTTTGGCAAGTTGTTTCCACGTTATTGCAGAAACAAATGAATGATTGTAGCACACAAAATACAGAGGTATTTTGACGAATAATAAAAAACTCTACAAAATAGTTGATGTAACAAAAATCAATAAATAAAGTAGTTGGTATTCCTTGTTTAACAAGATATTCATTTTTCACAGCATATGTTTTTTATTCTATGAAGTCATTGGTCTATCGAATCAGAATTTTTTAAAAATGTAATGGTACAAGGGAGTAAACTAATTGTTTACGTAAATGCCTAAATGTAAGCACATCAGGTAAGACGATTCCTTGAATCTAACGTGTCTTTCAAAACAATAGTAGCTAGTTTTGAAAATAAAGCTTATTTTGTTTAAAACTTAACAAATCGATGAAGTTATAATTCAGGTACCAAGATCCCAAAGAAGAAACCAAGCCAGACAAACTTAATTTCAGTTGTATATGAACGAAATCTGTTTTAAAACGTCTTTGCAATCTGAGACCATTAATAAAAGTGATATAAGTCTTATTTATCTCATCTATATCTGCTGGTATTTAGAATGTCACTTGTAATTAATTAATTACATTATGAAATTAATTTTTACATGCTTAGGCTTTCACGGCCGGTTTTAATCCAATAAAATGTATTTCTTGGGCTTGTGGACCGTAGTCTAGATGATAAAAATTCTCCATAGAGAATGACAGTATAGTGGGCAGTACTGTCTTAAATCGTGGTCTCTTCAAACCTGATATCATGAACCATCAGCAATGCGTGCTCAGTTACGGTCGATTTTTCCGTTTGTCCAAGTCGGCAATTGCTTTTGTGTTCTTTTATTTGGGTTAATATGCTGCGTTTAGTCGTGCCGATGTATACCTGGCTGCAGCTGCAAGGTATGCGATAAACTCCTTGTAATCCAAGAGGATCTCGTCCGTCCTTTGTGGATCTCAATTGATATTTTATCTTCTTGGATTGCCTGAAGATCAAAATTAAAAGACACAAAAACAATTTCAACAGGAAGGAAGAAAGATCACGTATTCACAAAGCGTGGATACCGGTAATACAAGACACAAAAGTAAAGCCGGAACAATAGCGACACACACTCACAGTCACACGGAGAATGGCCGAAAAAGAACCAATGGCAGGCAAGTAGGCGTGGACAGACCAGGCTATTTTTGTCGAGGTCTCGTGCCAAACGACATTCCAGCAAGTACCTAGTTAGAATCCTCTGAAGATGCTCGTCGGAGATATGAGCAAAACGTCAGCAGAACTTTTATCCTCTGGACCACGGCCCACAAGCCCGGGAAATACATTCTCTTGGATGAACTAAATTTATTGCTGGGAGTCCATAGCACCTAAAGACCGTTTTTATCTATACTCAGTAGTGGGCAAATATAACATGACAATAGTATCTAGTGCTAATTCTTCTCTATAAAACAGCTGAGAACTGAGTTTGAATATCACATTTATTAGCCTCCATTAAACTTATCATCCAACTTAACATTCCCACACCCACCTACCCCGAGAAAATATCCCTTAGTTTACCATTGTAGTAGTGATAAACTATTTCAGAACTGTCAGGTAGAGAGAGATGAGTTATCATATGAGGGTTGTTCGATAAAGTATGATCGCAAATTTTTTTGACAACGTACCTGTACTAATCCTCATAATTTTGACGGTCCTTCTCAAAATAATCTCCCCTGAATGCGATTCACCTGTTCCAGCGTTGCTGCCAGTCTTCAAAGACATGCTCGAAACCATTTTTGAGAGATCCTTCAAAATCGCCTCCGCAGCCATCACCACTGCTTTTGATGACGGATAATACCTCACACGAAGACGTCTCTCCAAGTTAGGGAATAGAAAAATGTCACATGGGGCTAAATCCGGACTATAGGGAGGGTGAGAGATGCACTTCACGTTGATTTTTGCAAGATATTCAGCAACAACTTTGGCAATATGCGGCCGCGCAATATCGTGGTGCAGCATCCAGCCTGTTTCATGGAAATGTAGTCTCTCGCTCCTGATATGGACTTGCAATGTTTTCAGGACATCTCTGTAGTATTGTCCAGTTACTGATGTGTGTGCAGATACAACATGCTGATAAACCATTCCATGAATATCAAAGAATGAGATGACCATAACTTTCCCAGCAGAGGCAACCACTTTTGCCTTTTTGGGGGGCTTGTGAGGAAGGAGATTTCCACACTGAGCTTTGCTGTTTGCTCTCAGGATCAAAATGATGTAGCCAAGTTTCACCAGCAGTGATTACGTTTGACAGAAACTCCGGATCTTCCTCTAACACCAACTTTAACTGCATGTTACCTCCACTGCAGCGGTAGACGATACTGAACATGTCTGAACTTGCCTGGTTCTCACAGGCGGGAACCAGGAGCACCAACAATGAAACTACTACGGCGTGTTTGTTTCACATTGAGCTAACAGAATATAATAATATTGAATTTTAGTGCGACCGTAAAAAAAATGAGCATTCTTTATTGAACAGGCCTCGTATATTGAATTGGGCTGGATTCGCTACGGAAGAGATTCGGCACGACGACCAGCCTTAAACTATTGTATCTATGCCTCAAGTGCGACATCCTCGGTAGGAAATATGAGGTGAGAGGAGACAGGCGGCCAACCCACCAACCGAGTGTGTCACGACAGTGTAGAGGGCTGGGTCCTATTATTTACCAGTAGGGAACCACCCCAGCAGGCTAGTACAACTTCTATCCTACCCGTCATGGTCCAAAAAGTCTCGCCAGGTCGACCCGGAGACCGGTAACCATCCTACTGTAGTAATAAGTGTTTACCAGAAACATATTATCTAGCCAAGTATCACCGAGACACTCATTGATTCTTCTTCCTTGAAAGAGACCTCCAGATGAGAGATGATGTGATATGATAATATAGATGAAATTGAGGGACAGGAAACTCGGGTGATGTAATTAACCTATGCTACAGGTAGGCCAGCTACAGGAATCGAACCCAAATTTATATATAGGTGTAGTACGTAGCCTTACATGCCACCACACTCCTGCACCAATTTCCACCAAATATTGGTGCATGTGATTGGTATTACCCTAATTGGTAGACTTTTTGGGAAAGCTTCGGCGAGAGCCAGTTTTAAAGATTCTCAAACTGGATGGACTTCTTTTTGTCATAAACTATTCCCTTCATTGTTTTTAGGAGTTACTTACTGCTTCCTCGACAAAAAAACTAAGCTAATGGTGGACATGGGTTTGCGTTTTGTTCGATGACATTTACTTTGATGACATGGGTTTGCGTGTTATCCAATGAGAGATACTTCGGAGAGAAAACGAAATATGACAAAATGTTCAGGCAAGAATAAAAATTCCGGGGAGGAGTTAGCGAATGGAAACACCCCTTGCCGATAAAGAGGTAGAAAATGTTCAGTGTGAAACGTTTTGTGTTTTAAGCACAAACGATGCTATTTTCTGAATTGCTATAAAATGTAAGCTATGTTTTGTTCAATCTTTTAAAACTGTTAGTATAACAAAATCACCACCTAATGAGGCCAATTTTCTCCATAATAAAAGGGTATATGTTATTTTCTTCACTGTTTTATGTTTCAATTGTTTTGAAATAAGCTTGAAGGAAAGCAGTCTTCCAATTTTCTGCATGAACAGACCATTTACAACCATAGAAGCGAGGAGATGCTATGAAAAAATTCATTTAGTATCAGAAATATTGCTTGTTCATGTAAGTTTTAAAAAATTACTACAACAAATCTCACACCGTGCCTGTTTGCTGGAAAGTATAACGGATAACAGATTGATAGAGTCGACATTAAAAATTCAATGTCATGGCCGAGATTTGAACCACGGATCTCCTGGTTTCCGTCCAGTCGCTCTTAACCATTGAGCTACCATGACCAACGTGCCGTCCTGACATTCAATTCTACATTTGACTCGTATTTTCCCCGGTAGACCACTAGGGACTCAGGCATCCGAGATACACCGTTTGTGATGACTTACTATCGTAAGTACATACGGCCCAGGCTTCATCATTTAACTCGTATTATTTTAGTTAATTGATGGAAATTAATTATTTCTCCACACTAGCCCTTTATAGGTTAAGTTTTTTGATGGATAGAGTCGACATGAAAAATTGAATGCCATGGCTGGGATTTCAACCACGGATCTCCTGGTTTCCGTCCAGTTGCTCTAACCCTTTGAGCTACCATGGCCAACGTGCCATCCTGACGTGCCGTCCATTTGACTCATACACGGTGTATCTCGGAAGCGAGAAATATACGAGTCAGGACGGCACGTTGGCCATGGTACCTCAAAGGTTAAGAGCGACTGGACAGAAACCAGGAGATCCGTGGTTAAAATCCCGGCCATGGCATTGAATTTTTCATGTTGACTCTATCCATCAAAAACCTTAGCCTATATACGGCTAGTGTGAAGAAATAATTAATTTCCATCAATTAACTAAAACGGATAACAGATAATGAAAAAGGTCGTTTGGTGAGGGACTTATTTTTGGAAAATGCTTAAGTTAAACATTGTTTTCTCAAATTAGCACACACTTTCTCTGTTCTTTCTTTTTTAACTCACGTCTTCTGAACCATATTTTGTTCTTTAATTTACGTCCTTCAACGTTAAGTCATATCGGACGGTGAATGAATTGGGTGAAAAGATGCTCAAATGAGTCCAAGGTCAATGGAGCTTAGAGTTACCCGTTATTCATCTTGAAAGATAAGGGAAAACCCCGGAAAATCTTACCAGGTAACTCACCCTGAACGAGATTCGAACTCGGGACCTCTTGAACGTGAGGGAGACTCGCTACCATCTACGCTACCTAGGCGGGCATTTATTTCTTAACCATAGATTTGATTATATCTACATGTCGAAATTTTGGGTGAAGCCAATTGACAGAGTTGCCAACAAACATATTGTTTATGCCTTCTTGTAACCTGAGCACGGAAGATTAATGTTGAAGCAGTTCTTTTTGTTTGATCCTGAGCCAAAGGTATTTTGTGGTATTATATGTATTTGTATCATTTTAGAGTTAACGTTAAAATTTTAAAAATGTTAGAAAGTGTTAAAACATTTATATTGTGAATGTGGAGATCAATGAATGAAAGAGACACGAAATCACAGAATAGGCTATAAATCTTTACAAGTGTGAGGAAGCTAACGGTATCCAGGAGGACGACAAAATCAATAATCTTACTTCTATAAGCGTCGCGCTTGAGAATATGTTGTGTTTTTGCAAGAGTGAATACGTAGGAAGAGTTTTATGTAAATTGTGTTATTTTCTATTGTGTTAAGTGGTGACAAAGTGAAATATAATGGAAAAAGAATCTTATTAATTGTTATTTTCAATAATCCATCATGAAGTATCACATAATTCCGAAACCACTACCCTGAGGTAAAAGTTTCGTGCACCGATTCAGATAAAAAAGAGACTAAACAAATTTAAATAGCTACAAATTAACTGGTATTGCAAGAGTTTTTAAACTGATCATCTACATAAGCAAACAATAACAAAATAAGTAGACCAGAACTTAAAATTACCAAATTAATTTAAAATAATTTTGACGAACTAGGATTGTAATATGCAGATTGGAAATTGCATTACAAGAGTCCTCCCAACGAATGAATATTTCTTTCAATGTTCACTATGCACTTCAACAAAAGAAAAGGATGCAATATGACTCTCTGGTCATTTTTCATTGTTACTTCATTACAAGTTTTACCTTATCAGTTTTCCTACATGCATTCTCAAATCTGTGCTGTTAATTTTGATCAGGTTTTCCCACCTAGAGGAAACCTTTATCTAACAATTCCCGAGGCCACATTCAAAACCTCTCTCCCTTTAAAGCGTCCCCACCCTTCACGAACTATATTCCAAGTCCTAACGGATTCGAGAGCGCTGGATGATTTCCCATGTGGAAAACAAGGGAGGCTATTTGATTGCTCGTATTTGGGCAAAGCCTTGGCTGGCTACACGCTCAGACATTTCGCTATGCAAACGTTTTGTATGGATGGATGCCTGCTGCTACATGGTGAATTTGCATTTAGTTGTGTCTAGGTGATTCCGCTAGTTTTGTTCTGTCCAGGGGTGGACATGTTCAGGGGAGCTCTCCCTTTCCCTAATGCGTGTACATTTACTGTAGCCGACATTTTTTGTGGACTGTGGTATGCTGTGGGAATAACCAAATACAGGGATATCTCTTTTACAAAACTAAACTTTGCCCTTCACTAAAATTAATCATTTGGCTGTACTTCTATATGTCAGTGATTAAACGTAGATCTATATCTCTTCTCTAATTTTAATTTAGGTGCTGAATAATATAAATCTGCTGCACATATACTCATAGCCCTTTTTATTATGATTTTCCTGTTTATTATTACCTCATTAAATAAGTGGACTTACTGTGAGGCTCAAATTCGGAAGATCCGGAGGTCACTTCCCGTTGCCTGCCCACACTGGCCTGGAGCTTTTCTTGGTTTTATACGTTTGTAGGTGGATATTGTTTTAGTCTCTCATCTATCACAGTTTTCCTAATCTCTCCTTTATCCCGTTTCAAATGTGTATCTAGGTCCTTTATATGAGACGATACCGAGCACATGGCGGGGAAAGTGTGTTATATGCGGACACTGAAGGACTGGTTATTTGAATGGGTCATCACCTTCATAGGGCGACTTTGTTTGCAGTCAAGAGCTATTAGATATTTCGAACGTCTGTGACTTGTCTGCAATTTGTATCCTGCTGTTAAAACAGCTGAAATGCTTACAGAAATATTCTCATCACTCCATTTGCTTAGACAAATCAAATTATAAATTGAGTAGTTTGAATGGCCACGCCGTGGCCGAATGGTTAGATCGCTCGACTCTCACGAAGGCGGCCCGAGTTCGGCCGCAAAGTTAAATGAAGGTTTAAAGTAATCGGGCCGTGCTATGACGTTATACATCTATGTACGTGTGAGTTGCTCAGTACCGTATGATAACAATTTTCCCAGTATCATACACGAAGGTATACTTTTATCCCCTGAACTAGCACTGACATTAGATTAATTTTTGTTTATAGTAATTCCTGTCAACATGGAGGTCAAAAAGATAGGAAAATGACGAGAAGAAAATATGAAACAAGCAATAAAGAATGTGATAGTAGGATCTATGAGCCAGGGAGTAGCAATATATATTGCCGAAACATTAAGATCGACTCTGTATAAGTTGATGTTGCAGGAAAAGGCACTACAGCAGAAGAACAAACCAATAGCAAAGGGGCGCAAGACTAGCATTAATGAAACTATAAAGAGAGCACCTAGCTCTAACTCTGTGCCAACAGAAACTGGAAATAGTGAAGAGCCTTAGAAGACTAAAGGAAAATTAAATTTTGAAACCAAAACCAGTGTCGATTGAAGTGTTCTAACAGAGTGTATCATTTGCTTAGAAATCACAGACGAGGCTTGGTTTCAGAGTGTATCGGGCAAGAGTTGGACACACATTGAATCTACAGGGAAAAATAACATTGATTTTTATAAATCTGGTCACTGTGTTTAAAAAAATATTTTATTAGTTCTAAGACATTTTATTTTGTTGTGATAATTTCTAGAGAACGTTTTGAAAAATATATTATTATGTTAATGTGCTGTTTTTATCTAAAAAATACAATAATTGTGATAAGCATAATTAACTTGTGATTTATTATGCAGTTCCTTTTCCTTAATTTAGAAATATATATTTATTTATGTCTGTCTGGTAATGGGAAACACTTTTTGAAATGCGCAGTTATCACTAATATTTACTTTAGTTTTTAACAGTCAACATGACTCGCATTCATGAATGTTCATTACTAATGCTGCTCCTGTATGTTATCAGCTTCATTATAATAGTAACACGCTACTTGTTATCCAATGCATTTTCTTTAAATTTTGAAAAAAGCTTAGGTGTGCGGTACTGGGCGCATCTTCCCTAACTATTTACAAATTTTAGTAGTGGCTTAGTTTTAATCGTGTAATAAAGATTAACTGTAATATGTATTGAAACAATATGGAACGAACAAAGAATTCTTCTTACGAGAGACAGTCTTCTAAAGTAAATATAAAGTTACACTTTTCCTAACTTCTACTTATGGATTTATGACTTTTCTATCTGCGACATAATTAAAATTAATCTCCTTAATTGGAAAATTACCTCATCATTAACATTTTATCAGTGATATACCTGAGTTGAATTCTTCGACACTTTAAGCCTTTTATAATGGCAAGTCCATCTTTTTCTTGTCCACAAACATAATGGAAGTACTGCAGTTTTAAGAACACATGCTATGGAGGCTAGTCCATAATCATTTATAATTCAGACTCATCTATTATTCTTTTATTTTGCTTGTATTTATGTATTTTGGGCCACATTTATTGCGATACCTATTGTCAACGATCGCATTATTTCGTGGGAGCTGCGACAAGCCAGTGCCGGTCACATGTGGGCAGTAAAGAAACAGACAGACAGTGGCGCGCGCGCTGGAGGATTGCCGATAGAGACAGAAGGAGACAGAGAGATGTCTGGATAGTTCCCTCTTTCTCCTTCCGCCACAATCTATCCCAAGAAACCTACCACATTCTAGAAAACTAACTGGGAGGTATAAATAAGCGGCAAAGTGTGAGAACAGTCAGTTGCTAGTGGAGTTGTTAGTTGAATTGTGGTTGTGCAGTAATTGTGAATGTGTGTACATTTGAACTTACTGCAGTAAATTCCTTGGTTTGTTTACGTGATATGGGGAACGAGACGACCTTAAGACTGTTGTGTGTCAATGTTACGTCATTTTGCTGCTGCAGGGGTTGTATAAAGCCTCTTTTTACTGGAATAAAGATAAATTTAAATTTCTGCAGACAATACTTTGAATTCTACCAACCTCCAAGCTACAATATTTTAAAATAGTTATTATAATCACATGATTTATGCACTCATTCTTCAAATAATTATCATTACTTCTTATAAAAGCTTATTCTTACGTGTATTTCACATACAAGAGATATAATCCGTTTGTTTTAACCGTATGTGTCATCTTTCCACTGTGACATGAAAGACAGGGTCTCAAAGAAAATTAAAACAGAGTATAAAGACGAGAGAGGTACGAGAACAAAGGTGGATAGTGGAGAACCTTAAATGCTTCAGAGTGTGTTAATGTGGGTTTAACCATGTGACCCTCAGCTACCGATACATTTAATATCGTTGCTGTGATTTCATCCCTAGAGATGAAGAACGTTACGCTTCAATTTTAATAAGTAATGAGTTTTCGGAGAAACAATGTGTATGTAGTTGAGAGCACCTGCTTTTTCCATGTTACAAGGCAAGTAGGCTACAAGTGCCGTTAAGGGTTCCATGAGTTTGAACTCTTGATCCTACATTGCTTTAGGGATATAGGGGGTGAAGTTATATGGTAGGCGGGACTACAAGAGGGTTAAATTGGGGTTGGGAAGGGATGCCTAACGATCTAATTATTGGAGACTTATTAGGGCTCTGAAATTAAATGGCAAGAGTTTTTTAAGGCTACTCCCTCCTTGAAGCAGCATCTGAAGGAAAATGGCTTTAACTACAACCATAGTATCGAGGGTACACTCTGTAACTTTGTGGGTTATGCAGGGAAATTGCAAGACACAGGGTTACGACACTCTGGGGCCAGTATTTCGAACCTTTCATAGACACTGCCAAGGAGACTGCAGGTGCTGCTACTACATCCAAAAAATTGTAGGTAGTATAGTTTTTGACAGAGGCCTCTATAGGTCGTAACTCAAGTGTAATTTGTTTTATTTATAACTGTTGCTGAGTTTCCATTCACTTGATGACAGTTTGTAATGCAGCTTACAAATTTTTAGCGCAGTGGTGGCAATTTAATGACCTGTAATGACTACTAGCATGTGATAAGCTTATGAATGCAACAGGTAGCTAGCGGGAACAAATGATAATCTACATTCAATGGTGTCTAAAGCAGTTAGAACAAATATTACATTTACTCATAACATTTAAAAATATATTCGGTTTTGCTTATTTTGTTAAAAAATAAAATTGCTAAAGAAACTCTATGCAGTTTTTAACATAATAACTGAAGTTTTTCAAGAAAAGAAGACGAATAAACATCAAAGTAGGTATATATTTACAATTATTAGCTTCCAAGGATGAAACATGAATATTTCTGAAAAAGTACTATCCCAAACCTTTCCTTTATTTGGAAAATTGTTTCTTATTCCTGATTTCTCGTACACTTCTAGTTATTCAGATTAAAATATTATACGAGGGCTGTTCAGTAAAGAATGATCACAATTTTTTTTGACAACCTACATTTACTCAACTTCATTATTTTTTATGGTCCTTCTCAAAATAGTCTCCCTTGAATGCCATGCACTTTTCCCAGTGTTTCTACCAATCTTCAAAGACATGCTGGAAACCAATTTTGAGAGATCCTTCAAAATCGCTTCCACAGCCTTCACCACTGCTTCTGATGACAGGTAATGCCTCCCACGAAGGCGTTTCTTCAAGTTAGGGTATAGAAAAGAGTCACAAGGGGCTAAATCCGGACTATATGGAGGGTGTGAGATGCATTTCACGTTGATTTTTGCAAGATATTCAGCAACAACATTGGCAACATTCGGCGCTCATTATCGTGGTGCAGCATCCAGCCTGTTTCACGGAAATGCAGTCTTTTGCGCCTGATATGGACTTGCAATATTTTCAGGACATCCCTGTAGTATGGTCCAGTTACTGAAGTGTGTAAAGGTACAACATGCTGATAAACCATTCCATGAATATCAAAGAATGAGATGACCATAGCTTTCCCAGCAGAAGCAACCACTTTTGCCTTTTGGGGGGTTGTTCATGAAGGAGATTTCTACACTGAGCTTTGCTGTTTGCTCTCAGGATCAAAATGATGTAGCCAAGTTTTATCAGCAGTGATTATCTGATAAACTCTGGATCTTCCTCTAACATCAACTTTAACTGCATGCAGACTTGCATGCGAATGTCCTTTGGTTCGGAAATCAACAGTCTTGGAACCCATCGCGCAAAAACACGTCTCATGTGTAATGTTTCGGTCACCAACGTGTAGGTGGCACCCAGTGAAATGTTCAATATTTCAGTAAGTGATCTTAAGTTAATTCTTCGATCCTCTCTCACATTGGCAGCAGCAGTGTTGATGTTTTCTTGCGTAAGAGCAGTAACTGGAGCACCGGGTCCACCTTCCTTTGAAATTGATTGTCTTTCCTCTTTAAAGATTTTAAACCACCTTCGTGCTAAGCTGTAGGGAAAAACAGACTCTCTATAGATCTCCTGTAACATTGCATATACCTCAACAGATGATTTGTTGAGACGAAAGCAGAATGTCAAAGCCGCATATTGTTCCTCGCGTGTTACCTCCATTGCAGTAGTAGACGATACTGAACATCTCCGAACTTACCTGGATCTCTCAGGCGTAAATCAGGAGTACCAACAATGAAACTACCACGGCGTGTTTGCTTTACGTTAAGCTAACGGAATATGAAATGATTTAATTTTAGTGCGAAAAATTATGACCGTAAGGAAAGTATGATCATTCTTTATTGAACAGCCCTCGTAAAATTCGACAAAAATAACGACGTGTGGAATACATTATACATAAAAAATGATGTGTATAGCTTTAATTATCCCTTTATTCTGAGTGAAATATATACAGGCTGAGTAAAAAGTATGGAACAATACCTGTAACCGCGCTGTTGCAACTATATAACGTGACAATTTTTAGAAAAGGTATAAGATATATACATACCCTCACTTTACTATGATTACAAATAAAGGGTGTGAGTTTTTTTTATTAAAGACAACATTTCTTTTTCTCTGCACTACTCCAGTCCTTCAGAACGGACAAATATCCTTTCAAACCGCAATTTAAATTTCTTAGGACCTTACTGCATATGTACTGAGCAAAGGAAAATGCATCATTACTATATGCGCGCGATAAGAAAAGCGATCGGTCTCAAAAACTCCTCATTCACCAAGTTTGTTTTAACTCCGTAAACATAGATGACAACTTTGAAATTTGAAATTCGCTATACACTGACATCTAGTGGTTAATACGCTAAGCTTTATCATGTCCGCCATACTTCGTTTTGATCAATTTCGAGGTTAATTAGCTAACCAGTTTACAACTATCGTATGTTATTATTAGAATTTTAGTTCATCCTTGGCAACATATACATGTTATGAGACACGTCATAATGTATAAATACAGTATATACATAAAGTCAAATTGATTACATACAATATACAAAGTAAGCAGATTTTCTATGTTTTCATATGGTATTTGCGTAAACTAATTTACTACAAGAAATGTCATAACAGGAATATTACAGGTTCGTGAATGTACTATGCACCCAGTGTTCATTTAAAGTGGTTATAGTTCTAAATATTCATTAACCGTATAAAAACAGAGTGCATGCTAAAATTTCCTAACCTTATTCTTAAAGTTTTTGGTAATGCAGCTTGTTTACATGAATTTGGAAGTTTATTATATAACATTATCCCTTTGCAGTTAAAGCTTCCATCATAAAGACTCGCTTGGTGTGCTCGAAAAGCCAGTTTATCCTTGTTACGAGTGTGTTGGTAATGTACATCAGAATTTACTTGAAAATGATTTATATTTGAATGAACATTTGTGGATGTTAAGGCTCTCGAAAGGAGACATTATTATTCGTCTATTTCCATATAACTGTGATCTGAATGCAATTTAGCTAGCGTGAGCAAAACTAAGGAATGTTTTCAGAGGATGCAACGTTACATGTGATATCTTCGCTTATCTTACACGCTATTTCACTGAAGTGTGTTTTTAAAGGCTGACCACGCTGCAGAAACGAAAGAGCGTTAGCTCTCGCTTCTTCCCTTCTGCCCGCACCACATCGTAAATCCAGCTCTCTTCTTATCTTGCGCGTACTGTACTTCGAATTGAGTAGGTTTTGAATTAAGCAATACAGTAGGCTACTTCAATATGTTGCTTTGGATTGAAAAAATACAGACAAAGGCTAGTAAGGACAACAATGCTTACTTTATTGCAAAATCGTTCGTACAACTGCCAGAAAGACAACGAATTGAAGTTCTAATAATGATCGGTAATCTAGGTGGCTGGAAACATTAAATAATTTCAAAGACAGACTTTGGCATTGTTTGGTAGTAAATTGAGGTCATTTTGAGCATCTTTTGGAATGAAATTATCATCAGCACAGCACCAATAATTTTGTCGGAATATGTTTTGTTGGCTTAAATTTCATGTGCTGTTATATGTCCTGATACAGTTCAAAAAAGCGTCTACTTGTACGTTCCAAGCTCTGATCTGAAGAGAGAAAAATGAGGTCATTAAGAAAAGGTCACATCCTATTCACAATTACAGTAATATGAAAACATATTGATATCTTCAAAACTGGAACAACAAAGTTACAAATATTGTTCCATACCATATAAGCACATCGGTTAATTGTTAAACTGGATTAAGTAAATAAAATTGTGATTTTTTGCGTTTTCTGTTACCTAACTTAGGTTAATAAAAGTGGTAGTGTATTCCACCGTCAATGCCAGAGGTTTTACTCCCTTTAGTCCTGGATCCGTAGGACCAAGGACCAGCGCCTCCTTCGAACAGGGAGTTTCTGGGCTGTCCCAAAATATGCGCCCGGCGCCTCCGTGGAACTTTCCATAGGTCAAGACCTAGAGACTAACAAGCCCTCCTACATCTGATCCTGTGGAGTCAAGACGGGATGATAATGTATATGCCACTTACGCGCGCCAACTCCAAAATAGGAAGGCTACCGATATGACCTCGGTGGGGCCGCCTGGTGATCTAGCACGCCTTCTACTAGCTATGCAGGCTATTACCCCGTCCGGAGACGTACCCGATCTCCCACGGGTATCGGGAATCACTGCCCCCTCGAGTCCAACCCAATCCGAACATCTACCAATCAGGGAGGAGCTCGAATGTTTGGCCTGAGGTTCCTCTAGTAACGTCAGAGGTACCACGAGTGCTAGGGGTCCGTAGCGCCCGCACCACGGCAGCTGAAGATCGTAATCCAGCGGAAATTCATTTGTGCAATGGTATGTATCGAGAAACAAAGTATTTTCAGAAAAAGTCTCAATGCCGTATTACTTATATGTAATAAGTAACGAGAGAGAGTAGAAAAAGGCATGTGAATGTGTACACACACATATATGTATATATATTGGAAAAGTTGGCAGAAATTCAAAATGCTCTTTATTTCTGGAGAAGGACACTTTGTATAGTCCTTGGCAGCAGAACGACGTTACATACATCAACACAGTCTCTCGTGGCTTCTCCACAAATAAACAAACAAAAGAATTCCCTTTAAATTACTAAACGTTTATCACTTCTCAACTCGCAACTCTATACGATCAAATGTCCACACTCATACACACACACGTACACACACACACACACGCACACACACACACACAAACAAACACACACACTCCACGAAAACGGACCATTGACCACTCTCTAGCAGTTCTCACTGCACACTCACTCGCTCGCCCGCTCGCTCGTGCTGGCTGGCTGTATACAGCCAGAAGGTTTTTGCTGCTTGCCCACCCGTTAAGGGTTTTACCGCAGATAAGATTTAGAATTGAAGTTTGTAGGATGAGGGTGGTGTAGGTTTTGAGGTTAGGATTAAATTTAGAGGTTACAGAATGTACCTTCGGGTTGAAGGGGAGGATGCAGTACTTTTCACCCAAATTTTTTTGTTTTTTTGTTTAATTTTTAGTTGGGTAAAAATTTAGATGCCAAGCAGCCTAAAAGAGTTATGAGGAGCTCAGCTTTAGCTGCTGATAGGGCACGCTGCTCACTCACTGTCCATTCCAGTTGCTTTTATAAGCGAACCATCGTTTCCTTAAAGTTGCCGAAGTTTCTCGAAAGCTAATGAACTAGCACGATCTTTCGTGATGTAGCGAGAACACCATGGAACTATCTCTGTCTCTTTGTCCCTCTGTTACTCTCTCTCTCTCTCTCTGGACGTGGTGTGGGCGCTATTTGTCTCTTTCACTCCCCGCTTCTATCTTTCTCGCTCTCGCCAAATAAGAAGAGCCTCGCGACAATATATATCCCTTGAATGTCATAATTTTTGTACCTCGTAAATTTAATATGAGATTTCACCGGAAACATATTGTTTAAGTAAGGGTGAAAGAGAATTTTATCAATATTTCTGTATACACTATAGGGTTATTAGAATCTTTTTGATGAAGAAATAATAAATGAACTGCAACTGCAACAATAACAGGTAATTCAAAATGAAATATAAATAATCGATTTAATGTTGTGTTGAGAATCCTGGGTAAAGAATGACAAAACGAAACAAATAAAGTATTTTAGTAAAAATTATGTGTGCGTCTATCTCTCAACAGCATAACTAAAATCTATAATACCTAACTTATTGAACTTCGAAGTCTTTCCAGGATGCTATGCAAAGATTTTCAGCGAAATTCCCCCATGCACAGGCACCATTGATTTCCTCGAATATTGTTCTAAAGTTATTGAAGTACAATACATTAAAAATAATATCTTTGAGTGAAATTAAATGTATGTCTTCAATTATCTGAGAATATCCTCTGAAGTTTCTGTATTCCGAATTACCTTTGCATGATCATTAAACTATAAGTGGTATACAAAATCTTACTATTTATAAAAATATTCATCTCATTTACAGCACAAGAATAAGTAAAATACATTTGCATATGAAGATGGTCATTTCCAAGTTATTTGTTATTATAGTTTGAATTTTCCAATTCTTAAGCTTTCCTCAAATTCAAAAGTTTCCTTCTCTTCATTCAAAGAGAACGCAATTTCAAAGTCATTGCTTAGAGACTACTTTTAAAACATTTGACTGTGGCACAAACCTTACTGCATTCCCATATTCATTCGCACCTGCAACAATACTGGCAATAAGGTATTGTTTATTTCAATTAACATAATCTAAAGTATATTTGAAAGAATAGTTTGTGGACGACTAGAGTCATATTAGTGCAACAGTCCAGATTTTCTATTTTTTTGATATTTTTAGAAAATATGTATTAAATTTTTGGGAAAGAAGTGTATTGTATGAGAACACAACAACTATCATAATAAATATCAGACATTTATTTTGATTTTAATTGCAAATATCTTGTGTTATTACTGTTCACTTATTTCAGATACACAATTTAAAAAGTATTTTATTTACAGAAATATGTTTCATGCCAGGTGCAATATAAACTACCTTACAGTTTCCTTTCATTTTGCCTATTATGGGAGATACGTGTACGTATTTCTAGTTAAACTTGATTTGATATATTTGGGTGGAATATTTCATTCATGCTCGAAACGAGAAAAATCATTTCAGAGATAAGAAGTTTAACAAGAATGCAACATTTTGCTCTTATTTCTGGAAATGGCGCCGTCTATATGAATGATTGAAGATGAACACCTACCAATGGGGCTATGAACATTGCTGAAAATCTTGTTCCCGCGTGTCATATTACAGAGAGAAAATCCCCGAAAGCAATTTTTATCTGCGTGTTAGAAGAGATGTGAGGAAACCCAACACGGCTGGAAGCCACATTCTCCACCCACGTGAGACCACATCACAGGTACCTCCGCGGTAATAATGCTGGCATAATAAAAAAATACGTTCAGCTCGTCCCCGATGACATGTTGATTGATTCAATGAAGTAATCAATTTGTTGAGCGCTATTGGGTTACATATAGCCTCGCATATATACGGTACACTCGCTTCCGAAAGTGTTACAATGAACTGGCAACATCGCAGCAATATTACGGAAAATTAACGGCTAAATCAGAGGTCTCCTAGGATAAAAGGAGAGAGGCACAATTAAATATTTTCCGGGAGTTTATAAACATCCTGTGCTATTATTGTTTAACACTGCCTGTATCTTACTTAGAAAGGCCTCTTGTTAGGGCACGGGGGCAGTAAACTGAAGTTGGAAAAGCACAGAGTTAAGTTGATAGCTGACCCTTGGAGTTGAGTAGCACAGGTTGTTACTACAAAGGAAAGCGAGAAAATTTATAGGAAAAAATTTGATACACAGAGTTGTTTACCTGAGCTTATCGCACATACACGGTGAGTCCAGTGTATGTATAGTCAGTTCAGATATAATCATGTCTTCTAGACAGCAGTGTGCCATACATCATATAGACACACGCAGCTTCCAATCGCTCTATTTGTGTTTCTTAACTTACTGTACATCAACTTACTAATATTTCACTCTTCTAACCGACCAGATAAGACCCGATAAGAGAGGATCACAACGCTGATCACCTGAAGGTCAATGCGCCTGAACGCTCTGTCGAGTAATACGTACTGTCCTCCACAGGAGAGATAGTCCTGATACAGCCTGAGACGCAGGGGGGTTGCGAAGGTTCTCACACCTTCCCTGGACAGGTTTATGACACCCTATATCAGTGCAGTTACAGATCATTCAAAAACATTCTGACGGATGCTACTTTTGTGAATGAATCTTCTCGGTTTTAGTGTACAGAGTGAATAGGGCGCATGTTTTTAACGGTTCTGCTCCTTATGTAGCAGGCGTACTCTGCCACACACATTCGCTGTCAGCACATACATTTCAGGGACCTTCTTTGCTTGCTGGAAAGTAACAAAGATAATTGCCTTCATGTTGTTCTATAAGTCAGACAGTTAATAAACACATTTTATTCAGAGGTTTGTAGCGTAAGAACTATGAAATTGCTTCAGAAATGAAACATACTACAACAGTCTGTTGCATTCATTAAACATGTTTTGAAGATTTCTCTAAAGACGTAAGGCTTCTATAGCTAATGGGAAGGTAATGGTACTCCTTGGGTCATACACCTAATTCAGAAATTTTTTGGAAAAAATCTCGGGCTCTGAAAATGTATGTCATAAACGTTTTATTGGATTCCAACAATGAATACGAATCTATAAAAGTGGGTTAATTTAGTATCTTATTTTTCCGTTATGCACCTGACCAATCATGTGCTATAACGAAAATAATATTTGTTTTTCTTTCGATACTTGAAAACAGATTTCGTATTTCGGTGCAATAGTTCATAGTGTATTCTATTTTTTTTTTTAATATTTAGGTAAAAAATTTGTGAATTGATTTCTTTATTTCCAGGACATAAGTATTTCTGTATAGATATGATGCATTTAATTTATTAATAAATTGTTTTGTATGGAAAGATAGAGTCAGATTGAAAAACTCAATGCCATTGCCGGGATTTGAACCACATTAAATTTTCCAAATGACTCGTGTTTTTTCCGGTAAACCACTTAGGAGTTCTCATAAACAAATGAGACAACTACCTTAATGGCGACTTAAAACGTGTAAGTTCTTTAAGGCCCGGGCTTTATATTTAACCACTATTAGGTTAATTAATGGAAATTAATTGTTCTTTCACACTGGCCGTGTGTAGGCTAAAGTATAGAAAGATAGAGTCAGACTGAAAAATGCAATGCCATAGCCGAGATTTCAACCGCGGATCTTCTGGTTGCCGTTCGGCCGCGCTAACCTTGAGCTAATATGGCCAACGTGCCGACATGACATTAAACTGACGTGTCATGACTGTCATGTCATGTCATCTCGGCACGTTGCCCATCGTAGCTCAAGGTTAGCGCGGCTGGACGGCAACCAGAAGATCCGTGGTTGAAATCCCGGCTATGGCATTGAATTTTTCAGTCTGACTCTATCTTTCTATACTTTAGCCTACACACGGCCAGTGTGAAAAAATAATTAATTTCCATAAATTGTTTTGTCCTCGTATATGGAATTTGGTTATCTCCCGACGTTACTCCTACCTAGCAGATAAATTTCTTCAAACGTATTAAGCAATTATTCTGTTGACTAGATTTACACTGGGCAATGGAAATATTTATTTTCTGACCTATTGTGACTGGATGTTTACTGTTTAGCTAAAGCTAATTTGAAGCTTGAGATAGATCTCTCCAAACCTCCCTAGAACTAAGCAACAGTCGTTCGTGTGCTCATAACACTGCCCTGCCAGTGTAACCAACCATAACAGAACTCCGGCAGGGGTAATAAGATTTACGCCTTCATGAGATATTTAGGTGAAAAACAAAAGGGCTGGAAAATGTGACTTTTGTCAAGTTTAATTTTAAAAGTTACATTATAATGGATTTCATAAGTTATAGATCTTTTTTGAAATAACAAGAAGAAGAAATTTGTACGAAGTTAATTTAGTGATTGGAAAGAAGATTCCCTGACCTAACTTCAAGGAACTTTTCCTGTGGAGTTATCTAAAATATGGAGTGTACAAGAATAGGCCACGGACAATTGCTGTTCTTAAAGAATCCATTTGAAGTCCAATAAGTAACATTGGCGAGGATACTCTCCGTAAAACTTCAGGGAATATGGTCAGACGAGTGCAAACATATATAGATGCTGGTGGATGACACTTCCAACATTTCGTTGAGATGTAAATTGTGTAATGTAATTTCCCAATTGTGTTTTATACGCTTCCAAAGTTGCACGCGTGTCGTATTTTCTGTTCAAAATTTATGGCCTAATGAATTGGTTCAGGTTCATATGTATCGCACTCTATTTGGTATGGCGTTTTTATATACAACTCTAAGTATATTTTAATAGAATTAGCAACTGCATTTAGGGTAGATTGGTAATTAGTGGTGACAAATAGGAAATCTTGTTTTAAGTTACAATCAAAAGTGTGAGTTGCATACGTTCTCCATGTTAGATTAACAATTCAGGCGGTGTGGATCAGATCTACAGTCAGATTTTTAAAAGAAGATGCGTGAAGGTCATCAAGCAAGGGCCGCGAAGGGTAAGAGGGGTAGGTCGCTGCTATGGTAACGTAAACAAAGGTTGCCAGATTGGATACACTGGTGAAGTGGGTGTATCACATACTCCGCTCAGTTATCGCAAGTTGTATGCGGGAAATAGAGTTTGCCTTTTTGCGCTGTGTATTGTTAGCCCATTTTGTTAAAACACAATTAAAAAACGTTTTTATGGAAGCAAGAAGTAGGAACGGTAGGATTAGAGGGGGACCGAGGAATCATGACGCAAAGCAAAGAGCGGCTTACGGTCGGGTTGTTACATTGCACAGCCAAGTTAGAGAATTTGTCTGTTCTTTTACAGAATTCTTCCAACAGAAAGACGAGAGTTTGCTCCTTTGCAATGAACAGTTTAGTCCTTTTATCCAAAAGTGACAGTCCCATGTCAGTAGATATGCTTGCACGTAAAAGAATTCCTGTGAGTCAAAATTCCGGCATATCGGCGGCCTTGATATGATCATGTCAATTAACAAAGTCGTTAATTGCGATATTAATGTATACGGAACGAGGTAAGGTTTGAAAAAACGAGCCGCTTGCACCGTGTTTTTTTTTTTCAACTCTCGAGAATCCATTATGTACTTACCACATGTGTGTTGCACATTATTTTTTGCACTATGGATATTTATATGAATCTGAATTTTAGTAATTAAGATATTAACTGAAATATTAATAAATATAATTGAAGATAAATGTTATATTTTAGAACGGGCATCTCGTATACGTGTTTCTATGGAGAAATGCTTACCGCACTAGTGTGGGAATGTCAACTTACGATGCACAACAACAATAACGGCAAGTATGGAATATTAGTTACATAGTGCAAACAATTGTTTAAAAGAACTCACACATGTGAAGACCCTACAACTCAGTGAATGTGTGAACAACTTATTTCTGTTTTTAAGCTAATGCAGTATAACTGTGCATATGGTCACTTTTTTCTCGGGCAACAAGCCAGGTGAAAAGACGATTAGGTATTGACGTTTCGGAAGTGTGCATCGCTTCCATCATCAGGATATTTATAAAATGTTTTAACCACAAATGAACAAAGACAACATGAACAAAGACAAAACACTATCAAAATTCACATTACTGAACAAAAGGCTGTTATCAGTAAATCAAATGCCAGGTCAGGAGATGGCGTGAGTATAGAAAATTGTGTCAAAGAAACGTAACTACTTAACTTGATTATCAATCTGTATTGATCTTCGCTTCCTAAACGACGGTTTCCAAGAGGTATTTGAACTGAAATCCAGCATCACGATTAAGCGCGCTCCTTTCAGAGGAAATCACCTAAGCCTCCTTAACTATGCGTTCCCAGTAACTATTGCATATTGCCTAGATGGTCGTCTCCCAAATATTGGCTTTATTGTAGCTATCAAAACAATGCTCTGCTAGCCCAGACTTCTCAGATTGCATTAAACGAATGTTCCGTTCGTTTTCGATTATTCTGGTAACGATGGCCCTTCCGGTTTTTCTTATATATAGTGTCCCACATTCACAGGGAATGCGGTACACTCCCGGAGCTTGGAAGTCCAGTTTGTCTTTCTCTGGTCTCAACAGATGTTTTATATTCGGAGGTAGCTTGTGGATGGTCCTGATGTTGTATTTGGCGGGAGTTCTGCTGATTCTTCCGGATAGGGTGCCGGTAAACGGGATGCAGGCTGTAGCGGTAGGCTTATCTGACGCTTGCTGTATTGCAGGTTTCCCTTTCTTAGCTCTGGTGACCGAGGCTTCAACGTCATATTCGGAGTAGCCGTTTTGACGGAGAGAGAGTCTCAGGTGCTGTAATTCTTGTTTTAAGTGGCTGGGATCAGAGATAGACAAACCTCTGTGGGCCAGTGTATTGAGAACTCCCAGTCGTTGAGACTTATGATGGAAACTATGAGCGTTCAGATAGAGATATAACTGTGCATATTTTTGTTGAGGTGAGATAACTCGAACCCTTGTTTATGTTTCGAGTGTTGAGAGGATAAAGAAAGGGGATCTGGTGGGTAACATTGCACTACACTTATAGAGATACGATGACCTTCACGTATCTTCTTTTAAAAATCAGACTAGTAAAAATTAGAACATCTGAATGCAGAGGGGAAGCAGAAATTCGTTTGTAGTGTGAGCAGTCTTGCAATACAAGAAATGCCCACCTGTGACTGTTCAGTAGAAAGAGTACTGAAGAGCAGCCTTAGCTCTTATTTATGAGGATGAACTAAATATAATTAACAGAGACACCACATTTATGATGCAGCTCCATGGTTATGTAGGTGTCATACATTCCGAAAATTGTTTTTGGCCATGCTTGCTATTTTAGATGGCTGCGCATATATAAAATTCGTTATTTCCCCTATTTTAATGAAAATTATTACTTGGAACTTCCCTCGCTTTGAGAATCACGCCTCACCACTTGCTGTTATGTTTTACCCTTTGACACTGAAATTGTTTTTCAACGTGGATAAGTGGGATGGTTTTTAATGAGGACATACAAACCCTTTACGAGGCCTCCATGGAAGGGAAGGAAAGCCGATGGTCCTTTGTAGGGGATCTACAGCACGTAAAAGAACCTCACCCTGACAATGGTACCCTGATAAAATTAAGCGGTTTTACATGCATTGTAGAATGGGACGCTGAAAACTAAATCAGTTAGAGGGCTTCTGTTGATCAAGTAATTCAATTTCAAAGTTAAGGCAATTGCTACATCAATGTCCAAAAACATATGAGTATGTTCCGTGTAACATTTTAGAATAGTGTTACAATGTCTCAGATTCTGCCAACAGTGATGACTCTTAAAATATTGTAAATAGCTCGCAAAGATAACACTGCAGTGAGTTGCGTTCATAATTTATAAGTTTATCTTTATTATACACTTATTCAGTCTCGTGTAATAATTTTCGGAATTACAGCGGTCGGAAATCACCACTGGCATAATCATTACAGCTTCTACCAATCCGTCGTCTTGGTCATCTGGTTCCTTATACAAAAATGGACGATTTATATCTTTTAAAATAGTTATTTTTTAATTTATGTAGCGAAATTTTGTTCGAACTGTAGCGAGATTCAATGCATTTGTTTGACAACACTGTATCATACAAACCTTTACTTGTTTCAGCTCTGTTCCTTCTACTTTCCCCACATTGACTACTATGTACAACTTTGAATGGTGATGAATGATAAACAAGCCCTGTGAAATGCGAGATTAAGCTATGAAAGTTATATGAATATCTGTTACGTGCTTTCGTTATCCTGTGAGCAGGTTTAAAGTGAGATATTCTCCCATCTATTATATGTATTGAGATAAATGCTCATGTTAAATAAAGTATAACTAATTCTATTACTGCAGCTAATGAGAGTGGCTTATTATACCTTACCCTTCAGCATGAATTACCAACTTTGTTATTTATGAATATAAAATGGCTTCTTACTTTGTCAACTTTGCACACTATTTCAAAATGTTGCCCTTGTTGTTTTATTCTGCCCGGACCAGGGGCGGTTCTTCCTTGATGCACTTGAATCACTGAGTCACCTACTTGCTTTTGAATAACTTACTTGGTTATGTTTTATTTTGTGGCATTTAATTTTCATTTACAAAAGTTCTCCAAATTATATTTTGTTATGGAGCCGCTCTTTTGGCATCCGCTCGTCGATAATGTAGCTTGCTTACTTCTCGACTAGTGATTCGTTATTAAAAGACCAAGGAGTCCGTAGCTCATGCGGTGGGAGAGGAGAGATTGGAGGGGCAGAATGCATTGCTGATTATCATGACTACAGATTCAATTCATAGAAGCCGTATATTCCGCATCAATTGCCAACATAATATAGGACTTTCTTCCTACTTTTTCGTTTATTTGAATAGAAATTTGTTGATAGAATTGGTAACTCGCTTGAAGTGAGCCCCGCGTGTTATGTGCTGTTGTTTATTATCAGTTCGCATCTTGTGTAAAAGCGTATCTGATCGGTGATTATGGTGTGATATGTGAAGTGTTTAATTTATCATATTTAAAGTATTTAAAATGAATCCAACACACGACTTGGTGTGCTCCATTCTCCAAACACCCTTTTCTTTATGGAAAATGACTAAATAAAGGTAATTTTAAGGAACCTTTTAATTCATATACAGAGGTAAGCCCCATCGAAATTCAAAACTACTATTCGAGTATAAAATCCGTTTTTTTTTAGTTAATATATGATGCTACTTATTTGTAGCAAATATTTACAGTTTTTTGATTACATACAACTGTCTTAATTTTACCTTATTCTATGTACATATTTGTCTGATGTGTATATGTGCTCCCCAATGCTTGCCGCCCTGGCCTTTAGCATTGCATCCAGCTAGTTATTGGGTAAGTATGGTTCTGTGTGGATTTGTTGAGGCGGTGCTTGCCCGTTAGGGACCTGGTTGAGTTCTCCCACCACTCAACACCTCATAAAGTAGGGAAGGTGACGGGTGAGGGTTACGGATGGGGGAGGTTTCCTGGACAGGTCGGGGTTTTCCTCGGGGTTCGCTCTACATGGACTCTCTTCTTCCAGGATGTGGGATACGTCCTAACTGGATGTGGTATAATTAGCGAAGAAAACACCTCGACTGTTCCGTGATCGATTTATTCACTACTGTAATTAGATACCTCACTCGCCATCTGGAAAGTCCCTGTTTGCAGACTCGTGTGTTGTGTTTGGCGATAGCAATAGAGTTCCTTACCCGTGTTATGTATTCAGTGTATTCCTACCGCACTGGTATGTACGACGTGGTTCCACTACGCCCGACCGACAGAGAGTCTCACAATTATCAAAATCACGGATCCACTATCTCCTGGATTTCCCCCTCTATCGTTACATTTTGAGTTTTTGTGTGAATCACGTGTGTAAGTTCTAAACTGTAACTGGCTGGTTTCAATTTCGAGTTTTAACCCTCGTACGAATTTTGAATGTGCGCATGACCGAACGTTGATAGTTTCCCACAGAGTCCGCCTATTTAATTCCAAAGCACGGACGCTGCAAAAGTTTTGGAAATTCGGATTATCTACGAATTTATTGTATGGATCACTTACGTATTGGCGCGAAAGATAGGACAGGGCGGCAGACCGACCCTCCGCAGGGTTCGGAGGCATTGTTCCTAGAGGTGGATCTGTTATGGAGAAAGCCGACCGACCTATGTTCTCAACCTTGAGGGACCTCATATGTCTGTTTCTCCGTTCATCTACATTTCTAGTCCACCATACATTTCTTATTTTATATATGTCTTCACTATTATAATATGTTTTTCTGTAATAGTTATGTATTTCCTTTCGATGCAAAATAATCAGTACAGAATATCTATGCTAACCTAATAAACTTTTGATATAACATATGTTAAGCGACATTATGTTTATGACCAAAGAAAACCGTTTCAGTGTCAAGAACATGAAAACCAGGTCACATACTATGTGTTTTTGTAGGAATTTAGTAACAGTGCCGTCCAGATTAACGGAGAAAACTATTTGTAGTAACTTTTTAACACCATGACTTAAATTTTTATTTTCTGATGGACTAGGTTTTAGTTGCTTCCATTTTCTGATGTTGTTGTCTGCTCTCTTTCCTCTGGTAGTGGAACTATGAAGTTCTTTTCAAATTATCGACTGATGAGACTTCGAAGTTCATTACTCGGTTCTTATTTTTCCATATTGAGAAAACTGATCACATGCTGTTTGTTTTCGTTTATAAACCCTTTTAATAAATTTGAATTTGAGTCATGGTCATGCTTTCTGTTCCAAAAGTGAAATGCTACTGCTGACTTATCTTCCGGTTTCAATTTGATGCTTCTAAAATGCTCTTTGTCTCTACTTTTTAGGTTTCTTTTAGTTTACCCTGTGTAGCATATTTTACAATACTTACAACTTCTTTGGTATATTTTCGATTAAAATCCATTTTAGCAATGCTGATTTTGTGAATTTAGATTTGCCAATTTTCCGAGTCACCTAATCAATTTGCCCAGAGCCGCAATTGGCCTGAACGCCTATTTGCCTTAGATACTTTGACTCATACGTCATAGCATTGCTTCAGCACGTAATTTTTTGGCTATTGATAACTTTTTCAGTGACTACATTTAATATTTTAGAGCATTAATAATTCCTTCGAGTGAATAACACAGCGTCAGCTGGGAATTCAGAGATCTCTCCAGTACGCAAGTAGAGGGTACAGTGTTCTAGTTTCATTTC